>PVHY01000259.1:141736-272781 GCA_004024945.1 Uropsilus gracilis
AGATGAGAAACTTGTAATTTAAACCTTTTACAAGTTAAGCTCTCTGCCCCCCGCAGGAGGAACAAACTGGGAGCTGACCTGAGAAATCAGGGGACCCTAAGGGCGTAGCTCCCCAGACCCCAGGTGTAGGAGTGCTGAAGTCATGAACTGCATCATTATTAAGAAAAATATGGGAGCCCAGTCATCAGATTCTTTATTTAATTAAATTCTCTGTGAAAAATCATTGAAATACTAGTAATGAGCTTGAGGCAAGGAGAACTGGATAAACTAGATAAGCTTTACAGCCAAGGAATAACCTTGGGTGACCTGTAACCAACTTAGTTATCCTGATTCCCTAAAAATGATCGCTTAGGAATGTTTAGTAGTATCTAATGATAATCTATTTTCTGTTAAGATATTGATTTCTGTCTTCCAATGATATTGCCCTCATGTGCTCATGATATTGCCCTCACGCACTCATGATATTGCCCTCACGCGCTCATTCCTGTCTCTCACTGAGATAATGCACTCACGTACTCATGGAATGCCCCTCCTCATGGAATGTTGAAGTAGCTCGTTTAAACAATATAAAAGTGGCCTGAAAACCTAAAATAAACCAGCAGATTTCATTGCTTACTGAGTTCATGTCTGTGATCATCATTCGCTTGCCTGAGTTTTTCCTGTCTACCTGAAGCCTGTACTTAGTGGTCTTCCTTGCACGGCCGGTCCATGACACTACTCTTCATGAGAGAGATGAGTTATTCTATTCAGGCATTTATAATACTTTATAGTTTAATAGCAGTCCCAGATTAGTGAGCTGATTATTTAATAACCAAGGTGCCATTTTCAGGTTTACTCTATACAGGTAGAGAATTTCTACATTTTATAGGAAATGGAAAGCCAAATATTCGAGTCTTCTCCATTGAACGATGTATATTTGCTTATACAACCATTTTAAACTTAGTGGGAATCAGTGTCCCTAATTAAACATCATCTGTATGTGCAATTAGTGAACATTTGGGTTTTGGAAGAGTTGCCATTCTTTAAGTGTGTATCTTTTTAAAAGTACAAATCAAGACCAGCAAGAGCACCATATTATATAGAGACAAAAGGATGTGAGCTTCTATATGAGATAAGTCTAGGTTTGAATTCCAACTCTGATTACCCACTTACAATGAGGACATGTGCTTGTTGAAACACTGAGACTCAGTTCACTGTTAATATTATTCATCCTTCTCTGGCCTCTTGTGAGCATTGAGTGAAATGAGACAACTTTTATTAAATTTAGTTGACATTATAAAAGAAAACTCATCAAGGTAGACCAATTGGGTCACATTCTGCAATGAGCGAGACGGGAGTCTGTCTTGGCTAACAGATGCCACGTATTTAAAAGATGCTTCATAATGCCCTTCTGGATATAGTCACACTACAAAAATTATTAGCACTGTGGATCCATTAGAAGCCAAATTGAGCTGCTTTCCCATGCCATGCTACCGTCATGCAGGATGCATGCTCTGCACAGATTTCACGCATTTTTGTCATCGGTTGGCAGAGCTGTCAAAAGCCTGTTTTGAGAGATGAGGCTATCTACAGATGGTTGCATAACACAGCTTAGCAGAGAAACAGAAAGGAGAATATCCTCTGGTCTTTTATTTTATGCTATATAGCTTCTATTTGTGTTTTCAAATCCACTCTCTACCTTGTTCCCATGGGCCCAGAGACATGGATCTGTACATCTGCCCTGGGGCTCCCTTACCCTCCAGTTTCTGGACAAATTCAGTTCATAGGAACCATCAACAGAGATTGGGGGATAAAAGTGAATGAACTAGGGGTATTTAACCCTTTTCACATCATACATATTTAGAAAATGGTACCATTTGCATGACACACTGGAGTAAATGTACTGTTACTTATAAGTGAGGTGACTGGATCAAACCCAGCCTGGTGCCGGAATGCTGATGGGAATAATATCTACACTTGCAGACCTATTAGTGACACACTGGGCCATGGAGGGAAGGCCTTGGTTCACTGAGTCTCATTTATGTTTACAAGATATACTCAATAAACTTCCCAAAGGCATTAATAAATTATTGAATAGTCATAGAAACTCATGATAAAATTCTCATGTGGTTATGACTTAGTTACGCCCAGGTTTTTCTTATAACATATAGAAATTATATGTTAGTTGCATAGAAATTTCATATCTTGCTTAATAGAATGTTCAGTTGTAAAATGAAGTATTATCACAAACATAAAAAGTTACTTTAGCCAAACAATACCATTCCCTTGCTGTAGGAGTACTGGATACTTAAAAAGAAAACTGAAAACAGATCACACAGCACTTACTGGGTCCCTTCGCACAAGTTCTCCATTGGGGACTACCTCAACCAGGTGGATGATGATAATCATGGAATTCAGTATGTAAGTAAGGAACATGTTCTTGTGTAGAGTCACCCGCTGGCAGCCAAGGCTCCTAGAAGAAAACAAGACAAATATTCCACAGTGCTGAAAGGTTAATTTACCTGGGAGGAAATGGTAATATTCTAAATATTCCCCACAACAACAAGTGAGAAAACATATAGAGATAAGTGAGGCTGGTTCCATCCTTAGGACTCATTACTTTTCTGTCTAATTTTAAAAATCAGTTTTCCAGTCATGATACTTCAGTTTTCAGTCCTCACCTCAGGGTGACTCCATACAATAATTGACAGAGTGAGTGATAAAATCACTTTTAATTATTAACAACTGTCGTGAAATTAATTCAGAGGACTCTAACAAGAGAAACCCTTAGGATCTGTAGTGTGATTCCGATGAAAAAATCTAGTGTTCATTGATGAAGCCAGGCAGAAACTGTGCAACAAATGGGATAACAGCACCTGAAGTCAGAACCAAGGCTGCTTGGGACAAAGGACCGAAGCCAAGTCCTTGTGCCAAAATTCGGCCATCCTTTTCTCTCACAATTTCTTTTAAGATCTTTTTATTTCTCAAATTCCATATGGGACTACCCGTGTGGTTCCTCCTTTCCACATCCTCCTGATGGTGGAGCTCAGACACAAGCAGAGAATTCAAATTGGCTCAGTGATGATCTCATCATGGGGCCTATTGTGGTTTGGAACTGACTAGTCCTTCCAAGCGCCGCTGCTAGTTGGCAGAGCCTTTTCTCATCTTGTGGGTAGTAAGCAAATTGTTGGAATTTTCATTCCTTCCTCCTTCGATTCATGAGCCGATACACATGTATTTGTGTGGTTCACATAAATGAACATAAGTTTGATTACCCTATTTCACTTTACAACACTGAGAGATTATTCGAGATAAAAAATTGTATTTATCATATCTGATCCTTCAAATATATTTAACATAATATAAAATTATGCAAAAGTTTAAATAGTAACTATTTCTAAAATGTTAGTGCCCTGACATTAAGTTAGAATACTGGAAACTTGGAAAAGGAGAAACTGGTAAAAGGTAAAATATGAGAATGGTTTATGTACAATGTTTTTTTATCTTTCCAAATCAAAGAAAAATGAATTGTCAGTTATCCGTGGCACAAAGTATATTAAAGTATTGAGAGTTTACAGTGTATTCTGATTATTGTAGTTTTATTTTTCAACTTTTCTGGAAGTATAAACATTAGTAAATAGTTAATGTAATATTTTAAAATTTTCAACATGTTGAACAGAAATGGAATATAAAACTTTATAAGAGAAAGCCAATGGTAAAACTATAATCATGGAATCAGAGAAGATATCTGTTTCTTTCTCTCTCCTGTCTCTCTCATATACTCACACCCACACCTACTCACTACCCCCCCCACACTATCAAGTACTATTTTACTTAGAAGCATAAAAAATGTTAAATAAGTGGAATCTAATTGGTTATACAATACAAATACAATACAAATGCAACTTAGGTTGCAAATTTAAAGCTTTAAGAAGAAAAAAATTATGTGAAACATCATGACCATTTATATCACATAAAATTATCCATAGCATTGAAGCTGCTGCATTTAGCATTATTATACCTATGACCTACAATTTTTCACATGGTCACAACAGCATTTTGTAATTCTTCTCACTGGGAGGCAAATATCTATAGTTTCATTATTGAATTCAGTCTAGCTTAAAACGACAGTTGACATTAACAGACCTAAGGAGTATGGATGGATGCATTATACAACATTGCTAGTCTTGGGGCTGATTTTCTTTTGATCTATAGAGTTCAATAATCTGATGATGTACAACATTAACTTAAAGAACTGTTACTATTCAGTTTTCCTTGTAAGTCAGAACCATCGGAAACAAAATATACTTGTTACAACTCCCTGATTAAATTTTCTTCTTAGAACTTGTAACATATATTTGTTTATTGGCTATTATTTTTTCCTTTTCTCTCACTGGAATGGAAATGTTAAATGTTAAAGGGATTTATTTTACAAACCTAAAACAGTGACTGACACATGTTCCACACTAAAAATCTTTATGTAGAACAAATTTCTTCTTTGAGGTATGGCCATTAAATAGCTACTCCTAATGTTATAGAATTACATTAACTGCTAGATAATTTCATATTTTAGGTTTAGTATTGTATCAAATATTGTCAAGTTCTTAAGTTACATATTAACTAAATAATATTGGACATTATTCTATTGTTCAACACTAGCTTTAATCTAGATGCAAGGCTGTATTGTATATATAATAAGAAAATGATGGTTTAAACTGCCAAACTTTAGAATAAGAATATGATTAATAAATTAACTACCATTTCTTATGTAATTTCTGCTTATTGAGTTTTAAAAGTTTTATTACACTATCTTGATGGCATTTACGCTGTTTTTTTGAAGAGAGTTCATGATACTTTGAATTTATTGAGATTCACAATCCTACACCTATTACTGTGGTATTCAATATGATAAAAATTTTCTGGTAAAGGCTATGGATACACAGGTAAACAAAATGGATACCTTTTTCCTTCAACAACTTTATACACTGTATAATTGTTTATTTCTCTTAATATGGTAACTATTAGGAAAAGAGGCATAAGATAATAAAGAGAATTAAATAAATGTAGGTGACTATGTATTTCATTATTTTCAATCCAAATATGCTATTGCTTGAATGAAATGAGAGAAGCTAGCCTTTTCCCAATCAGACCTGAAATGTCTTAAATAAAAATAACACTATATGTTGCTAGCTATATTTTATTCCTCTTGATATAATATATTACATCATTAAGATATATATAAGATCAAAATTAAATCAATATAAAGGATTGAAAACTGACCAAAAGAAAAATAATAATGGTGGTTATGTTGTGCTTAAAGGTGATAATCAATCCCCTTCATTTGATATTCTTTAGTAATATTATGGGAGCTTTTAAACAAAGATGAAATTAAGATTCTGTTATTCCATATATCAATTACCAAATACTTAATTTCATAGCACATAGTTTAAGTCTGGAGAATTACTTGTACTGTGGGCCTATGAAGGCAATTTGCTACATCATTTGTTTAAGACTAGTGAAACTAGAAAAGGAATCAGAGGCAGGAGATACTGTGGTAGAGTGGAATTAGCAGGCTCATTAAAAGGTAATGTAACACCTCTTGCCCTTGATTTAAGAAAGACACAAAAGGTAGGACATGTTTTTAAGACCAAATTTAACAAACTGTTCTCACATGCATTTTTTTTAAGTAGTCTTCAAGTTTTAATGTTTTTGTTTGTTTGTTTGTTTGAGACTAGGTCTTGCTATTTTTGCCTGTGGAACTGCAGGTTCACGTTGCCTGGGGTACCACAGACTCAAGCAATTCCCAGGTAGCTGGTATTACAGGCGCATGCCACCACACCCAACTATTTTTTTGGGACTAGGTCTCACAACGTGCCCCCGGTGGGACTCAAACCATGATCCTTGGCCCTGGCCGCAGCTTCCTAGGCTGCCACTTAGAGGCATGTGACTCCATGCCCGGCCCTCACATGCATTTGAAGTCACTCCTGAAAGTAGAGATTCAAAATTTTTAATTCTCCATTGTTAGGAAATGGAAGTCTCTGTCATCTAAGTCTGTGGACCACAGATATGCAATCAACTATGACATTAGGCTTCAGCATAGAAACCTTAGACATCTGTTCCTCCTAGCGTTTTTGAAGATAATTGTGTTTAACAATTTAGGTTTGCATGAGAGAAACACCGACATTTGACAAAAAGCCATCTTCTTCTAGAGATTCTCCTTGACCCTGGCTGAGTGAGTCAAGATCAGAAGAGAGATCTGATTTTCTCTTCTGGCTAAAGACTACCATGTCTCACGAGACCCACTTTTCTTCTGGTCAGATACACTTATGATATAGCTCAAATTTAGGCAGGATGTATTTGAATTTGTGACCATACCTCCCAATTTTATAGTTGGAGAGGATAGATAGATTGCTCTCCTCCGTAATTCATGGAATCTTAGCCATGGTAAAAGTAACTTCTGCTTACTAATGCAATATAAGTCTAGTTTCATGGGCTTGTTTCATTTTGGGAAAGAGTCATACTGCCTTTGGAAACCTTAGGAACTTTCCCTATTTTCTTCAAAGATAGGGTGCAAAAAGATTTTGAAATAATTTCATTTTATTGCTATTTTATAATTCCCGAAGTTGCAAATCGCTTGAGATTTGCAGTAGAGCCTTCTCACACACTCCTGCATAGTTTGCCATCTATATCAGTGTCTTAAAGAAGAAAAAAAAAAAAAGGTAGATACTGCAAGTGCACTCACTTGAAAAAGATGAAAATTCCCAGCGAGATCACTAGGGTGAAAATCGATACAGAATGACCCACAATAGCCAAGTAGTACAGATTGTATGCATCCTGAAAGAGCAACAACAAGAACAGAACCAGTTACCCAAAAAAGCCGGTGAATAAGAGATTATAGAGGAAAGAAAATTCTTTCTACTTTAAATACCATTTATATCAAAAAGTACTTTCTTCTTAAAAAAACTTAACATTATAACATATATTTCATAAATTTGAATTACATGAAAATATAAGCTGTATTAACATTAAATATGACAAGATTATCAGTTACACTAAAATAAGTATGGCTTGGTGGGAAGAGTATAAGACTGAATTTATTAGGGCTGATGATTGTATTAAGTTTTTGTGAAATCTTCATAAATCAGTCATTTCACCTCGTTAGACCTCAGTAGTTCTCATATGTCATATAATCAGGGTGGACTAGATATTTTCTGAAACAAGTGTTTGCTGCTTATAAGAAACACCACTTAACACAGGGACACTGAGTTTGTGTAAAGAAAAAGAAACACCACTTAACACAGGGACACTGAGTTTGTGTAAAGAAAAAGATGACCCTGGTTAACTAAAAGAAAATTGGTAGAATAAACAGATCCTGATATGTCATCCAGGATGACATAACAATTCTAAATTTCTATGCATCTAATAGTATAAAGTTCAACCCATGTAAATCAGAAAACAAAAAGTGACAACCCCTAGTAATTTATAGACAACACAGACAGAAACTCAAGTACTCCTAGAAATTTATAGAAAACACAGACAAGAAAATCAAGCTACAGTATAGTTAGGAACTTTTACTACAATTGTCTAGAAATGATTAGTAAAAAGGTTTTTTTATTTTTTTCAAAAAACATCTTCATATTGAGAATTAAACAATACATTTCTAAATGGCGATGAGATGAAAGAGCTCCTTGTTAGTAGGTATTTAGAAATCTCTGTAAGAAAGCAAACATTCACTTGTCTTTTTTTCCTAGGACCTAATTTCCTGTTTTCCTTTTCCTAGCTTCACTACTAGATGAAACTATGAGCATTATTTTCCACAGCTTTTTTTAAAAAAAAAAAAAAAAAACAAAAACAGTTTACCATGCAGAATCCCTTTAACATTTAAAAATATCATTTTTAATTTGGACAAGAAAGCTATGTTCCTATCTTCTTTGTGCATTTTATTTTTATCTCTGCATATTTTACTTCTAAGAAAACTTCATATAACCTATTCTTATTCAGTGTCTCCAGAATATTTTCAAAATGTATTTATTTTTCTGAATTAGAGTTATCTAAATGTGCAAGATTAAACCAACAGCTCATAATTTAATTGCTATTCTTGTGTCAGTCTTAAGACTGAGGGGTACATATGAGTGAGTGAGTTGTATGTGTTTTAATAAGTTCTAGTTTGGTTTCTTCACATTTTTTGTACCTGCTTTAGATGGAAGATTTGTGTGATGAATTTTGACCATTATATTAGGTGTCTAGAGGGGAGCATTTATTGCTTAAATTCTTTATTTCCCTATCAGGTGTGGCCACAGTTTGTGAGAGAGGGTCAAATATCGAAGGACACAGACTTAACTTTTGACTCTGTACAATTTATAACAATTCAGTTAACAGAGTTACAATTATTTTCCTGTAAAATGATAATCAGCCCTCATTCAGGAAATTCCTTCCTTAGTGACATATTACTTCCATCAGATTTGATTAAGTAAATAGCTCTCCATTAGGATGCAGGCATGAGTTTGATTCTCAGAGGTGACTAAGTGAAACACGGAGAGGTTCAGGGCTTTGGTGTTCTCAGCCTGTGACTGTGACATGGTATTCCTCTGGTCAATTGGTCTCCTAGACTATCTAGTTTGTTTTGTTGCTGTTGTTTGTCATTTGTCTTGTTTTTGATAAAGGGGAAAATTTCTACATCCCTAAAGTTTCTTCACAAGATTTGAAAGCAATAATGTGCTTTCATTTTGCACACAAGTCTATGTTTGAAGGACACAGTGCATTTCAGTGCAGTTACCAGGGCCCTGCATGGCAAAACAATGACCAGCTTTTCCCCAGTTCTGTGGGGAGAGGTGGTAAGTGTAATAATTTTTACAGATTTCTGATGCATCCAAAGGACAAAGTAAGTAGTCCCCACCTCATATAGGCTTAAAAGTTTTTTAGTAGAGATGATAATAAAAATATTTAACAACCAGTAAAGTTCAAGTATTAATGAATCAGAGTGGACTTACACGGAAAATAATTAAACTTTAGTTGTCTCAAGGGTCTGTTGAGAAGTCCCTTCTGAAGTCTCCTTCAAGGCCTGATAGTAAAACTGTGATGAAAATTTTGGGTGATGGAGGTGGGACAACTGTCAACTTGTGACTTTTAGAAAATCTGTGCTTTTGAAATTTTTCCAGAAGATGAGATCCAAGAGTCCCTGGAAATATTGCCTAATGTCTAATGTCATAGACTCCCATTTTCTGCTTTTGGACATTATTCTCCCTGTCAAAAATGGCCCGATTCCATTTGCTCCTGGAACTCTCATTGACACTGAATACCAACCAAGAAGCAACATGTTTTCTCTAATTTTTTTAATAGGGTCCTTAGAGCTCACATTAGTATCTAATTTCCTTTTATGAAATATGTTGGTTTCTTGATAGCAGGTGTTTTATAATTCTGCATTCATTTCTTTGTATACACTCTCACCCACTTCTGAAAGTTGAAATAGAACCTACCTGCAGTTTCTCTGGAGTGAAAGCGTTGCACATGGAATAGTTGGACCAGGTTTGATTGTTCTCAGGATGTTTATACCAAACCCCCTTTTCATCACAGTATTTTGTAACCCTTTCTGATAATGAAACATAGTGATTATTACATTACCATTTTGAAATTCCAAGAAGGAAAATCACTTTATTGAAATGGAATGTGAAAGACAAGTGATGAGACTACCACAATCCACACATTATATATTTTTAATGTCAGCATCCCAGAGCTTTGTCTAGTAGGCATCAGCATCTCCATCTCATAAACAGAAAGCAGACAATGAGAGAGGTTATGGAGTCTGAAAAGTCATTAAATAATGTGTGAATTAGGATTTAGTCTGCCAAGACTCCAAAGTGCTACTGCTACATATCATATATATGTACACAAATATATGAGACTAAAATCAAATATATATACATGGATTCATATATTTTTTTTATTTTAGTCTCATATATACATGGAAGTCTCATGGTCCCTCCAATAATTTTGTCCATTACCTGAACAATCTTCAGTATCATGAGATGCTGAGATATATCAAATAATAATGACACTGAGATATATCATGTACCCAATTTTATTGTACCTTACACTTTTTAAGAGACATTAACAAGGACAATAACAAGACCATGCTTTTCTTCAGTTGCATATAGGTGGTGGATTTAGGTGGGTTGTGTGAAATTACAGCTTTTGTAGATCAAATATTGGAAATTTCATTTGGTTAAGTCCAATAGAACAAAAAGTATTAAACTAAGGGAAGCTTCAAGGAATCCTTTCTATGTTTCTCAAAAAATTAATTTGAATTGTCTTTTTTCATTTTACAGAGATTAAATCAGGGATTCATAAGAAAAGCGTTGTTACTTACTGCTGTAGTGCAATGTGCTGATTCGGCCAGATTGACATAGTATAGATCCTTTTAGGTTTAGGTAAGACACTGTTTTAAACACTTTTTACAATGAGCATATTAAAGGTTAATAAGGTGTATATTGTTCTTCCCATTGCACACAGACAGAACTGACACTCATAAGTTAACCAAATTCCCCTTCCAAGAGTTAGCAGTAGTAAGGCTAGGGATAGAATTCAGGTCTACCTGATTCCAAAACCATTGAAGAGCTAGTAAGCTTCATAGTCCTAAACAAAGTAACTATAGTCCATTCCAGTGACTCCAAAGATTGCAAATACACATAAGGATTACAAATACATATATGGATTACAAGATAATATTTCAATTCTAACCTGATTGTGAGTATACGTTAGAAGAAAAAATTTAACTGAGTTAAATAAAAGTATTGAACAAGTACTGAAAAGTATTGATCAAAATAAATTCATCTGCCAAAATCGAATCAGTTATTCAGATTTCCTTTGGTTCTCCAAATTACTCTTGCAATGTGTTTATTTCCTCAGAAACCATAAAACAATCCTGAATTGATATAGTGTGTAGTTTTTACCAGTGTATTTGAGTTACACAGAAGTTGTGATTTTTTTTTAACAACTGTTCGGGAGAATTCAATTGAAGATTTTTTTTTTCCACTGGCAAAGGGAAAAAGCTGTCACACCTATGTTTTCTCAAAAGCAGAGGGATGTGGAAGGCGGAATCCAATACTAGTGTTTAGAAGACAATGTCTGCTATAAAGACTAAGAAAAATTATATTAAAATAACTTATTAGGCTAAAATGTAACTGATATTTGATAATAACAAAATAATTTTCAATTAGTTTTGGTTAATTAAACAATATACTGAAAGCACATATAAAAACTTTGTCAGTCTTTAGTTGAAATTAAGTCATTTTCTTTGTATGACTGAAACAAATACTACCAAACGAAACCAAAATTTAAGCTGCAAATTATAGTTTTGTGTTTACTTCCACAACTAAGTATTAAAAACAAATTTTCAAGTAAAAGATGTTTGCAAGCAACTTATACTGTTGTTTTATGTAAATCTGTTACAAAATTAAATAGAGAAATTTAAAATTGTGAATTTGCTGCAAAAGCTATTGGAAATAGACTAAAACGTCACCACTGGACACCACCAATGTTTCACAAAAGGTTAGCACTAATCGTTGGCACAGAAAAGCAGACATTAATAATTGACCAAAGATCTGTTAATACTATTTGTCAACTATGACCATTCTACCTATGCTTACTTACAATTCTTTAAAAAGTGATTTGTAATAAAGTATCTCTAGTATATTTTCATCAAGTGATTATTTGTTTTATCAAAGTAAAAACAAGCTTGTTTTAACAAGGCTATGTAGCTCGGCCTGGCAAAATGGATGACCAAGTGGGGGTTTCCTCCAAGGGGCTCCCTCCTGTGATGGACACGTGTGCAGAAACAGTTTTGTTTTAACTCAGGTCTGGTTCCTGTATTTCCTGGTTCTAACTACCGCAGCTATTAATGATTTGTGCCTTACCTGGTAAATCTTTCAATATTTAAAAACAGGATGAATGCTCTATGAGCTTTCTTTCTTCCAAACTAAACATCTCCATTAGTCACTCTACTCATCGAGTTGTCCCCTCACGACCTGCAGTCTCTCTTATGTTGGTAATTCCCTCTAAAATATTCTTCAGCCTGAACTTCCCCACAGAGAGGACAACACCCTTCTTGTAGTGTTCTGTATTACAGAAGTTCAAATTCCATTGATCTGTTGAGAGGTCATGTATTCAGCATTTCAAAACGTTTCGCCAATTCCAAAGACTCTCCTTCCATCCAAGTACTAACCAGGCTTGACCATGCATAACTGCCAAGATCAGGTGCATTCAGGGTAGCATGGTGATAGACAACAATACAGTCCTAACCCATAAGTTGACTAGCTAGTTCTTGACCATGAATATTAACTGAGTGTTTGACTTTAAAGCACAGCCTTAAATAGCTCCAGGTTGAATTCTGCTCTGTACTCTCTAGCAAGTTCCTTTGAAATGCCAGCTTCTTCTGAATTTAAATATTTTCTCTTGTTAATCACTCTATCACTAGCTACCTGTCTTTTACCTTTGTCTAAAATGATAGCTCTGTCCTTTCATTACACTGCTTTGTGTATCATTAAGATAACTGTAAGTCAATAGGTATTTTAAAGATGTGCTTTCCTTTTCAGTAGGAATGTTACCTGGTTGGGAGAGTTCTAATTAAGAAATAGGCTGAAAAGATGACTCTACGCCTGGAAATATCTGTTTCGCTGACCAAAATCTTTTCTTTTTGGCAACAATATAGCTCCTTTGACAAAAGCCTATTGCTGTTTTGGACCTGGCCTTGTAGTCTCAATCGCAGAACAGCTCTTTTGTGCCAATCAAGTTACCTCTAATGTAGCTATCAAAATGAGATGAATGAAGCATCATTTATTGGGGAGCGGCAATAAAGTCCTCAGGATTCCCATCACATAGCCTATAGTTAAGAATTTACAGGAAAGTAATGCTGAGCAGGGCAGAGCACTAAGTCTTTTCTCTCTTCATATCGCAACTTTTCTATTAAAATGAGAATTTCAGAAGTGGTTGGCTAGTTTTAAAAGTAACCCCTACAATTTCATTTCCATGATCTCTGTCCTACTGGATAAAATGTCAGTTTTAGAGATAAAGGGGATCTTGTTCTTGAGGCAAGCGCAAAAAAGCCTCTCCTAAACACTTTCTCTAGGATGAAAGAGCTCATCGTGGTCTGCTCTAATTTGGACTTTAGAAACTTCCTTGCCTGGGTTTCCCCACATGGCTGCTTTTTTTTTTTCAGTATCTATGAAGAATGATCTCTTATCACTGAGAGTTCATGAGTGCTGGTAACCAGATGGGCTGGTTGACCCTGAAATATGATAGAAGGGCTGTTCAGACAACTCTTGGAAAAATATGAAAGCCAATAGCTTAATCACAACTGCAACACCGATTCCTTTCTTGAAAATGTTATTTCTCATCTAGACAAAGTAATTCAAAGACAATGCTTCCCTATCAGGACTCTGCCTGGATGTGCTAACTCACTCAGAGAAATGTTTCCAGAGGAACCTTGAAGAAGGAAGGCAGACACCTTGTAGTGTGGCAGGATTACAGCGCTGTTCTGTCAAATCTTACGAGAAGAAATACGGAGCTTGAGGTGGAATGACCTGCTTTCCTGGGTCTTATTTCCATAATCAGACACCTGGAGCCATGTAAACACAGCCTCCTTAGTTCAAGGTCATTCTGTCGTTGGGAACAAGTCTTGCCCCTTAGCAGGAAGGGTATGTGTGTGTGGACATGGTGTGTGCACAAACCCACTGTAACTGAGCCTACTTAGTTTTGACATCTGAGCATCCTATTTATAACTAAATTTAAAACACAACTTTCTCCAGTATTTTGATCTCAGACTTGTTTTTTAATCATTTTTTCTGGTTCTGATGCCTGCATTTCTTAGAGCTAGGAAGCTGTTCTCCTTTAGCTCCAGACCCACCTACCTCCCTGGCTTATTTCTGCTTCATTTGTGTTGTACTCTGCTTCCCACTGACATCACTACTTGGTGCACTTAATTGAGCACTCTCATTCTAGCCATCTTCTTATCTGGATTTCACTGCTCACCAGTTTTATCTTAGCTGCCCTTTTAGTCATAGAAGAACTTATAAAACCCCCTAATGTCCAAGCTGGACTCCCAGCTCATTAAATCAGAATGTCTAGGTTAGCATCAACAACTAGGATTTAAGTTCCCCAGTTCCTAAGTTCTATTGAGAAGCACCTAACAATTCCACTCTCAACCTCCACTGTCCAGTCTCTGGATCGAAGCTATTAAACAACCTCACACACAATCCTCATTCATGGCTCTGCACTGCTCACTTGTGGCCTTGTGTCAAAGATTATGTGAATATAAATGAGATAAAACATACAAAAATATTTTCAAAAAAGTGATATCCATTGAAAAGTATTCTTTTGTCACTGTTCATAATGAAAGTAAACTTGGTATCTATTGTTTAAAAAGAAAGCTCATAGGTGCTTAGAGTTTCCACAAGCTGATTTATTTTTCCTTACATATGACAGTTTTATATAAATTCTAAGATTATACAAAATTTTCATCACGCACGTTCTGTCAGCTCAGTCAGTATCTGCAAGTTCCAGATTAAGTATTTTCATAAGTCACTGATAAAAGGCAACTTAAAATTTAGAAAACACAGCAAAGTAAAACTGTGTAAGGAGATTTAGGAAAGTTTCTTTAAATTTTTGTTTGAATATATTTTTTAATATTGTTATACTTTTCTAATTTAGTACTACTTAAAATATATAAAAATTTCATTTTGATTTAAAATGTAGCAGAATTTAAGACCAATGTGCACCACTAACAATGTAACTTGAAGAATGTGAATGGCTTACACTATTGATATAAATGGACAATATTTTAATTAAGGTATGTTTCAGATGTCCTAAAATGTGTCTAATTAGGTAGATATATTTATGTCTGATGCTCTTTTCAGATCTATGAAAACTCAAAGCATTTTGGCAAAATGGAAAATGAAAATAAATATTTTACCTGTTGGATCAAAGTCTGGAAAGTAATCTGGACAGTACTGATAGGACATCACTCCGGCCGGAGTGTCATCCCAGCACGTCCATCCATCCCAGGTGCGATTGCAGTATGGACCTGGGCATCAGAAAGAAATTAACATTGCAATTGTCAAAACCACAGTATCCTCATCAAGATTTACTGCTATGTGGATAGTACTTTTAGGACTCTTCACTTGGATGTGTGAATATCAGAAGCAGCAGCAGCAAAATACAGGTAGTAAATTTACCAAGTAGTAATGCAATTTGCATTTTAGTAGCGCTTTCTCTCTTTGTTCCTCAAAATACATACATGCCATTTGTATCTTTCCTCCAAAATTCTTCCTTTAAGTGTATCTTCAAAATGTTACAATACTACAAGAGTCTTCTTGTACACACACACACACACACACACACACACACACACACAGAGATACACACACTCTGACTTAATTATAAAAATCCCCACTGAATAGAAAGCTAATGCTTACTGGAGCTAGTTAGTGGATCACATCCACTAACCCACTAGAAAAACATTTTTCACTGGCAAAGTAATGCTCAGTTTGATCATGTTATGTATTCATCAATATTGGTTTCCAAGTAGTTTTTCACTGATTCCACATCAAACCTACCATAAAGCATGAAGATAGAGATATTTATTTATTTAGTTTTTTTTTTTTGCTCCCCCAAAGATAAAGATATTTAAATGAATGAACGTCAGGCTTGAAAGCAGTGTTCTCCCAACCCATCTCCCACAAGTAGTTTTAAGTAATTATCACAGATAAAAATTCAATCTCCTAAAATGCCTAAGACTAAAGTGAAGAACATTGGACCCCCTTGTTCTCTGAAGGTATCAGTTTCATGTTTATATTGTCTCATTTGCTTTAGAGAACTGGTTTCTTGGAGGGGGGGGGAACAGAGTTACAATTAATGCCTTTTCAGATTTGTTAAAAATACTGAAAGTACTGAGGATAGATGAGTTACATGTAACAATCTTTCAATTGACTTGTTTTGTGTTTAAAGGATGATGTTACAAATAGGAGCTGTAAATTACAACTTTTAACTTCTTGAAGGCAAACCAATCTTTATATACAGGGAGTACAAGATCTCACTGGGTCTTTCAAAATGCTTTAGGGAGCAGGAAAGAGAATTTAAATGGATTTAAAGCAATGCCTGGCTGTGACATCCTCCCTTTTGTTTTTATCTGGGTTCCCTAAGCTAATAGAATATGCTTGGTCCAAAGAACAATTGGGCAGACACAGAATATTCTAGAGAAGGAGAGAAAGAATATCTGGGTGATATATTTCTCAAATTTCTCTGTGAAGTATAGGTAGAAAGGAGAAGAACTAACATGAGTTGTCAACAATTGACAATTAAGGGACGGTACTGACTAACCCAAACCAGACAGAATTTTGATAAGTTTTTCCTTAGACAAACTCTCTGCCCACCATTTCCCAACTTCCATCCTGCAATTTTCCGATTTTTCTTGCTTACATAATCCTGTTTTGCTTCTATTTTCCAGGTGTGAACATCAAGTTATTGTCATTTTGTGATTAAAGTAGATGTCACCTAAGAAGTCTAGGATGAGCTTCAGCAAAAAACTAGGCATGTATGCTGCATATACAAACAGAACACAGTAGGATAACCACTGTTAAAACTGTTAGTATATTAAATTAAAATCAGGCAACATATTTACCCCTGAAAGAAAACAATCCTTTAGTGATGTTTGAGACACATGTTCACATAAATCTTTCTGTTTACCTTCTCCTTGGTAGGGCGGTAGCCGTGCCATTCGGTCATAGCATTGGAACTGCGCATCCATCATCTTCTTGCGTCCGAGGATGTACAGAAATGGCTCTGGCTCAATTGTTGGAGAATAGGTGGTATTCTCATAGGAAGGAAGAACTGGGGTTGGGTGCTGTATTAAAAGGCAAAATTGGTTATAAACAGAGTAACTGATTATGTATACATGATTTCATTATGCTTTATGTGATTTACACCTACTATACATTTAAAATATACATAAGTATGTACTATAATACATTATACATAAAAATTAATATATATTTCAACTTATAGAAGTCTGAAAACTTTTGCTTTTCTCTCTATAAGCAAGACTTATGCATGGTCTCTGTGAGAACAGTTTTTACTCTATTACCAAAGTGTACTCATATTTCATCTACAAGTTCTAGCTACAAATTTTGTTTTTGCATTTATTCCTTTACTATTGAAAAACAGAGCACCCACACACATTCACGCACCTCTGTATCATAAAATTTTAATTTTATTATCAGTGCAAAGCTTAAAACATAACAAAAAACCTGATTCCCACAAAACAGTAATACTAAATCAACTTTTCCTTGTTTGGAGCTCTTAAAAATCATGAATCATATTATTAAAAATAGATAAGATAACGTATAGATAAACTTAATTTTTGTTTAATTCTTTCAGCTGATTTTTGTTTGTGCTTAAATTAAGCACCCAGTGAAAATTTTACCCAATTTAGTCCTTAGAACAAACAAAATATGTTCTTCTGAGATTGGGCTTAATTTCTTTAAACTGATTTCATCAGCAGATGACCATATAGGGCAATTTATTTTCACTGCTGAAAATAAGTGCAAATCTTACATGTTTCTATCAGTGTATTTGAATTTTTGATACAAGCTGTTGTTGGTTTTGTCAGCCTCAGTTGTTTCTTAATTCTCATCACCATCACAGGTCCTACTTATCATAAATGATGTGTGTGTGTTTGTCTGAAAAGACACATAGGTCACAATTTCTTTGTGGCTGTGATACTTATGCATCTATTTTAGATTTTTCATGGCTCTATACTTAGAATATTTACTTAGTAACAGACCTATCATATACTATGATATATTTATCATATATTTTTCTGAACCATTTTCTTCACTATCTTTCATACAACTTAGAAGATGAAACATGATGTCATATAAAAATATTTTCTCTAACTTATATTAGGGACTATTTTCTATAATTTTTACAGAGGGATATTAATAACTAGTTATTTAAACTTAGCATCATTTCCAAAAGTAAAATTCTGAAATCTGTCTTTAAATGGACAGGATAAACAGTTAAGATGTGTTCCTGTGCTAGTTGGAAATGTATGGATGCTCTGGAGAAACAGTATGCACAGTATATCAAGTGGAAAACTCTATACCTGTGCTTTCAATTACAATAATATTTGGTTTATTGTAGTTAGAACATCAATAACAGTTGATATTTGACCATCTGAAAAAGTAGGCGTAGTTCAGACAGATGACAGCAGTATCATTTTATCATTCTTGCAATATTGAAACAAACTCCAGTGAACTTAATTGGAGTCTGGTTCAGCAGAGATTGTTTCAACACTGAAGGAATGAGGAATTAGGACTTCTGTTGTTAGATGAGCCAAAAAAATCTGAGTCCGTTCTCAGTCTGGTTCATTGCAACTGATGATGAAATTTTCCCAGTGGAAGCTGTATATTTCAGTGATTTTCTTCTGAAAGTAGCACAGGCATTGAGACATTCTGTTACATATACATAACATATCTTGTTTCATGTCCTTATATGTATGTATATATATATATATAGGCATATAATAGGTAGATATAAATAATAATAAAGACATTATATAAAGCATATAAAATTTAAGTCATGGAATAACTCATGAAATACCATTTATACAAATTTAACAAAATTCATTAAACATTAAATTTTTTGCTGTTGATTTCATTCAAATAAAAATTGTTAGTAGAGGTGATATAGGTGGTATAATTTTCAGCAATAAAGAAACAAACTAGAAACAGCAGTGATTAGATGAAACTATCAATTCATGTGAAAGATATAAAAGTATTCTACTTATCATAAGTATTATGGTTAATTTTTATGATATAAGTATTATGGGGATGTCAGTAAATATATGATTTTATGTTCATATGAAGATAGAAATGAGATGTTATGGGCATATTGCTTTTCTGAATAAAGATCATTGTTCGAAGTTTTGCAGACAAGATCTCACAAGATTCTTGAAAAACAAAACAAAAAACAATCTCTTAGTTGTCCTATGTAGCAGTTTAGCTGCCGTATATGTGATGTCACTCCTAAAGGTTCCAGTAAATGGCGCCACACATACGGCCACCAAGCTGCCACAAAAGCTGTAGTCCGCAGCGGAAACGTCGCCTGTTCTTTCAGGTAATAAACACCTCGAGTACCTCCCCTGTGCCAGGCACTGTTCTAAGCTTGGAGGCTCAGCAGGAAACCACACCGGCAAGGTTGCTGCCCCTATGGAGCATCCATCTACCAGGTTTCACTCACACTAATCATGGAGTATAGAAGAAAGCAATCTGATTTGAATGACCTATGATCAGCCTAGTTTTGGGTTATAAGCAGTTTCTAAAAGTACAAGGATGGGAAAATAATAGAGAGTTATTCTGGGTAGACCTTTGAGAAAAGGTCCATCTTTGTAGTGACTGAGACCTGCAGTGCAGGGATCCATGCTACTCGCTGAAGAGAGACATTCCTAATGCTTGCTACAGACAGAAATACTCTAAATACTCTAAAAGGAAAATGATTTCAGAGTCTACAAATTGATAGAACCAACAAGATTTTCATGTAACCTTCCCTACTACTGATACT
Source organism: Uropsilus gracilis (assembly GCA_004024945.1). Classification (NCBI taxonomy): domain Eukaryota; kingdom Metazoa; phylum Chordata; class Mammalia; order Eulipotyphla; family Talpidae; genus Uropsilus; species Uropsilus gracilis. The sequence goes on from PVHY01000259.1 coordinate 161,327, forward strand.
GCACATATTAGAGTCATTTGTAGCTTTCAATTGTATTTATCAGAATAACAAGAATGAAACAGAACTTTGCAAAGTATCATCTTTGGTTGTTCCAGGTGAAATCAGGTAGTTAGTTGGTATCCTTTGCACTTTCTATTTTGTTAGTATCTAGTAGTTCCTTTAATTCTCCTATCAATGTCCAAAACAATCAATTGTATATTTTATGAAATAAAATTAGTTAATATTCAGATACACTGGCAACATATGATTTCATTTAAGCTATGAAAAATAACTATAATTTATAAATAAAATATATTCTCTACAGAATTTATAGAATCCTGCATAAAGCTTTGCCACATATAGATAACATGACATATTCTAACTGCTTCTATAATATTCCTGCTTAAATCTTTTAAAAATTATTTTCAGTTGTATGAAGGTACAATTCCAAATACTGGATTACTTCCAGCAAGTTATACAGAACTTTCATTAAAGTTTAAAATAATATGACAGTGTTACATAGCAAAACAAATTTCACTCATCTAAATACGTATAAAAGGGTTACATAAATCATAAACCACCTGTTTTATAGATATCATTACAAAATAAAAATTCCTTTAAAAGCGAAGTAACATTTATAGGACATTAGCAATATTTTCCCCTTGAATAATGTAAAGAGAAATTGGGTATATAGAGTTGTGTTTACACATAAATAAACGTTAATAAACACTGGAAACCCTGGAACTGGGACTTAGGCAAGCTTTATTTGGATGAGTATCAAATCCTGGTTAACTGCCATTTATAATTCACTGCCAGTGTTGTTCTGGTGTGGTAGAAAAGATAACAATCAAGACAATTTCAAACTTATTTATGTAAAATTATCTCTTCTCCTTTTCATGTGTATTAAAACTGATATGATGGTGGCCTAACAATGGTGACGCAAAAAGAAGGATTGACTGTGTTTTCTAAGATATGGTTCTGACTACTTACCATATCATTTTAAAATAAAATAATATAAAAAATACATTGCGCATGATTATAAAACGATGGTGATACCTTAAAACATAAAAATCCCTAGTTTCTGATAAAAATATATTTAAAATCAATAACCAGATGAAAGAAATCATGTTTAAAAAGACAGCAATCCCAAAATTGTGATTCAAAGCAAACCACCGATCTATCATGAAAATATTTCATCCTAGGACATTACTAACCTTTAATATTAATTTCCAGGATAATTTGGAGAAGTTTCAAATTAATGCTATATTTTTGTCAATAATCAAAGCTCACATTTCTGGATTAAAAATATTAATTTGTATCAGTGAAATTTTATTGGAGAGATTTTGTTAACAAAATATTAAGAAAGTGATAGTTTTTAGGAACTGCTTTGACTTCTGGAGAAAAAATGTTTACTCTTAGTAATATCTATTCAATCATACTCAAACATTCCTTCATTATTTAGCATTTTATATTAACATAGCATAGTATAATTTTGTTTTGCTTACATTTAGAAAGATGAACAGGGCAAAAACACAGCGTGTGAAGGTGAGCTTCATTTTTGGTTTTTGAAGATGATCTCCCTTCTGAAGCCTAGACAAATAGAAAAGTAGCAGAGACATTTAAATTAATACTATTTTATTATTGAATATATCCTTTTTTCTTGTCTTGATATATGAAGAGGATCAATGTCCCAAATCAACCTAAATAAAATACAAGTAAGTCAAAACAGCATGTTTACAATACAAATATAACTGCATATTTTGTGAACTCCCTTTTGTCCTTTTGTTATCTTGTTATTGCCTAAATTACTCCTGTTAAGAAATTCTGGGGTCATTTTACTTATCAGGACCAAAACAAAAAACTCAGAGGAATTGAGAGGAACCAACATGGATTTCAGTTAACATGGGGCATCACTGAGAATTGCTAAAAATTTCAATGGAAATGTCACAAAGTCACCGAATTGGACATAAACAAATAAAGTCTGTCATTTGAAAAGGTTTAATAGTCAGCATTTAAGTAATCTACGACCAAATTTTATTTAGAATTCTTATTTGGAGTCTTGTATATTCTATTCATCTACACATTTTTCTTACAACTTCAAGTTGTTATTAAGAAACCCTGAAAGGATTATGTTAAGTGAAAAGAGTTAGGAAAAATACTGCATGAGTTCACTCATTTTTGGAAAATAAAGAAACAAAGCACTGAACAAACAAAGCAAAAACATATCCTCAATAAAATGTAGGAAGAATTAAAAGAGGGTAGAATTGGTAGAGGAGGGCTGCTGGCTTGGTAGTGGATAGTGATTATATATTTGAAGGTGGCTGTGGCTGTGGTGTGGGATACACACACACACACACACACACACCAAGATAAAAAAAATGTATACCTGTGTTATACTATTATAACTTCAATGAAAAATAAAACAAAACAAAACAATGGAATAAATATCTTCCATAGCATGAACTGAATATGTTCCACGATAGCTCCTTACTCCTACTCAAAAACTCAATAAGCAGAAATAGGCTGCTTTCTCACAGATACCAGCTTTCATAACTCTGTAAATAATTTTACATAAAGAATGATAGCAAAGGAGTGGAAATTAAAATATTTTTATCAGTGGGTTTACATATAACTTATATTTCAGCTAGAAGCAAGTGGTTATGATTGCATATTACACTACATTGGGTCACTTATAGATTTTAAAAGCTCTGTTAGTTATTAGTCTTTCATTGTGGATCTAATATACTTGCCCCCATAAGAGTAAGTTATGTTCAATTTACATATCTGTGTATATATATATACACATACACATATCTCAGTTATAACAGTGTAAAAAGAAATTATGACTATAAAAATATAATTTTCAAGTGGTATTATTGTTTTCACTTCAAATGAACCAGTAAGTTAAAAAGACATAGATATATGTATTAACTGTAAAAATACTCTAAGAGATGTGCATACTGGTAAACTGAATGAGAAATGGTTTCATTATAAGAAATTAAGCTTTGGAATAGACTTAAATGATATATAACATTATGCTGAATAACCATAATATACACTGGGTGGAATTAAAATGATGGTACCAATGCAAAAACTCATAAAATAGAGAGAAGATATATTTTGAACATCACTGAAAATTAGTTCGAATTTACAAAGCAAAGACCTGCCTGAAAACAACAGCAGATGAAAAAACAAGATGAACAGATAGAAAAATTTAGGGGTAGCCAAAGAATAAGAAATACGAAAGCTTAATTTAGCTGGAACTGGGAGCCTTTCTACATTTCACAAGAAGTAGAAATAAAGGTAGAAAAGTAGTTTTGAGTGCCCAGAAAATTGATTACCCAAGTTATCCTTTTGGAACTTTGTGCTTCTGTCATACAATTTCATCACCTACAAATCCCAACAAACTCATTTGATGCTAAACTCTTCTCAGATAAAATCTGAGGTTTCAACATCTATAATTCTTTTGCACTACATAAATCACATACACACAATGATTATTATTTATAAAATGGTAAATGTGGTTTACTGTATTTATTCTCTACCATATGAACAAAGCTGATTATATTTCATTTCCTTCTTTGCATTCCGTGTCACTGACAAATTATCCATCAATTATCTGTAAGAGAACGCAGGGGTCAATTTTCATGCCACCACATTCTCATCCCAACCTCTAGTCTGCAAAAATTTGATTCTACCTATATGATGTCACTTTCAAATGTGCCTATTTCTCTCTACTATCCTAGTGTAACTCTTCAATTAACTTTTTTCAACAGTACCATGGAATAGCCTCAAGGCCAATGTCCCTGTGTCCAATTTTGATTCCTTCAACACATTTTTCTATACCAAAGTACATGCAATTTTATCTTTATTCAGTAACCCCCTACAAACTTTAAGTAAATACACAAAGCCTTTGGCTAACAACAAGACCCAATATGATTATGGAGAGTAAAAAGTTAAAAATTAAGGTTGTCTCCTAGATTGTAGCTTGGTTGTCAAAGGACAGATAATGAAGGAATTCTGGAAAGCAAAGTACATAAGAGAGGAGGAATTTTTAATTTGTTGTCTCCTTTAATCAGGATGGTTCTTACTGACTATAACTGGACGAGACATTTCTTAGTGTGAAAGGTATTTTGAAATATATGCACACTTGTAAAACTGACATGGTTTCCCTTGATTATTTGGGAAGAAATCATAGATATACACTGAATTTCTAAAGATCTGTTGCTTATGATAGTTTCATGATTTAGTCTGAAAGCAGGATGCACAGAACATTACAGTTGTCAGAATTAAAGCCAGATCTCTTCTTGACATAAAAGACTTGCTAATTAGGCTGGGCATGGTGGCACTGGCCTGGGTCAGAGATTGTGGTTCAAGTCCCACCAGGGGCACGTAGCAAGACCTACTCCTAAAAAAATAGCTGGGTCTGGTATCATGTGCCTGTAATCCCAGCTACTGGTGAAGCTGGGGCTGGGGATTGCTAGTCTATGGTACCCCGGGCAATGCGAACCTGTGGTTCCATGGGCAAAAATAGTGAGACCTAGTCGCAAAAAAAAAAAAAAAAAAAAAAAAAAAAAAAAAAAAAAAAAAAAAAAAAAAAGAAAAAAGAAAAAAAAAAAGAAAAGAAAAAAGGGCTTGCTAATAATTCTAAATGTGAGCACTAAGCACAGTGAGAAGTCATTTTTGCTATGAAGGTGAATGTGGGGGGAGTTAGGTAGTTAATTATCTTGTTTTAACTATGTCATATATTTGATGTTATTCGATATTTTCTAATGCAACCTGTGTTGCTCAGTTTGGACTCGACAAAATCATTAAAATGAAGACTGGTAGAGGTGGTAGGAGGTGTGTAACCCTGAAGGTAAATGGAGCTGTATAGTCATCTTGCTATAGGAAAGAGGAGCCCGTGCTCTCAAAGCCCCCCCACTATGCTGCTTTTACAGCTGTATCCTGAACAGCTAAGTTGAATGAAAACAATATGAAGATAGACCTGTGAGTGAATATTTGGATATGGCAGAGGGTGTTAGCTAAGAAAAGATTTATAATTTCAAAAGAAATGGTACAATACTTAAATTTTTCAAAATTCATTTTGAAATTTAATAAAGTCCTCATGCACAAATCTGTAGTAAATCTGGGCATTCTGAACAAGTTACTAGTCAGAGAACTTGAACTGCAATTGTCCAAGACTTACTAGAGCCCTATCAATAGCCTGCTGTTGAGAAGAGCACTTTGTGCGGATTCATGATGAGAGAGAAAGAACATATAGATAGAAATGTGAAAAATATACACGTCTTTATGAAATTCAGGGAGAAAAACAAGACTAAGAAGAATCGAACTGGAATGTAGAATAAAGTGATTCACTGTAAAAGTCCACAAAGGAAAGAGACAAAGGAATGAAGAAAAAGGAGTCAATAAAGTGGCAGTGGAAGAAAACTCCAGATGAATTCGTGGAGACCTCAAACTTAGTTAAGTCAATGAACAGAGGACCACACATGAAAGGTGAGACAATGCCGGATAGAGTCTAGGGAAACACTGAGATGGAATTTTCAGTCAGGAGGATCAGGGGCCTTGATTGTGTTCAGAGTTCAAAGGCCATTAGCAGAAGTTTTAACTTAAGAGTTAGTGAGTTAACTAGGACCTGGGTAGGAAAAAACAAAATCAGACAAAAACACCTAGTGGAGATAGAAGTGCAACATAAGAAACTCAACTTGAAATGGGAACAGGTAAGAACATTCACCTGTGATTGGATAGTCATCTGCTGCAGTTGGATGAGGTCTCAGAAAACCAAAACAAAGCTTAACTTCAACATCAGACTTTGCTTACTTGTTTTTTGTGTTTTCCCTATGCCTTTTCTACAGCAAAAAGTTTGTTTATTCTTATAACCGCAGAACTTAGAACTGAGTGTGGAGTATAGTAAATGTAGAATAAATGTTGGTGGCTTAATGTCAGGGATGATTGATGTCAAAATTTAGGGAATGTCCACCTGGGAATTTGGCAAGACAGAAAGCATTTTTTTTCCTCCAGGGATATCTAAATATGGAGTCAAGTGATTCTAATTCTTGCTAGTGCTTGGAGCTTCACCTCTGTGAAGTATCTGATCTATTTATTGAAAGATCCCTTAGCCTTATTCTTCCTGAATAGAAGACTTCACATTGGAAGCATATTGGCCTTCCTGGATCTGTCTCAGTAGACTAGTTACTTAGAGCAGTGATTTCCAAGATGTTTTTAACCACATTAAAAAAAATTAAAGCTCATTTGTGGGAAGCTATCTATAAGCCAAATGAATAAGGGGACTGAAAACCTGATTGTGGAGTTTGATCTAGAACACAGAAATTAAGAAACCATGGGCATGTTTCAATTACTGAGTAGGGCAACAGAATCTGTACTGCTCTAAATACGCAAATGAACACTACTCCTTAGCTAGAAAATTCTATTCCTGTGTTATAGGCATGAGTCGGTCAGTGGGATTCACTCCGGAGAAAAACTAAGACCCAAAGTCTCTAATTCAATGATGATGGTTGAACCTTCTTCATTTAAGGAGAACTAATTTCCTTGAAAAATAAGTTGTTTTATTTTATTTTTTATATTTAAAGAATATAAAATGTCAATGACTAAAAATAATGTTCATTCACATAAATCAGCAGTTCCAAAGTGTATTCCATAGAATGTCAGTAATCCCATGAGAAGCAGTATAAAGTTTCCATGGCCAAAAAAAGTTTAGGAAAGTAAGCATTCCCGATATTCTTTTTACAGAATTACCACAAACATTAGCACTGCAAAGCTCTATAGCAAAGACTAGTCTGTCAGTCAGCAAACCTGTTTGACCACGAATTTTTAAAAAGATAACAATAATTCATATAATATACTTTGGAAAGTGCTCTTTTGACTCAATGATATAGTCAATTAAGCCTGTAAGTTATGAGAAAGTGCTGCCCTTTACTTAAAATTTTCTTATTTCTTCTCCACAAGCAAAAGTAGAATTTCTGAGGTCTTAAATAGTCCCCAGTCTTGGTACAAAGCCCAAAGCTATAACAAGCATTTCAGAGGCAGTTGCTCCTCTGGAGTAGTGTTTTATCAGGAATCTTTCCTTTAGTGCCCTGGTTATGAGAACAAGGGATAGGCTGACGGTGTGGGTACAGTAGAAAAGAGACAAGTCAGGCATCACTTATTCAAAAACAACTGTGAGATTTTGTCACTCAAGGCCTACATCTGTTTCTAATGAGGACCTTGGCATTTCTTTGAAGATGGTTCTATTTAATATGCTTTTGCAGATGTGGCCCAAATAAACAGGTAAATGAATTTTATGAAACCTGGCCTGAGGCAGCAAACTGGGCCTGCTGGTTTGCTGCCTCAGGGATGCCTTCTGTTTGGAAAACCCCTTGACTATATGACACAGTAAATAATTCTTCATTATTCCAGCAACAAAGGTGCCAAGGCATAATGTGGTTGGTCATAAACCCAATTTTTCTTGCCACGTTCAACAAAACAGAGTGCCTTCCTGTTTCTCATCATGAGTTTAACATACACTTTCAATCCCAACTCCAAATGTAGCTGGTAAAAACTGGCACTCTGCACTGGGGAGCTGTTTTTCATAAGCCAATTGACACACACCATAAAAGACACACTCTAGATAAGAAGTGAAGCAACATAAAAAATACCTGATTGAAAATGTAGGACTTTTTTCTTTCACTTATGTCAATGACCAGACAGAGTAAGTGTTCTATTAACAGTTTTTGAATGAAACAGATAGATGATCTTCATCTAGCTGGCTAGACAACTTTTAATAAATGGGGAGATCTTGTAGAAATGATTCAGAATAATGTGTGGTTAAAAAGTTTTCCACTACGTAAATAAATATGATTAATGGACAATTAGATAAAATTTAGCTAATTAAAACTCATCTGAAAAAAGCACACTGAACTTTCATGGATCTTCAGGAGTAGTCATGTTAAGAAAGGGGAGATAGAAAGGTTTGGTTCAACTCATTTTATTAAAAACAAAATATTTTTAATACTTAATACTATATCAAGATCAAGTTTAACTTCAACATGTGAGAAGTTGGGAGAAAATAGTCTTAGTATAAAGGATATGCATGAGAAAAAAATGAGGAAATGAAACCCACTGAATATAGTAGAGAAACTGGAATTGAACTGTTTCCAAAGCTCACGCTCTTAGTCTCCACATACTGCCACATAAGGAGAGAGATATAAGTTCAGTTTTTAACAAAAGGACTTTTAGTTTTCGACAAGGCCTTCTATTTGGAGAACCTAAAGTGAATCAGTATGCTCATGAGTGCATTAGCTAATTAATTAGTCAATTATTTTGGTAGTACTTTTGTTGAGATCAAATATGGTTGAGTATAGGGAGTTAGTGTAGTGTAGTAGAAAAAGTAATGGGTTAAGGAATGAGAAATCATAGTCTAATGCTAGAACAATCCCAAACTTACCACATGACTCTTCAGTATGTTACTATCTTTTTAGGGACACTAAATTCATTATCTACAAAATTCAACAACTGGACCATAATTAAGAGTCCTTTTCCCTCAACACTGGTTCTGAACTATACTACAATAAAATACAAAAAAAAAATTCATTGAGAGAGCATAGCAATTAGCAATTAGATAACTGTGAATCTATTTGACCCTTCAAAAGAAAATAAATGAAAACAACATTTTCTTCAAAATATGACCTCTATTAATACAATCATTTAGTAATGGAACAGAAAAGGGGTAGTTCACTAGGATTAAATTTGAGAAATGAGAAATATGGTGTGTTCTTTTCTGTAAATCCACAGTTTATTAGGATACTAATGGATCTCAGAAGGCCTGCAAATGATGGATTTTTTAAGTAAGTTCACTTAAATTAGCTTTTGTTACCAATATTTATTAGTAATAATGTTTAATTAATAATCAAGGGACAAAAAGGCAAACATGGCTAGTAGTTGATGTCAATGGAGTTTAGTGAATCAGAGATGCATTGCTTTCTCTTTATTGGTAGAAAGGCTGTGGTAAAAGCTAAATTTTGTAGACATTAACATTTCTGATTATACTGGTGTGGAAATTGCAGGACTTTGCCACAACTTTTCTGTATAACTGCAACTCTGATGAATAGATAATTGAGACAAATATATTGATGCTTTGTTTTTGAAAACAAGTAAAAAGTATTTGCAAATTACTTTTACAAAAAATTTGTAGAAAATATTTTTTACAAATACTTTGTGAAAAACATTCTCTCTTACACAGGCTACATCCTCAAAGTTTCAGAGACAATATCAGACAGCTCTTAAGTCAGAATTTAAAACACATAAAATTCAAGGTTATGCACACATAAAATCATCTGTAATTATCAATCAGAAATTTAAGGGTTGATTTAGGATTTATTATATATATAATGTCCTTAAACACACACTCTTGAAAGAATTCTTGGTCAGGAAAAGATATGCCTGATTTTATTAGATGATGGAACTGGAAGTGATCCTAGAATTCAAATATATCCAACTTCTCAGCGCACAAAGGAGTTAAGGCAAATTTTTTGAAACAAATTTCCTGATATTGGATACAGTTAGTGGAAGAGTTTTGGTTAAACTTCTTTCATAAATTCCCAGTCAAGTGCACATTTTGAGTTACTATCTTGTTGCATATCAAAAAATTTTCCTAATTGGCTTTAATCTTATACCAGGGAAGCTTCTAAGGCTTGGTCTAGTTGGGATAGAATTACATATAACCTTTCTCCAAAGAGGATGAAGTAACACATCTTCCTTGCTCAGTTTATAAATATGCTCTATTAGTGATGGGGTATATTCTGAGATATGAATCATTAGGTGGTATGTCATTGTATGAACATTATAAAGACTAACTTTACAGGCCGACATGACATTACCCGCTACACACCTACATTGACTACTGCACACCTATCAAGATCATTGCTACAAATGCATTTTATTAATGAAAATGTTGTTAATGGACAAGTGACAGTAATTTCTCTTAATTTTCATGAATTCTATTTGGTTTTGAAGTTTCAAGGACAATTTAGTTTAGTAAAATGCTTAGATATGAATAAAATTGGTAAGATAAAGGAAAATCTTGGTGTTTGGCTCAAAGTATTTAATAATCCTTGCTATGTAAACATTTTCCAGTCAAAATAAGAACAGTTATACCAATATTCCCAGCTATAAAACAGCCCTTGAGTTCTCTACTTTCCTCCTCTCTCCCAATGCCCACTGTGCAGGTATTTCTGTGTGTTTGTGGAAATGGAAGTGGGTGAAATGACACATTCATCAAATACTCAGCCAGATGCTCTCTTTCTCTTAACAATCTCTGTGTATTACAAAGAAAACCTGCCCCAGCATACTCCCTTTTTGATTCACCATTTCTCAATCTTTTCACCATTTCTAAGATTCTACACAAAGATAATTTCTCCATGAACTTTATGAGGGATGAGCTTGCCCCTGTTTTTCCAATTCCTCTGATGTATATTTACAAATAGGGAAAAGCACCATCAAATATAATTTAATTATTACAAAGCTTTTCTTTCCTTCTTATTAAATTATTTAAGAATCCATTTCCCTGAAATTTGAGTCCCTTGGGAATTATCTTTTTTTGAACAACTATCTAAGCAGTTCAAAAGATTCTGTAAAATTAGCTAAATTCCTTTGAAAAACAGAGTGATACTAATGGTATCAAGAATGCTCACCCAAGTTGAATCCCTATATTCAGCCATGATGATGCAAATAGTTTTCATCAGAGCAGTTATTTCTCACCCCAAGTCTAGCATCTAATATTCAAGACTCTGATCTAAGGGATTTCTATGTGAAAGGATGCTGCCAAAGTCAATTTCATGCCAATGTGACAATTTAATATTTCAGGTGAAATGAGATCTTGCAACCTGTTTTATTAAAGAAAACTTGGCTCTTATGAGGAATTAATATGTGACTTGCTTCACCAGTTCACTTTGCAGAAATTAGTATATAAACTGACATATGAAAAGACTTAGCAAGCATATATTTAATTAGGAATACTAAAGAAGTAATCTTAAAGCATATATTTGGTTTGGTGATGTAAATGGATTAATAACTGAGAAGCACACAAAATTTGCTTAATTCAAGATATGTCTTGGAGCATCTAGTTAACTTTGATTCGTAGGTAATTCCAATTCATATTTTTCCACATCTGACAAAATTCTAGTATCTGACATCTATGTACCTCTTCTGCCTCCCTCTGGTGGTACACAGTCAGTGATAGAACCTAATGGAAAGACTGGAGACATAAGAGTTAGAATTTCTGCGAAGTCAATGAACTAAGTTGAAATAAACTAACTGACCAAGAATTAAGAATATCTAGAATAGGATCTGTAACTCTTTTCTAAAGAACCTTATCAATAATTTTCCTAATACAAGTTGTCTATAATGTAAGTTCACTGCTTTTCTGTTATGCTAATGGGAAAGTTTTCCTGGAACCTGAAGTATCTTCTGGCAGAAAGGTGAAAGATAATAGAGCTCTTCCCTTAAACTCTGTTTTCAACTGCAGGAATAAAATTTGTAGAATCCTGAACTTCAGATCTTAGGCCTAGTAATGTTCTGATATTCTTTGGAAAGTTATAGGTGGTACCAAAGTTATAGGTGGGATCTACTCAAGAAGTACTATTCATAATTTTTAAAATGAATTCCTCTTTTTTCCTTCTTTTTGGGGGATGGGAGAGAGAACTGGGAGAAAAAGAGGAAAAGAAACTAAGATGAATGGTAATTCTTTACATCACATTATCCCCACATCAAATACAAGCTCCACTTTTATTTAAACCATGCATGCGCATTATAATCATACTTTGGAATGATTATTACTAAGACAGATAAGGATTATTTAGATTTTTTTCTAACCTAATTCAAATGAAATAAATTCAAAAGTCAGTGTCAGTTTCAAAGGCATTCCCTATGGAATTGTACTCATTTTAGGGTAAAATGAATATTGGGGTAGGTTAAAACTAATAGTCCTTAGTAGCTGGACCAGTTTGCATCCCCACCAGCAGTGTAAGAGTGTTTTTTTTTCTCCAGATTCACACCAACACTTGTAGTTGCCCATTTTTTTTTTTTTTCAAATATCGGCCATTCTTACTAGTGTAAGATGGTATCTTATTGTGGTTTTAATTTGTATTTCCCTGATTATTAGTGATGTTGAGCATTTTTTCATATGTTGTTGACCATTTGTATTTCCTTTTTGGAGAAGTGTCTTTTTAGTTCTTCTCCCCATTTTTTGACTGGGCTTTTTGCTTTGTTTTTATTAAACTGTGTGAGTTCTTTATGGATCTTTGATATTATACCCTTATCACTTGTATGGAGAGCAAAAATTTTTTTCCATTCAGTTGAGTGTCTCTTAGTTTTGGAGCTTTGTAGTTTGATGTAGTCCCAGCTGTTTTTGTTTCCCTTTATTTTATTTTTTTTTAAGCAGCTGTAGATGTGTCCTAAAAGAGGTTTCTGAGGTGTAAGTCTTGGAATGTTTCCTCCATATTTTCCTCTATGCATTTTATGGTTTCAGGCCTTACATCCAAGTCATATCCATTTTAAGTTGTGTGAGGAAGTAGTCTAGATTCACTTTTTTTGCATATAGTGGTTCAGTTTTTCCAGCACTATTTATTGAAGAGACTATCTTTGTTCCAATGTATAGTCTTTGCTCTTTTTTCAAAGATTAACTGACCATATGTGTGCTGCTTTATTTCTGGGCTTTTGATTCTGTTCCATTGTTCTGCGTGTCTGTTTTTGTTCCAGTACCATGCCATCTTAATTATTCTGGCTGTGTGGAAGACCCTCAAACTACTAAAAATGGAGCTAATAGTTGATCCAACAATTCCACTTCTGAGAATCTACCCAAAGGGCACCAAAATGTTAATTTAAAAAGATACCTAGTGACCTCCCTATGACCCAGGTAGGACAGGCAGGGTGTTGGCTTGGTGGGGGTGGGGGCAGAAGAGGAGGGAAGGGGGAGCACGAGAGGGGGGGAGGGACTATAAAGGCCTCCCCTCTCTCACTCTCACCCCACTTAGTCCTCAGAAGGAATGAGAAGAGAACTAATAATCCAGATAATCCAGATGGATAGAATTGACAAGGGACCAGATAAAAAACCTGCACATACATAGTAGCGGATTGCAAGAGAAAGAATGGTGAGAAAACGTATAATGGGTGGAGAGATGCTCATGCACATCACCTGTCACAGAGTCACACTTAAGGCCACACAATGAATGGATAAGCTAAAATATAAGGACTGATATGCAACCCAAGAAAGCAAGGTGCTCCTCCCCATTCTATGGGAGAGGAAGGTCACAGAGATGGGGCTTCAGCCCACAGCAAAGCTACTATCTGAAGGAGAGGAAACAATCTGCAAAGGCTTTCAGCAGATGCTTTTCACAACGAGTATTTTCTGTAATGAATGGAATTGATTGTAGACAGTCAACAATGAAAAGACACTAATAGATGCCAAATGAGCATGAACTGCTATCCAGTGCAGAGTTAACACTGAACATCTACCAACACGGCTTGCTATATTCTAGGATCACAGTCCCTCACCCAAGAAAAGGACAATGCCACAGAAAACGAAGAGACCAAAGGACTAGACATAGATAAAAAAACAACAAAGAGAGGGGCCTGAGTGAATAGAGGGGATGTCAGTGGGTGGGGAAGGCTTTCCAATAATCAATTGCTGATAGTGTATAAAATCTAAGGAATGAATAAAATTTAAAAAATTTAAAAAAGACACCTATACTCATATGTTTATTGCATCATTATTCACAATAGCCAGAATATGGAAACAGCCCAAATGCCCTCAAATAGATGAATGGATCAGGAAGTTATGGGACAGCTGCTTAATGGAATAGTATTCTACATCAAAAAAGATGCATTTGTGATAGCATGAGTGGACCTAGAAGGAACCGTGCTAGTGGGAATAATCCAGAAAGAAGAGAAGAAATATTGGATCATCCTACCTATATGTGGGATATAGGAAAAGCAAAGAACAAAAGGATAGGTAAAAATTAGAACTAACAAACTGTCAGTGAACTGAAGCATAGAGCAAGGGAGGGGAGGGGGGTAAAATTGCTGAAGGATGATCACAAGAGGCTAAGATGATGGCTCACGGGTGATAAGGTGATGGGGGAACCTCAGGGTATACAATGACTTAATGTATACATGCAATCAAATACGAAAAAGAAAAACAAACTAATAGCTCTGCATAGAAAGAAAAACTAATACTTTTCAAAAATTTTCTCAATATTCCTATAATATACCATTATAAAATACAGTACTATATTTTCTCTCTTTTTATCAGGATCAAGTGCAGAGTTTACATAGACAGATTAAGTTTAAGATTAAAACCAAATTTTTCCATGCATCAAGGATTTTCTTGACCCTGTAGATGTGGGGAGGTTAATATTGACATATACTGATCCAAGGATTTGAATCTGAAGGATTCCAAATTTATGAATCATTGGGAAATAGGTGCAAATATTTCTACCTGGTTCATATCGACTACTATTATAAAGAAAGCTTAATTAAGCACTAATAGATAAATGTTGGAATAATTTTTAAAGGGGTCTTTAAATATAAAATGCAACACATTTACCAGTAGCCTTCTTTTATTACTCACTTAATATTTTGTTAAATTCCTTGAAGTTTCATAATTCATGTTAATTAACTTTGTTTCTTTGGAACTGAGAGATAGTTTTCATGCTGTTCTATATATATAAAACAAATTCAGCACTTGAAAGAAATGACAAGCACACTGTAAAATGTCCTATCTGACCACCCCACTATTATTTATACATTATATGCCCAGTTACAGGAAAGTATACCAAATGACCCCCATAGACTGGTAATATTTATGAAATTAGGAAATGAAATAATAGTCCAATTGGGAAAATGACTAGCAACTGTTTATTTCTGTTTTATAATTTAGACAAGAGTACTGACATAAAAGTGTTCAACTGTCATATATTTTAGTCACATGGCAAAATGTGCCTTAGTACTTTCACACAATACTGTCAAAGATGCAAGATATAGCATCCCATTCAAGAACATTGATAACATCATGATAGTGTATTTATTCTTGTATCAAAATAAATATTAAATGTTAAGAGAACCAATTAAAATATATCATTTTTGATGAAAATAATTTAATGGAAGGAGCAGAAAATGCAAAAACAAAAGGGGGTCCTGCATTTTGACATAATCTCCTGATGGTTTTTGCATAGGGAGTTTTAAATATAGGCATTGTAGCGATGGTGTTATATAATTGTCCTTTGCTGAACTTTAATTTTATTAAGTTTGTATGCTGTAACAGTTTTGTAATATGAGTCAAAGCTTTAAAACAACCAGGCCCTTTGACCAAGGATAATCTTTCTCAGAGTTTAGTCATAAATTGGCTCAGATATTATAAAAATATTTATTACAAAATTATTTACAGTGATGGAATTTATATGCAATTAAATGATCAACATAATGGATTTGTTAAATAACCTTTAGTATTTTCACACTAAGGAATACTATGCCATCATTAAAATTATGCATTAAAATATTTAATTACCCAGATGAATGTTCATGGTACCGTATTACTTTTAAAAAGATTACATATTGAGTGCACAATATAATCTTGCTTTTGTAAAATTTGTATTTGTGTGTGCATAGAAAAGAAGCTTTGAAGAATTAAAAAAAAAGCTTTTTGAGTTATTATGCAGCAGGCACCATCAAGGGAATATCTCCCTTAAACTTTTTAATATCATCATTATTTTAGTGATTTTGCAACTGTGGAAACTGAGTTATTTGTTGTTTGAAAGAGCAAATACTTTTTTTCTTTTTTTTTTTTTTTCTTTTTTTTTTTGGTTCAAATCACATGGGAGTTAGGGAGCAACTCACTTCCCCCTGTGAATTTTCTCATTGGTTCCAGATCACTTTTAATCTGTGACCAAGGGGGCAAGGAACAGCACTGATCTAGAGCATGTTAGTCTCATGGCAGAAGGTGGTCATGCTAGGGGAGTCAAACATTAAAACCATGAATTAGTATAACAAGTTTTGTTCAAATGGGATAAGGCACAACTACTCACACTCCGTGTATCTAAGCAAGACACAATGTCAAGTGAAAGCCAGGAGATCAGGAATGACTAATTCATTTCTGAGGAAGGAGAAAGTGGATAACTGAACATGTACACACACTGAAACCCTTAGCAAAATCACACAAGTTTTCACAGTGAGATAAATGGCAAAGATGATACTAAAATCTCTCCAGGAAGTGGGTTGGCTGGTGATTTTCTTTTGCTGGTCTGCATTTTCAAATTTTTATAATATACAGAAATTGTTTTGGAATAAAGCAAAACAGAGGAAGAAGAGATGAAATTAATTTATTTTTCTTTTGGTTTTGTTCACTATTGCAAATGGGAATGTTCCCTGTGGTATAGTTTTGGATTACAGAAAAAGAAAACAGCAGAAGGCAAGAGGGAGAGTTATGCTAATTTCACCCTAATTGCTTGACCATGCTTTTAATCTGTCTTATAATACTGGAAGTATATTTTTTAAAAATGTTGACAATAATCTCCAGTAAAGAATATCCCACAAATTAGAGGTCTTTAAAACCGATGGGAATGCCATTTCAATGAGGACCGTTCTGAATAATTAAAACTGATATCAATAACAGCTTGTAATAAAGAAAAATGATTTAGTACTAACTTAGCATTACATTTAAAACAGAATTTCTGGTGGCGATGGGGCTGTTATAAAAGGCAGCGCAGCCGGAACTCACTCCGTGGCGACAGGACCCCTGGAGCCCATGCCCAAGTCTTCCACAGATTCGTGAGGGAGGCCTGGCCAGCAGCCCCCAATAAAGTTATGGTCTGAGCTGTTAAAAAGAAACAAAAAAACCTACAAAAAAACCCAGAATATATGATGGTCTTTTTAATGATCTCCTAAGAGGTCTTAGGTGATTAGAAGTTAAAAATATGTCACAAATGTAATTATAAAAATATAAAGGTAAATGATTCTCAGGGGTCAATGAAGAATGGTCATAATATAACCATAAAAGTAACTTCCAACAAACACAAGCAAAGGCAATATAAAATTGCCCAAGATTTTCATTTTACTTCTTATCACTCTTTTGCTTCTTTGGAAATCCCCACCAAAAGTGGCAGAAAATAACAAATCCTATTTTATACTTCATATTTGCCTTCCTCCATATATACTATAGTAACATTTAAAGATGGCTGAAAATAGCTAAATTTGGCAACATCTGTGCTTGAAATAAGGCAACCTGTGAAAGCAAAATAATAGACTAAAAGATAGTTATAATACCTAACACCTCAGCATAGCTGCTACTCAAAAGGCATCAGCAGGAATTTTGTAAGCACATATTCAACAACTATTTAACCTTTTCCAGTCTCCCACTCTTTATAAAATGTGACTCTTTCAGCTAGAACAGATACTCAAATAGTAATTGTAAATAATATTGATTTCTAAGTCTTCCATAATCCTTAAGTTTTTATAATTGAAGTAAGATTGCATTAGAAAATTATATGTTTCCAGATGTGTCTTACAGGTCAACCTGTGCATCTACCATTTTAAATTTATTGTCAAATGTCCATTTCTAGCCCTTACCATACCATCCCTCAAGAGACATAGTATAGCAAAGAATAAAGTCCCAAAGTGACAAATTAGAGTTAGTTTAGTGTAGAAGAGTAAGCAGCCTTCTTGTAATTACATGGCACAGGAACATTTTCTGTTCAATACTGTTCAAATGCCCTCATGCACACTAAGAGTTAATATACTTATGGGGTGAGGGAGTAGTAAAAAAGGGGAAACATAAGCTGTTGTAAACCAATTAACACCTGATTGAGCCAGCACTCATGTAACAGGAGCATTTCAAAAGGACAGCTAGCCAGCAGGTCTAGAAGAACAGGAAGGTGGAAAGCCAGGACTGAAAGAGCAGGGAAACTGTTAGGAAAGACTGGTTCATGTGGGGCTTTAAAATGCTAGGGTTCTAGAAAGAGCATGAATGTTGAATCAGGTCTCAAGGGAAAAAAAAAAAACAAATACACGAAAGAACAGCAAAAGAATTATTCCCTATATTGTTTTTATGCAGGACTGGAATCAAGCTGCATTTCCTCGAGCAACTGTTCACATGGATGAGATGGAGAAGACTGTCTCTTTTCAGTGCTCCCAACTTCACAAAACCTTCTGATTAACTTAAGACTTTTAGATCAAGTCGACAGAGGTTGTAGCACACTATGAGAATTTGTGAGAACACAAACTAAAAATATCTCTAATGCCATTTGGTATATGAACCCAAAGAAAGATAAATGTACTCACAGTACAAATATAAACAAAAAATAATTCTAATGTATAAATCAGGTATTTTATCAAAATCTAAATTCAATGAACTCAGTCAACACAAGGATGAATGAATGAAACCAAACTGCAAAATGTTTTCCAGCTGAGTATACGACATTTTTGATAGGGTATACTCAATATTGATATTGAGAGGCAAGCAGGCTTCAAAGAAGGCTTGACTTTTGCCACAAGTAGGATTTTTGAGAGTACCATATTTGTGGGACTGTTTTTGCATATTCTTAGTGAACATTTTCCTTTCACAACCAAATTCTGTTCATCCACAATTTCTACATCAACTTTTGTCATTAGTAGAAATAACTTCCAATGGGATTCTAAACTTATTTTATTCTCAAATTGGTTTTTTTTTTAACCTCAAATGTTTTATCAAAGTTTTTCCAGGTGTCTTAGAATAGCATGTTTTTCTAGATATACTGAATGCAATGGAGCAAAAATCTTCCCAGTAAAAGAAATAAAGAGAAAAGGAGAGAGACAATGAAAAAAGGACAGATTTGCTACAACCCTATTTCACATTACCTCCATGGAAGTCTCCTGATGAGTATATTAAGTATGTATTAAGTATCTATATGACCAATCCCATGTCCTGGATGGATAGTTGAAGAAAGCATTTTATGGAGTACCCCAGCTATCTATGAAACAATATTTATAGTTAAAAATTAGAAAGAAACTCAGAGAGTATACATAATAATATTTACGTGCAAATATTATTGTTCAGGTGATATGACTAATTCATACTTTTGACCTGAATTTGCCACTCACTGTTCCTGTTATCTTAGCTTAACCAATACACTGCTCTACCATCCCAGCTATAAAATGAAAGGGTTTATTAGCTGAAGTCTAAAGTCCCTTGAAACTTGACATTTTCTAGTTTTTATAACAGCTAAGGATACCTCATCCTAATCCTTTATATGATGTTCTGATATTTAATATATTTTGAGACCATGCTCCTTATCAAATTGCACTTGACCGCCATCCACAAGGACAGTTTCTTGTCTTAGTCTTTGAAAATAAAATGATTTCACTTGCCTTGAAAACAGGAAAAATAATACTAACATCCTATAGATACAATCTCCATCACTCCACTGACTGGGTTATTTGTCTCTGCTGTGATATTGGCCTCATTAAAAATTAGTAAGTTTCAATTGAAGTCAATACAAAAAGAACCTATTTTAAGGAGCTATGTTTACCTTTAATAAAATGAGCATAAACTATTGGTTAACAGTATGAAGAAGAGATGTGAAGTTTCTTTGTTTTATATATTGTAATGGATTTTTATTTTAAAGAACCAGAACTTCTACCAGCATAATTCATACATTTGTTTGTATCAGCCTTAATCTTCTTGCATTGTGAGAGTAGATTTCTCACACCAAGAGAGACTGGAAAACTATCACTTGTGTTTACAGAAAAGTAGACACCCCTGAGTGCACTGTTATGAATCTTTGACTCATATTAATTATATTTTGTGGCTAATTTCTACCTATATTATTTCAATTGCACCACTTTATCTTGCTGAGCTGTAAGTTCATAACTTTGAACATGGAAGGGGATGAGATTTACAGTATGAGGTAAATCCCAGGACCATATTGGACAGGAACACTGGAGTGTTTTCTGCCCATCAGAGCCGTGAGAGCATAAGAAGGATGGTGTTTGAGAAGAGAATTACTAAGTTGCCAAGAGGCAACTTTGTCTCTGCCTTTAAGGGAAACTAGAGGTGATTCTGCTTCCATATACTGAATGTGAGCTGAACAGTTTTCTATGTGTGAGTTACTACCACTGCCTACTACCGTACCAGAAAAAAACTCTATTCTTTTGTTTCTAATCTTGGGAAATCTGAAGTACAAGAAAGAAAGTTGGGTTATTGTCAAAATATCTGAATTTGATTCAAGATCTCTTTCGTTATTTGCTAGCTATATGAACCTTGGCTAATGACTTTGTCCATGAGACATATATCCATCTTGTAAAACATAGATATTAATAATTATAATTCCCATTTAAATACTCGGGGGAACATTTTATAATACAAACTCTGAATGATTAATATACACAACTCAGGACTATTTCTATTCTTAAAAGAAAAATTTCAAATATAGCATTATAATTCTAATTCTTACTCATGTTGCCATCTTGGTGCTCTTAAAGATTACATGACTACGAAGTAATTGCAGATGAAACTAAACAAAAATAAAACTTTATTTTTTATATCCAAGATTCTAAAACTTAAGGATTTGATATATTACACACACACACACACACACACACACACACACACACACACACACAAGTTTCTTCCTGCATTGTTACCATGAAGATAGCATGACTCACTCATCAATCCCTGAGGATTATTTTCTATCTTGCAGTCATAATGTGGATATATTTTCTATCCAAGATAAGGAAACCTCGCTGAGTAAAATATTGACCTGAGGAGAACTTTAAAAAGGGATTAGTTCAATATAACTATATAGAAAATCCAGAAATAAATTCAGCTCTCCATGAGAATTTATTTTAGGGTATAGGTGGCATTTCAACTTGGTAGGGAAAAGATGGATTACTTAAGAAATAGTACTGGAAAAACTGCAAAGTTATTTGGGGAAAAACTGAATTTTTTCTACATTCTCTAAATTTTAGTTAATTTTATATGTACAAAATAGTAACTGTCAAAAGATGAAACATTAAAAACAATACATAAATATATACAATTTTTACAATCGTGCATAAGAAAACTTTCCAAGCATTACATCAAACCCAGGAGGCAGAAAAGATATAATTCATAATTCTGATAAGATAAAAATGTAAAATTTGTTTACAATACCACATACACAATGCAAAAATATAAATTAAACATAAATCAGGAACTGAGAAATAACGATATAAGTAGTCTAAAATTTTCTCTTTTTTCCAGTTTATGTTTATTGAGGCAAAGATCTATATCTTTGTATCTGCTCCTGAGATTATAATTTTAATCCTCTACAAATGTATGCTTTCTTATTAAAAAAAAACTGAATAAGATGAAAAGGTTAAAAAATGCCACAAAAATGGACAGACTAAAATATGATTAGTTTAAATATGAGAAAGCTGCACTCATAATTTAAAAATACTTAACTCTTACTTCAACTCAATTTATGGTTAAATAAATGCAAAAATAATGCAATGAAGTTTCTCACCAAGAATTAGTTCACAAGGACTTTGATGTCTTTTTTTTATTAGGCAGCATAAGTAATTGAAGAAAACGGCACCTCCTCATTGTTGGTGGGAAATAGTACAATCTTTTAAAGGACAATAGCTATAAAAAGTTACTCAAACTTTTTCACGAAGATGGTGCCGAAAGTAAAGAAGGAAGCCCCTGTCCCTCCCAAAGCCGAGGCCAAAGCAAAAACTTTGAAGGCCAAGAAAGCTGTACTGAAGGGTTCATAGCCATAAGAAAAAGAAGACCCGCACTTAACCCACTTTTCGGAGGCCCAAGACATCGCGACTCCGAAGGCAGCCCAAATATCCTTGGAAGAGTGCTCCCAGGAGAAACAAGCTTGACCACTATGCCATTATCAGGTTTCCTCTGACCACTGAGTCAGCTATGAAGAAAATAGAAGACAACAACACACTTGTGTTCATTGTGAATGTCAAGGCAAACAAACACCAGATCAAACAGGCTGTGAAGAAGTTCTACCTCATTGATGTGGCCCAGGTCAATACCCTGATCCGACCTGATGGAGAGAAGAAGGCATATGTTCAATATGTTCAACTGGCTCCTGACTATGATGTTATGGATGTTGCCAACAAAATTTGGATCATCTAAACTGAGTCCAGCTGGCTAATTCTAAATATAATTTTTTCAACATAAAAAAAAAAATACCCAAAGACTTTAAGGAATTTCTAGTAGAAATACTCAAGCATGTATAGAGCATACATAGTATATTTGCTGCAGTTATGTTTGAAGAGCAAAACAGTGGAAACAATCTAGATTAGTTGGTTTTCATCAATGACTTAGAACATTAGCTGTCAGAAAGAAATCGTTTGGAGTGACACAGGAAGATCTTCAAGATGAAATTATGGTCAAACACTATATAACAGTATTTATAGTTTGATTAGTTATGTTTCACATATCTGTACTTAAATAACAAATACTTGCATTTACCAAAAACAAAAAGTACAAAGAAGGTTACAAAAGAAATTTATAGTGGGTTCTTCTGGGAGTTAAATTGTGGGATTAAAAATTAAATTGTGGGATTAAAAGTTAAGTTGTGGGATTAAAAGGAAAATACTTTTATTTTTGTGTTAATCTTTTAAACTTTTATATAATAAACTTGTTAGTTTTAAAATAAAACAAACCATGCTAAGTAAATACTGGCTTATGGTTAACAACCTTGCTATAGATATCTCTTACGTGTTTTAGAGTTTTGTAGGGTGACATTTCTAAAGTTTTTGGCTTTAAAGACTTCAGTTCACACATACAAACCAATATTTTCCTGTTTAATCTGTACTGTGAAATTGTATGCATTTTATTGTTACTTAGAATTCTTTATGTTGCTATAATTATCTGATTAGCTTAACAGAAATCAGTCAAAATGAAAAGTAATACTTAACAATAGTTTAAATTAAATGATCTTATAGGTCAGTGATTCTACAACTAGAAGTTCTTGATTCATATCCTGGTTCTTTCATTTATCACTAGTGTGACCCTATACAGCTACATAGTTGTTCAGTTCATTTTCTCATTTGAATAAGGAGGAAAATGATATGACTGTTCTCACATAAAACAATTGGGGTAAGATGCATACCTATAGAATGTTTAATAGTTTCTGCATATAGTAAACATTCAATTAATATATGAATATCATAACTTATATTGTTATTGAAATACTTTGAAAAACATTTTCAAAATTAGTTTTGTTTTGATATAACCTGGTCTTTAAATATGAACAACCTCCAAAATGTGTATATAAAATGGAATCATTATTATTGAGAGAGAGAGAGACTTGTTTTAAATAAATTTGAGGTAAGAGGTCATTTTTGAACGTCAAGTATAGAACTGAAGGGGAATTTCATCCACAATTTCCTTCAGGAGTTCCCATTTTGAAGGTGAGTAAACTGAGTCAAAAATGGCTTTGAGTAGTTTGCACAAGAGAACAAAACCAATTTAGGGCATAGTAGGGAAAAGTTCAATAACTATCTGTGGTTGAGATTTCTTTCAACTTCCTCACCTTATCCTAATTTGTACAGTTTTCTCATGTGATCATGAAGATGTAAATAACTAAGAAGAAAGACTAATATTCAAGTAAATTTTGAAAATGTTTTGGAAAATCATGTTTTCTTATTCCACAGAAAAAACTACTGAATTCAAAAACCAAAGGATGAAGCATAATCAACTTATTTTTATTAGCTTTTACTTCCTGCTATAAAATAGATTAAGAAAATTGATATGACTCTACTAGTATTACTATTAATGTTAATTTTTAAATTAATGTTACTAAAATGTTGCTTCACAAAAGCAATCATTTTGAAATGTAATAGAATATAGCAATTTAGAAGCTAAATGTTAAAATGAGTGCTCCATATACTTCATTCATAAATGTCCTCAGTTTAATCAAATTTCTAATTTATTTCCCTTCCGACCACTTAAAACCTAGAATAATTGCTTTAAATCTTCTCTCCAAGACTTTCATTTGTGGGATGAGTATTTTTGATCAGGGACTTTTTTTTTTTGAGACTAGGTCTCGCTATTTTTGCCCATGGAACCACAGGCTCACATTGCCCGGGGTACCCCGGACTCAAGCAATCCCCAGCCTCAGCTTCCCAGGTAGCTGGGATTACAGGCGTGTGCCACCACGCCCAGCTATTTTTTTGGGACTAGGTCTCTCTATGTTGCCCCGAGCGGGACTGGAACTGCAATACCTAGCCCCAGCTGCTTCGTAGGCTGAAGCTTACAGGCACGAGCCACCGTGCCCTGCTTCTCCAAGACTTTTAAATGCAAGCAGTTGCTTCTTTTTACACAGTGCATTCTTCTCTATAAGGACTTAATTTTGACATATTTCTGTAGTCCTCACTTTATTTTGGGCAGCGTGTGCTCAGCTTAACAAATGAATTAGAGATAAAAGAATGTATACATGAGTAGATTTCTTTCATAATCACTGAATTTCTTATCAAACTCCTTTACTAGACTTTCCCCCCCCAGATAATCTCTACTACTGTAGTCCCACCATTTATTAGATACTTACTATTGTTTGTTATAAGAACCAATAAATTAAGTCTACACATTTATATTTCTCCCCAATGTATTTGGGTATATGTATTATGTCTTCAACACTGGGTGTTCTTTGGACACTATTCATCTTCTATTGATCATGGTGAGCACTAGAATGCTTAGTAGAATGCCAATAAATAAAATGGCACTTCAAAAAATACTAGTAAATGAGCAAAAAACTTCTCTTTAGTTGCTCCTTTACACCTAGATATTGTTCCAATATTTTGGAGTCTAAACTTACAACAGTAAATACATTTTAAGACAACATAAAGAATTTTTTAATAAATAGATGTCAAAAATCTAGGACCTAATATTTTGATAATGAAGCAGGTTTCTTTTTTAAGGTGATGAGTTTTAAGGTCCTAAACCTAACACATATGCATATTACTGACTAGAATTTTCTATAATGAATGTTTGTACTTTACCTTTTCCTAGATAATAACTTTATAATGTTAAGACTGATTATAGTACTCTATAATTACATTTCCTATTTCCATACTTAAAAATATTTATAATAATAGGAGTAACAACCATTCATTTTATAAAATGAAAAATATATATGGAATGAAGAAGAAAATTGGCTAGAGTTCTACCATGTTTACTCAACTACCTCCAATATTTTGGTCTATATTTTTAATGTCTTTTCCATGTTATAACCTTATATATCTTTCAAATTATAACCTTATATCTAATGTACATATTTATTAATTTTATTTGTGCTTACGGAGAAAGTGCTTTTTTTTGTAGCAAGCAAATTTAATCCTAGGGTTTTCATAAACTTACTTTGTTCTCCTCTTTCAGAAAGCTTACATATGCAAGTGATCTTGCAGCATTAGGCATAATTTTTAAAATAAACACCCATATCTTTAATGCTTTATTCCTGGATGGGATTCTAAACTTTTTTCAGGAAATTAATTGCAAAGTGTGTTTTGTGTTTCTCCTATGAAACTAAAATTTTCAGGGCAAGTCATCCCACTTAAGCAAGATTAGTCTCTTCATCTTTATAACTAAATATAAATATTTACCTTACAGGTTTTCGGAGAATTAAGAATATGTGGACTGTACTTAGAGAAATGCTTGAACACAGGCAAAGTGTTTCACAAATGTCAATTATAATGGTCACACCTGGAAAAGTCATGTGGTCAAGCAGTAATAGTAATCTCAAGTCTCGAGGTTAAAAAACAGATCATTTTTCTGGGCTCACTTATGGAAGGTGGTAACTTTTTTTTTGGTAATGGTAATCTTTTTAGGAATCACTAAAGCATATCTGTTTTCCCTTGTATTACACATTCCTATATTCCCATTTGATCAGTTCAAAATATATTGAAAAAGCATGACCTTTTAACACTGGGTCCCTGAAGAACTTGCCTCCAATTATTTGAATTCTTACAGAATCTGGGTTGATACAGCAGCCATTTCAGAACCACTAGATAGCCCTGCATACTATCTCAGAAGCTACATGTTTGGAATTCTCAGGACCATGTACAGACTAATAGCATGAAATAATTACCCAGTAGAGGCAGAGAGCCATTCAGGTTATGCTTGATAGCAGAATGGGATATGGAAAAAAAACTATGGATTGGAATAAAATAGTTTTTTTAAAAAAATATTTGTGACTGAGTTCTTTCTCCTAAATTTGAATTTGTATTATGACATGCATTTATTTTCAGAAGGAGGATCATGTATAAAAATAGATCTAAAGTCTTTTGGTAGATTTTCAAACTCATTCAACATATATTCCTCCTCTGCCAATAGATGGCTTGATAAATGAGTGGATTTCAGGGGGTATAGGTACATGCATATATAGTATCTATATTTATATCACATTTACATATCTTTATATATACTAAAATAATATAAGTACATATTTATACAAATGCTTATGTATAATACATACTTTAAAAGTTAATGTATTTGTTACTATTGCTGAAAAATATAAATTTAAATTATACATGTGTATTTTTTCTATTTCTCTATAGATTGTCCCAAAATTTTTCATATACTTTCAAGTTTAAATCACTTCCAAAATATCCTACAAACTTAAAAGGGTACTATTTAGAAATTTAATTAGTTAAATTTGTCTTAAACTAGTTTTGTAAATTTTGAGTAATATATATATAAATATCTTATGGAAAAGCTGCTTGCAGACATCTTCAGAGAATGATTGAATGGTTCTGGAATGAAAGCCTCCAAAGCAAATTTTACCCACTTCAAAATACTGTCTAGGAAGAGCTCTGTGTATAAGCTTCTGAGACAAAACAATGGTCCATAGTTATTATAAAAGAAAACATAAACAGAAGCACTTCACTAAATACAAGCCCACTTCATAGGGGTAAAATTCTGTGGTACTTCAAATAGGTTTGCTCTAGTGGGAAAGGAAATGCTATCTTCAGGGTTAAAATCATTAAAGCTGAAGCATCTTTGGAGAAAACATGACTGCTCAGTTTTAATTACAAGAATGAAGTTTTTGTTATTCATTGCCCTGAAGTGAGAACAATTTAAAATTAGTTTAGTGAGCATTTCAAAGGAAAACAGTGATCGAATAGCTTATTTAAGATTCTAGGGTATAAGATACCATTGTCCACTGCTTTGAAATATTAGTCTCTTTTCCCTCAAAGTCTCAAACTGTTCAGTAAATGCTCTGGTACTGCTGATTAGTGCAAAAATTAAGCATGTTTAAATAAGTTCTGCACATTACTAAAAATGATTAACACTAGCCTGAACACTTTCAGTCTATTTCCAGAATACTAATTTCTGTATGACCAGAGTCTTGCAGTGTCTGGTCCAGAGTATAAAATGTTTTGGAAATTGCTATGAAATTAAAAATTTTATTATGTAAGATAAATAAGTTCTAAAATATTATTCTTCATTTATATATAGGAATTGATAATTTTATTTCAAAATGTGATATTTTAAGACTTTCATGGAAAAAGAAATAGAGATGTATTTTACTCATTGTTAACATTTAAGGAATCAATTAAACACAAAGCAAAACCACACTGAAATTTTCTATTGTCAGGGTTCCATATTCCATATTCTATTTACCCTAAACACTTGACCAGATTAAAGCGCTGGTATACCCTCACTCAGGTTGCTCAATCTGAAACTGATACACATGATTTAATCAACTAAATTGGAGATTTTAAAAAAAGTGGGATGTTTGTTTTTATTTCTGTTGACCTTTGATTTCTCAGAGTAATGCTGTTTCTATAGCTCTTGGCATGGTCTGAGATATAAGATAATCAGTTTATTTTCATGCCTGTTATATGCAAGCACAAATAGATTAATGAAAAAATTTGGGAAAAGTAAAAATATGATAAAGATACAAAATATACTTTACATATTTCTAAAGTAAAGCAACAATTTAACTACCACAAGAAATGCATATTTAATATTAAAATTTTTCATTTCTTTTTGAATTACTTATCCCTCAAATGCCAAGTGCCTTTTCATTGGCCTTCTTTATTTTTTCTAATCTGATGCTTGGACATCTTGTATCTGGAACTTATGACTGATTAAATTGTAGAGTCAAAATAATTTAACTGAAAAGAGCTCTTTAATATTTAAATTATGAAGTATTGTTTGGTTATAGATAGGTTATTTAATTTTTTCATTTTAAATTCATTAGAAGTATGCATTTGAATTAATAACTCACTGACATGAAACTATATTAATGATAAATGTGACTTGATTCTATGAAGAAGAGTTTGTTTTAAGTAAGAGAGGAAATGAGATTATTATGGTTGGGAAACTTGGCTGAGTTAAATCTTCATACTGGCAGAAACCTGAGTCACTAAATAATTACCATTGACGGACAGTATTTAAGTATGCATGTACTATGACTTCAGAAATATTTCCTTAATTGTACAGTATCTTTATATATAACAAAATAGAGCTGAAAACCATAAGATTGTTTGAAAAATCACAAAACCTTTTTGATGGAGACACTAGCTAATTACCAATCTAGGAAACCAATGCAATAATTATCACTTTTTCTTAAATTTACTTTACAATGCTTTAAAGCAACTCCAGAATTTAATGGCAATATGATATATGTGGGCATATTTACATTGTTTTAATCCTTCTTTCACTGTGTTCATTTTTAATATTGGTTGCCATCTCAACAGTGCCAGATGGGAAAGACGCTGCTAATAGAAACTTAAAAAAACCAGAAAAAGGAATTTTCTTGCATTAAGATTGAGAAAACCCGAGATTTGGTGATCAAAATTAATTAAAATAAATGTGTAACTAAAATTTTCATATGATAAGTTTATCAATGAATTATTACAGAAATCTAAAAAGTACATCTGAAGATAATTTCATATAGTGAATAATCAACAAAGCTCCTAATGTATTGAATATTCATACTAAATTAAAAACATTTTAGGAGATTTAAAAAAAAAACATCAACAGTGTAGTAAGGATATGCATTTTGTTAGTATAAACACTATTGAATACTTCAAATACTATCTCTGGGTAACCATGCAGAAATAATAGTCATTACTGTGCTATGTGAATAAAAAAAAGTAGTGCTAAAATAACCAAAGTACTTCAAAACCTTCCTGTTCAATTATAAGAAAGAGTCTGTCTGCATGATGCCATCTATCTAAAAACAAGTGCTGGTTCTACAAAAAATTGCTATACCCACAAACCCAAAAGAGATTCTATTTGGTGATAGAAGGGTTTAGTTCCAAGAGTGGGACTGCACTGAAGACACAGAGAATAATTGCCTGTCTTTCACAGTCTCCTCCACTATGCACTAGTTAGTAATTTATTTGAGTTAAGTCCCTCTATTGTATGTGCTGATGTTTGCAGCAGCACCCCCTTTTGCCCTAGGCAGAGGAGAATAATAGGAGACTAAGTGAAAAGAGAGTCCAAGCATCAGAGAATGTAGTTTATTGATATGATGTTTTACAGATGGATAATGATAGTAATGAGAAAGCAGCATAATTGCCCAAAATGGCAGGCCAAAACCCCGGTCAATGGCTGATACTCATGGAACAAAATTATTAAGGCACTTTATTTCAGAACTGGGATAATTCCCAAATTAGTACAGACCCTAACAGTCCATCTGGTTAAGTTTTAGAATGGCAGGGCAGATTGTACCCTATGGATGCAATTCTTTACAATAAAATGGCAAGGGCACTCTTTTGCCAAAAGGCCCAGAGGATTTTGTAGGAATCAACACACATTACATCCTAGAACCTTGATTGCTCATGCCCAAAGCAGAAAAATCTCAAAAACTACATGTGTATTCAATGTCATTGATGTGAAAGTTAATTTTCCGTTTCCTAGTCAATACAGAATTACTTGGCAAGTTAGACATACATTCAATCTGTTTGGGTGATATGTTTTGCAAAAGATCAATATCCTGTTAAACCAGTGGAGAAAATGGTATTTGCTAGCTTCAGAAACCATTTTTTTTGCTCAAAGGAAATAAATAATATTTACTGATTTGTACAATACTACATATTTCATATTTCACTACATATTTCATACTGTCCCAATTTATATAAAACTAAGAATGATTTCTATCTTCATCTTACAGATGAGAAAAATGAGAATCAGAGATTTAAAAACCACTAAATTAGTCAATGTTGTGATGCTAATCTTCCTAATTCACTAAACTCCATTGCCTCTTACTAGTACTTATGGAATACTTCAATACTTTAATACTCCCATAACTCTACATGTGAATATGCAGAAAATGTACAATTTCCATTGTCACTGAATCTTGCTAGTCTATGAGTTTAACTCTATACTTAAGCTCTATTTCTTCAACTACACCCTGCATTTCTTTTACTCATATGACTTGCATGTGACTTAGTAAGTGCACAATTGAAATCTATTAGATACTTTATCTCAAACAAGATGAAATGCAGTTTCTTCTTCATATTGAAACAAAATTCCACCTAGGTTTAACCTCCTAAGTGCATACTAAGTTTAACTTCCTTAAGTGCATGGGTACAAAATGTCACAATTTTCTCCTAGGACATAAGTCTGGTTTCTTAAAAAATGGAGATACTGAAAACTTCTATCTTACAGGAATAAGTATGAGGAATACATGCCATTATGTATGCAGTCTTTTATAAATTAAGAACTAATAAACAGATAATGATTATTATCTGCATCCTCTATCAATAAAGAGCTTTTTAATGAGTGAATGAATCCATGTTCTCAAAAATACCTTTTCCTGACTTCAGAATTTTTACTTGAGATAATAGAAAATTGTCAAAGAGTTTCAGAATCGAAGGATTTCACATTTAAACCCAGAAGTAATTAATTTTGGCAACTCAGGGCTGTGTATGCTCCTTGAATATTTATCCTTGGCCTCAAGGGCAGTGTGATCATTTCTTTGCCCTAATTAGGTCTAGACTGAGCCACAATATAGAACTTTTGGAACTACCAAACCAGATAGAAAACTGTCAGCTAATATTAAAATGGTCAAAGTTTTCTAATTAAAGATATGGAAACAATCTAAATGCCTCTGAACAGATGAGTGGATCAAGGGGTGGGGGGAAAGATGTAATATATATACACAATGGAGTACTATTCAGCAATCAAAATGATAAACTCATGTCATTTGCCACACATGGATGGAGCTGGAAGTCATAAAGAGAAAGAGACATCAGATGGTGCCACTTAGAGGTAGAACATAAGCAGATCAAAGAGATCTTTGTCAGACAAAGACAAACTTGCTGGTCATGGATCTCCAGCTTTCAGAAGGGGTGGGAAGGAGCTGAAGATGAGGGGAGGAGTGAAAGCACAATGAACCTGGGTGAAATACTACCAGTGCTTCAGTGGTAGGAGTGTTACTGTGTTGATACCTGAGGTGGAGTGTGGTGTGGGGTGGGGACAATGGGGGTGTTCCTATACGGACAAAAGACTGGCAATGATGTGGAACAATAAATAAATTTAAATAACAATAACAGTACATAAATTAATAAAACAATATGTATTATTGTATCAAATAAATTTCAAAAAATAGTTCTGTGAATAGAAAAAGAGCTTTCTTTTTTTTACATTTAAAATAGTTCTTTGCACCATGTCTATGGGTGCCTTGGTGGTGGGTGTGGGAACATACACCTACATGACCTGAAGAGGTGGGATCTTGTATTTCTGAATCACATGCCTATTGCAAAACAATGTTACCTTAAAAGAACAAACTGGGGGAGTGGGGCTTTAAAAAACTGTTAAAACAGTTACTTGCATTCTTTCAAAATCTGAACTCTTCATTTTTATTGACTTGAACAATTTTACCCATTTATTTAATATCATATGTATTTATATGTGTGTACCAACATAGGAGAATTCATTGAGGTTAGCATTTTGTCATCTCTCCAAGGACAAGGAATAAGTAAATGAGTGAGGCTGCCTGGAGTTCTTACTGGCTACTAGTCACTGGGTTTAAGCTGAGAGTTTATAGAATGCATAAGCATTTCTAAAGTGCAGAATAAATAGTGATAGCTGACTTATATACTAGAGGCTTTTTTGCCCCCAGACACATACTATTTCATGGAAGAGAGTAACAAGCACTGTCACAGTTCTGGGCATTAATTTTGTTCCTGATCTACTAGCAGCTTAAAGAGATCTGTTTTATTGTACCATGTGTGGTTATTTAAGAAATGTTAATGTTTCTTCTTAACTAATTTTGAAAAGAAATACCAGAGACCTCACAGAAAACTGAGTTCAGAGTTTTTCGGACATTATGGAAAAAAGAAACCTCTAACTAGTACAAAAAATGGTAGAGAAAAAGACATCATTTTTTTTCTCCTCAAGTGAAAAACTGTTTTTTTATATGCTTAATGGATTCTTGATTTTCTTGTATTTTTTTCAAGTTTTTTTTAGGTCATTTTTAAATGTAGAAATGACTGATGGAAGTGAAATATGTAGTGTGGATTAAATAAGAGTATTGTAAGACTGTTAAATGTCCTGATTTTCAGAACTCAACTGTGGCTTTATAAGAGGATTTTCTTTATTTAAAAAAATGTATAAAGAGGATTTTCTATATTTAAAAAAATACTGAAGTATTTCAGAGTGAAGGAGTGCAATGAGCTGACTTACTTTTAAATGGTATGAAAATAATTATGCAAATGATAAAACAAATGCTGTGAAACCTAGGTAAAGGATGTATAGCAATTCCTCATACTATTCTTGTGACTTCTTTGGTAAATTTGAGGTTCTGTGAATAAAAGTCAAGAAATAAATAGTAAAAGAGAGTTTTGAAACAATTTTCTTTTGAAATGAGTACCATGAAACTTTTATTAAGTTGTGAAGTGACACAAATATTTTCCACTGAAACTCTGTTTTAGGCTTCAGGTTAAAGTGGAATTCTTTCATTGATATTTTTTTCTACTACTCTTCTTGACTTATAGGAAAGGAATACAATTGAGCATTTTGAGTGAGAAAATGCTCATTTGTTAGGTTACTCCAAGAAACACAGAGTTTCAGAACACTTGGAGGGGAAAGTCAG
This sequence comes from Uropsilus gracilis, assembly GCA_004024945.1. NCBI lineage: Eukaryota > Metazoa > Chordata > Mammalia > Eulipotyphla > Talpidae > Uropsilus > Uropsilus gracilis. The sequence goes on from PVHY01000259.1 coordinate 194,380, forward strand.
TTGGCGGAAGCAGGAATAGAAACCAGGTTTCCAAAAGAGGCTTTAATTTGTCCTCTTTGGTACGCTACACTGGACAATGTCTTGTGTATTCATGGAAATCATCTCTATAAAGGACTTTATTTGCCTAGTTCTACATGATGCAATTTCCCCATTTCAATTTCTCTCTTTGATATTAATATAATAACATATCTATTCTATCTTAAACATATATACTTATAACTCTACAGTGCAAATTCCTTAAATTTTGTATGATTCCATAGGTTTCCAACTTAACAGCAAAATATCTTCCTCAGTTTTCACTACTGTTATTAGTTTGTCTGGTCCTTAGTAATTAGTCTCTTATTTGATCATTTTTTTTTGAAATTTTATTTTTAAATGTAACAAAAATAATTTCATATCAACCCTTTAACCTGCTTGTTACATTTTTTCCTGTGGAGCACTTTCTGTGAACTTTCCATTTTATTTTTACAAAAGTCCTAAATCAGCTGAAATGAGAAGTCAACATTTTTATTCTCTTATATAATATCAAATGACATTTTAACACTTTTTTTCTTTTTTAAGTAAATGAAGTCAACTTATTTATGAAACTATTTTGGCAAGAGCTTAACTGTAACTTACAAATGTAATACATTTTATTTTGAATGTATATGTTAAACAGTTTACATCTTTTCACAATAGAAAATTAGCCAAATAATATGTGTTTAACTTGTACCTTTTAAAAATTAATTGATTCACAAAATTGTCACAAGATGATCTTGCTATGATATGGGTAACTGGCAAAAGGACAGGGAAAACGTCAGGGTCTAATTTAAAGTTAGTTTTCAAAAAACCTAAATATTCAAAATACTTTAAATGCCATACAATTTCTTTCAACACTGTGGATACTATAAGAACAGAAACAGCGAAGAACACATAATTATATTTTCTGCTGAAAAAACAGACAGACCTGGATAATCTATCTTTCAGCGTGTTTGACTCTCTGGATAAGTGATAATGTTGTTTACTACCAGCCTCTGGCATCCTAGCAGCATTTTTAGTCTGAAGAAGTATTTATATCATGTCTCAATTCCTTCTGTTACTGTTTTATGATAGTTATTCTTCTTTCACCTTTAGCAGCAGTATCAAACTCTTGGTTGTTATGATTATCATTCATTTAATATCATTATGTGAGATCTACCTTCAGGTTAGTGCTTCTATCTTGGTTTAGAAAATATAGCCCCATAACATCAAAACCATTTTGTTTCTTTGTTTTTGAAATACCTCATACTTATTTCTTATATCCCAATCAATTTTTAACCATTTACAATTTTAACCTTTTAGAATTTTAACTAATTAGAATCTTCTTGGGTATTTAAATAGTGGGCTGCTGAGATCAACTTCCTAAGGTATTAATTGAAGACAATTGAAAATTCATTGAGGAAGGTATTAGAATCTTCACTTTAATGACACTGATGAGTGGGGACTGCACCACACTCCAAGAGATTTCTCTAGAGTTAAGGGTGTCAGATGAAGAAGTTCCAACTTATGCTCTCCTCAGTTTTGTGCTTCTTATTTAATTCCTAGTAGAATCTGGAACTAGAAACTATAAATACTTTGCTAGTATTCAAGTTATAATATATTGATGTGTTAGAGAAGCTCCCCAGATTTTCTTTTATCTATAAAAAGCTAATACGAATCTCTGGGTAAGAATTTACAAAGCCCCAATCACTTGAATTGAAGCTCTATTTCCTTCTGAAGTTTTCTAGCTCAAAATGGTCTACATTTATTGACTGTACTGATTGTTTGGCAATGTCTCATGCTTCATATATTCAAAGTCTCAATTGTTTTTGAGGACAGGAATTGTGTACATATCTGTATAATCACCATTCCCCAGTCCAGTGTCCCAGGAAAAGTAGAAATTGTATCATTGTATTTGACAGATGTTCCTCTAAAGTCAATAATTTTCCTTAAGAATTTATGGCAAATTCTTTATATAATGACATTATTTTTACATGGCATAGGTCTCCAAAGTGAGACATATTTAACCTAGGTTTGTATTCTGGCTCTGATATTTGCTTGTATGTCTTGGGCAAGTTACTGAATGCCTCCAAAAAACTTGACTCTCACATATATAAAGCAAGAACAATAAGTGCATTTCTGTCATAGGATTGTTAAAAAAAATAATCAGAAGCAAAATGTCTAGCACAATGCTCATAGAATAGCAAATACTCAGTAACAGTCAATTGTTATTTGATTCCTTAGTGATGTTGACCTTATACAGCATGTGATATTGACCTATACAGCATGTGATAGGCAAAGCTCTGAATTGATCCCCCAAGATTCCTGCTCCCAGGTATTCTGTTCCAGTATAATCCACTTTCTTTGAATGGGAGCAGGACTATGAATATATCTGAATTCACTCTCTTGATTGGTTATATGATAAAAGTGAAGCATGTTAGCAAAAAAAAAAAAATGAAAGTACCATGTTTGCTGATAAGTTAATTGCACAGAACTTTTCCTATATGGGCTAGACTTAATCAGGTGAGTCTTGAAGGCATTCCATAGGCCAGAAATTGGAAAAATGAAAGGGCTATTGGTATAGAATGCATGACAAAGAACTATAGGCAATCTCTAGGAGCTAAAAATAGTCGATGGTCAATAGTGAGCCAGAAAATTCAGACTTCAGTCTTATCCTACAACAACTAACTAAATTCTGCCAACCACTTTGAAACATCTTTGAAGATGATATGCAACCATGTTGAGATCAGAACTTGCTAATGTAGACTGAAGTCTGACAAACCACAAATTATAACTTAATTTTTCAAATCTGAAAAAAAGGTCACTTACAAATAAGAAAAAAAAAAGTTAAGTGAATCAAGTCTATTTCTGCATGCTTCTTTTTCTGTTATGATTTGGTGTTAACAGTCTTTCTAACAGTGTAACTAAGCATACATTGATCATTGAATGTACAAACATCAACATGTTCCATAAGAAAGTAATTTATGGTCACCTTTTTCTGTGGCATATAACAAAAAACTTTGAAGCATTTTGGTATGTTTAATGTGTATTTGGAATTTTCAGAAAAGGATATATTTTTGAAAGCACATCTATAATGGGATCATCATAAAAAATATTTTTTAGTTGTGTGTAAGAACACAGTATCTACTTAGAAATTCTATTCTTTTCCAAAATAATATAGTTAATAAAATTTGAATCATTACAATATCATTAACCATGAAAGTCAATTGAAGAGATAAATTCTGTTTCCTATTTCAGAGATTTGCGCTTATAAATTAAAAGGAAAAGAATCAGAGAGAGCTACAGTTCGTCTTCCATACTAAACTGAAATAGATTGAAATTGAAGTATTGATTAAGCGTCTATAGCTTCTTTGAAGCTTTTAGAGAAAACATCATCTTTTAGAAAGGGAAAGGAAGAAAGGGAATTATAAGGGAACACAAGAATATCGCAAAATACATTCTATTTTAGAGGACGTTACACCTGTGTAAATTAAAACATGTATCATCCCCAAAGGAGAATGGCTACAGTACTAACCATGCCTTTTGAAAAGATGAAGTATATATCTGTATGGAAAGCTGTGAATAAATAGTTTGACCATTAAAGACATAAAATCCCTTCACTGTAGTGATTTCACCAAAAAAATATATTTTCTATGTTTGACTTTACTGATACATCAGTGTATCCCTGGAGAAATGCCCCCCTCAAGAATCTAATGTGTATTTAAGTTATAATTTAGCTGTAAAATTGGACCCTCACTTTACTTTCTCCCATCAGATACTGAATGTTCGCCAAAATAAATGCAAATGCAAGGACTGACATTAAAAAAAGATCATAGAAGACATAATTTCACTATGTTCTTCACTAGTAAGTGATGGAAAAAATTAAAATGAGGGTACCTGTATCCTTTATATAAAAGTGTTGGCCTAAAATTAGATTTGTACAACTCACTTGAGCTTCAAGTTTATCTCAGTTTTGATTTTACAGTTTTAAGTGTCTGAGTGGGTGTCTTTTTTTATTGTTAGGTTTGTTTCCTTCATAACTGTTAATTGTCACTTTAGGACATTTTCAAATAATGTTTTCTAAGATTTAGTTATTAGACTCATCAAAATAATATGTGCAGATTTTCTTTATATTATCAAGAAACCTATTTTTTTCCCAAAAATGTAACTGATCATTGATAGATGTTCAACATTTTAAATAAATGGAATCATGTAACAAAATGTTGTTGGACTGAGATCCAGTGAAAAACTTACGTTGGCACATTTTATCATTATTTTGATCTTTATGTAAATCAATCTATTTCTTCATTTGTATTTACTTGTAGCAAAACTAGAGAAAAATTTAGTGCTCAATTTATTATAAATGTTTAGTAAATGCTACTTTTCTTGTTCTTTTTAAGCAATTTGTATTTTACATTATACCCAATTATTATATATTTAGAATATACTTAAGCTTCACAATTCTAAAGATCAACACTTTTATTGTATTTAAGTGGTAGAACAGAGAATGGATCTATATAAATATTAGCTTTCTATAAACAATTTAGCTCAACATTTTTCTTTCTCTATAATCAATCAATCAGGAAGGAGTCAATAAAAAATAGTTCAATATGGTAACAAAAATTGTATTTCATTATGGAAAACTACAACAGATTTGCCATTAAAATTCATTGCTGCCTTATAAAGCAATTTCAAAAATTTGAAATTGCAAAATTTCAAAGTATATAATTTATAACCTATGCTTATAATGCAAATTCACTCTACTGGGCTGAATAATAGACACAAATCATATTATCAACTCCAAAGTAATAAAATAAAATTATGGCTTTGTAAATGAAACTGGAAACTAAGCACTAAATGCTTTTTAGGATTAAAAAAAAACCCAGAATGAGGTGGTAGAAACTAGGAAAGAGACATTCACTGCTGCATTTGCATTAAATATTGACCAAAGCAAATTCTGAAAAGTATTATAATAAAAAAATAAAAATAATAAATCGTGAGTGTTTTATGGTTTGTTTTTTTTTTCCAAGTATGTCAGACAACCTATGGCCTAGAGGGCATCCTAAGATTGGGACTTGTCTGCTAACATGTAGAGATTGTTCACCATAGAACAAATCAAGTGCCATTCCATCTAATTGCCTTTCTACACATTTTGAATATACTGTTGGTAGGATTTAGGCACCCTTTTTAAAGGGTTTGTCTCTCACCACCCACTGGCTTTCTGGACTTTGAAAAAACTTCTAAAGTCACCTACAAGTTTCTAGAAGAGCTTCTGAGGTTTTTTCTTTCTGAGAAACTTCACTGATCTCTGATGAGCTTATTGATAAACATTGCTAAAATTCACTTTAGTAATTGGTTTTATTAAAATGTAGTATGATATTAATACATAAACTTTGGAAAATTAAAGAAATGCAATAGAGAAAAGATGTAGATGACAATAGCTGTCATTTTGTTTTATTTACCTTTAAGCCATTTTTCCTATGAATACAAATCTATTCCAGTATGATGCCATATTTCCATATGTGCATATTCCAGTATGATGCCATATTTCCATATATGTATGTATATATGGAAATATGGCATCATACTGGAATAGATGTTTGTCAAGGTTTTCTAATGTTGTGAGATTTATTTTATACCAAAATTTTTAGCAATGAAGATTTCAATAACTACAAAGCAATCTATCAAATTTATAAACCTATATATTTTTTGTTATTTATTTTTTCTCTCAATTGTTACTGTGAATTTTATAATTAGCAATTAAGTTTTACCTATATGTGAAAATAACTGCTACAGGACATCCACCATTTATCTCAATAGAAATTAAAAGTTAATGAAACAGTCTATGAAAGAAATAAAAAAAATAGAATAAAAGAAAACTGAAAATCTCCAGCAAAACTTAAGACTAGTTGTGCTACAAATGTCACAATAGTCAGAATATGTTTTCCTATTACTAGATTAACTTTTCATTTGGCTTAAAGATCCAACTATACCCTTTACATCAATAGGGAATAAAATAAGAATATTGCAGAAATAAATACATTGGATAAGTAATATTTTAGTTAAATAAAATAGAAGGGCTGAAAATTGAAATCAGATAGTGTGGAATCTCCTCTTTACATATTCTAGCTAAAGCCGCATGTTAGAACAACACCACCTCCAAATGTAAAAGATAATATGGTACATTCATTACATTAATGCAGACATCTCTCATTACTAATGAATTTGAGTATTTTCCCATATTTTTTGGTTAGAACTTCCCCTTTTTTGATTATTTGCTTTTCCTCTTGTTTGCATATTTTCAGATGTCTTTCTCATTAAACTTTTTTTAAAAATACATTACGTAGTTGTAATTTTAATACTTTAAGTACCACCCAGATTGCAATTATGCCTTTTATTTTCCTTTGTAAATTTTGTCTTTGGAGATTTATCACAAATAAAAGATTTTAAGTGTTGTCAAACATACCAGTTTTGCATTTTATGATTTTGTTCTTTTTTTCCTCTTAGAATGGCCTGAAGTATGTATTCACCTACATCTTTCTTAAAATTTTCCAAGTGCAAGCTGATGAGACTCAAGTTCCCTAGCAGTGGCATGGTCTAGATGATCGCTGTTCTTCACAAGGGCAGACTTGGCCAGGAAACTGTAGCAATTCTTCCCACAGCCTTTCTCCAACTGTTAAACAGCAAAGATATTTATGTCACTGTGAATCTCTACACCTGTGGTCAGTGATTTCATGCTACTCAGGCCTCATTTCATGCCGAGCAGCAGGAAAGGCAGTTTTGCAGCTTTCCCAGGCTGCACATGAACTCATCTCTTCTCAGACTGTCCCACACTTGCCCGGAACTGCTAGACAAGGGCTGGACACACACTGCATGGCCTGCTGCCTGACCTTTATCTTTGTCTTTTTGTGCATGAGGTTAGACCTGCTGTGTGTTAAACTGTTAGTCTGAAACAATAAATCCTCATGGCAATGTATCTTGGTTTATTACGTAAAATGAAAGGTCCTATGTGAAAGTCATTCCTGTTGCTATTATTATTATCAGGAATAAAGATATCATTAGCCTCTTCTGTAAAATATAACCTTCATGTATGCCATCACGTTTCATGTTATGGAGATTAAATATCCTGTCCTCTTGCCAGTATAGAGGCTGGTTTTGTTATATTGAGATTAAAGGGACAAGAAGATATTGATGGCTAGTATTTAAAAAATTTAACAAAGCAATGAAAATGAAAGAAACTGAACTATGCTGCTTCTGCATGACAGGCTCACAAGAAACAAATTTTAGCTAAGAAGTTGCATTGAATAGAAATTTAAGAGAGTTTCTTTTAGTCCTGGGATTACATTAGACTAAGAAATCCAGGTCAGAAAAGTCTGCCTGCTGACTCTGATGATGTTTTGCCAAGAAATGATGGAAGCCCTGTCTTTGGGCAGCTGATGCAAGGCTGGCCAAGACCCTGAGAACATGTTTTTAAAAGACCCTATGCTGGCAAGAGGTATAAAAATGACTTCATGGGACTTCTGAGTCTGGAATTTCTTTGCTTCTATGGCCAATTATTTTAGCTGGATCTCTGACATACTGCCTTTGCATTTTTAAAGATCTACACAAAAATAACTGTCAACTTCCTGAAATTTAACTTTAGGCCTACTGCTACCATGGGATTGACCTCATATTACCCCACTTTCATCATCAGACAATGGTGTGGATTGGAATAAAATAAGGAAACCTCCTTGCAATATTCTTGCACTATGCGAGAGTAGTGGATAAACAAATGAGAGTGGCAAAGGATTTCCTGAAACAGATCTATTGGAACACACTCTTCCCCCTTTCTTATTTAAAAAAAATGATTATTAATTAGCAAACTGAAATACTGCTGTTGAAAAGAATGCTGTGTTTTCAGAAATTAGTTGGACTATAACACCTTAGGTGATATTGATACTGTGTTAATAGGATGCTAATGACTCATTCTACAAGGAAATTGGCACCAGGCTATGTATTTTATGATGAGGTAATCCCATATTGACTGGGTTTCCCAGGAAAGTCCTGACTTTACACCTGATGTAATTATTAGTAACAGTCCTGTTCATTCACAAAAGTGCACCAGTTCAAAAGATAATTTATTGTCTGGTCATGTCATATATGTGATCAATTTTTCCCTAACATAATAAGCATTATGAGATAGATATTATTATTATGATATCTATTTTACAGATAAGTAACTGAATTATAGAAAGGTTAGATAATTTATGTGAAATCACAGCAGAGATTGTAAGTCAAACCTGCTGACAGTCTATCATGGTGGCTGCCCAAGATTTGTCCTGAAGCTGGGTCCATGAGACTTAGAATTCACAGTGTATTCTTAGACTAGAGCAGGGTCTGGATTCATATGTAGATTCTTTTCCTCAGGATAAGTTGCTCTGTGTGTTCTCATTTTCAACTCTTTTCTCACAGAGAAAACACAAATTTCTAGGACAATTTATCCTCTGGAGGGCCAGAGGATAAAGTGCAGAGTGAGCAGGAAATACTTGCACTTGATCCCAGAAACTTCTAAGAAGTAGGAAGACTCCTGGTCTTATGACACAGACCACTCAGAAATGGCCCTGTGGACTGTGGGGAGTCTACTTTTGAGAGATTAATAGGCATATCTGGAGTAAAAATTAAAGCTTGACTTTCTAGCTAATCAAGTGTGACATGAAGACAATATGTCTTAATGTCTAAGAACACGCTTTTGTTTGATGTTTATGTTGCACACAGTGATGTAAATGGAATGATATTGATCTCTAACTCAAATGCAGAGAACACTTTTTGGTATAAAAAGAAATGAAGATACTAAATAAGTTGCATTAAAAAGTCTGTTATTGTTATGTTAACTATCTTATTTTTGACACTGACAACTTCCAGTACTTGATATTTAAAATTTTATTTTTTAATTTTACTTTCATTTTATTTTACATTGTTATCTACCCCAGGGTTCTCCCACCACCTTATCACCCACAAGCCATTGTCTTAGTCTTTTGTGCCTCTTCCACTCCGCTTACCCCCTCACCCCTCTCATACTCCCTGCTTCAATTTTGCTGAGAGTTAGTTTTAAATATTTTTTTTGTCTATTTGTTTGTTTGTTTTCCCTTTATCCCTCATTTAAGTGAGATCATCTAGTTTTTCTCTTTCTCTTGCTGACTTATTTCTGCTGGCCTTCCTTCTAGCTCCATCCATGTTGCCACAAATGACAAAAGGTTGTCTATTTTGATTAATAATATTCCATCATGCACATATACCACAGCTTTTGTACCATTCATGTATTTGGGGGGCATTTGGGTTGCTTCCATATCTTGCTATTGTAAATAGTCCAGGTACACGTGTCCTTTTGGATTAGAGTTTGTGTAACCTTTGGGTAGATTCCTAGAAGTGGGATTGCTGGATTGAATGGAAGTTCCATTTTCAGTAGCTTAAGGGTTCTCCACACAGCTTTCATGTGGCTGGACCAGTTTGCTTCCCCACCAGCAGTACTCTAAAAATGAGGAGCATAATATTTTTTTGATGTGTGGTTTAGCACATGACAAATACATGTGTACTATTGTTCATTCAGTAAGTAATTAGAAACAGGCCAAAAGTAATTAATTCTGTGTGGATGAGAAAATGGAGAAGCTCAGTGATTGAAAATCAGACAGATCAAAGAGGTGGAGTTTGAATTAGAAGGCAGATGCTCCTGTCCTGGTGAGGGTACAGTGATCCCACTCATCTGCTACATTACACTGGAAAGTCACACCTGAGTATTCAAAGTAAGTGACTGGTCCAATATCAATGTACCCTCAAGTACATTGGAAAGAAAGCATTACATTAGATTTAAATATTTTTTTACTTTCAAAAATTAAAATGGAAATGTGAGTTAAATGATGTACAATTTCTAATTATTTAAGGAATGATGCCTGGCTGACCATTTAGGTTTTTTACCCTTCATGTTCTCATGTTTACAATGAAGGGGTTGAAAGAAATCTTTTCATTATTCTAATTGCTGATGTCCTTATTTAGGTGGAACCTTAGGTGGAGAATAGAAAGCTAAGTCACTCTAGTAGAATTTAGTTGTGAGGACAGCCTGGTCTACTTTCTCACTTTCAAAGTGACATTGAAAGAACCATGATAGAATTCATATTAAAAAAAATAACTTTACTTGGAGACCAGAAGTTTTCCAAGGTCCTTTCTAACTCAAAGATTATAAGTAAGAAGAAATAAGTATTTCTAGTTTCATCCTCATGTAGTATAGTGCTAAAGCAGAGTCTATTTAAGTATAACTTATGGTGTGTTCAGCCCTTTTGTTTGATACGCAAGAATTAGCGGTAGGATTTAGTAGACTCTGGGCAGGAAGTTGGCTTTAGGTAACAGTAATGTTCTAAAAGTTGTTCTAAAAGTTTACCACTCTGGAGTTTTTAACTTATGTCTATGGAACTTGCCATTGGTTAGTTTTATTGGATTTACCAGTATTTCTTTTATTAAAAGAAATCTACAATCTGAGGTCACAGATTTAATTTGCCTAGAATATTTACAATAATATGATTTAGTAAAGAAGTTAGTTTTAGTAATCTAACTTGAATTAAGCTGATAGCTGTTCTTTCTCAGTGTGCAATGAGAAAAGACCACATACCACATGGATATGATTCATCTGGAGGTTTACGCCAGTTTTAGAGATTAAATAATAATAAAACACTCATATCTCCTGGCTTTTATAGTTAGGGACAGTAAATTTTCTATCAGGTAATTGTCATAATTCTTAATCACAGAATCATGAAAATTAGAGAGGAAGAAGTAAAAATCTGGTAGAAAAGAGAGAATGAGAGTTTCTCAGTTACTGAGTTTTCCAGTTCATTTCTTGAACATTTTCAGTTTGTACACCATTTAAAATACTCAGCTTAGAGAGTTGACATTTCATAGTATAAAGACATTTACTCTGGAGGTTGCAGCTCATTATTTTTCAGAGAAAGTTCTCTATGCAAATAATTTTAGGTTCAGATGTGTGGTTATGGTTTCAAGATAAAAAGAGCAAGGTGAAAATAATTAAGAGGTTGATTTTAAAATTCACTCAGACCATCTGATTGGATAAACCTTCCTCAGATGAAGGCTTGCTGGAGACCTTATTAAGATGAGTTAATAGGAATTGCAAAACAAATACAGTTATATATCTTTGTAACTAAACTGGGATGTAAAGACTATGAGCAGTGTTTAAATATTATTGCTATGACAAGAACATTAAGAAAGTCTATCCAGGAGTTAATCTATGCTGAAACATATGCTGCTGATGGAGCAGTGCTTTAAACAGTGCAAACAGACAGTTCTATATCAATCATTCAAATAATCTTATCTCCCTGGAAGGATCATACTGGCAATGTAATTAAATGTAATGTTTGCTTCACAACACAATGACAGAGTTCATCATTTTTTGCACTTTAGCTAAATACAACAATACGTCAAAATGTAAGCTGGAATCTCTTATATTTTTAACCAATATTGAACATCCTGTCATCTTGGTTTCGTAAAATAAAATGCCCAGTTAGACACTGATTACTACTTGATATAATATGTTGTCTTGTTTTCTTTTTAAAGAAAAATTAGTGAATAAATTGGAGAAATTTGTCAATTTGATAAAAGTTGTTAGATTTTATTATCTTTAGAGTTTACATTTATTGTAACTAAAATTTTCATTTTGTGTAAACATACACACACAGAAGAAAATGAGATGTGGGGGCAGGGACAATATCTAAATGCTTACTTGAATTATCTGCAGAATTGGTAGATGGAACCTTCCTGCTCATCACTCCATCACTACTACCTCAGCTCAGTTGCCAATTATGTGACAGTGCTATTAGTGAGCCATAAACCAGTAATCTTGATTCTGTGAATTTTCACTTCCAAAATACTTACTAATAAATATGATATTAAAATTTTATTTCAATATTATATCCTTTCATTCCACATATGTATCTATTTATTTTCAAGAAAAAATAATTGAAAGAGTGTAATATAATATTTATAGAAAGAAGGCATAATGGATGAATACAAAGCTAACAAATCGGACAAAAACACAAAAATTATTTAGTCCAAAATGTATTTCCAAAAATAAAATAAATATTCAATGCATAGATTTCAGCACCTGATTTATAAACTAACGAAGAGTGTTTTAAGATTGTTTTTCAACCATTAAAAAAATTATTTTTTAAAGGGAAAGTTATTAACAGAGTGTTAACACTCTGCCACCTACTGGACAACTTGTTGACTAAGAAATTCAATCAAGAACTTGTAAAGTGTGGGCACAAAGCTCTGGGACATTAGCAGGTAAAATTTTCTTCATTTATTCAAAAGTTTGTTTACTAATATGATTCATATGATCGAATGTTCAAATGATTTAATGTTCAAATGATAACAACTACAATGCAACAACAACACAACTGCAATAAGACCCACCTTCAATAGGTTATTTAATGCTAGTTATTGTAGAGTCCATTATCACATATACAAGAGAGAGTTTAATTTTAGGCATCACCTCAAATGTGGCAGCAAAAATAAAAGGAGTTTAGCTAAAATTCACTGGCCTTTGGGTTGTATCCCTCTGTCTTTTGGCACATAAAATATGAGGACAATGTTTGTGGGGTAACTTACCTGGATGGAGGGGACAGAAAGTGTCAGTCAGCCCCTGCACTTTCAACCAATGTCAAACAATGTAACTTTTAGATTCATTTTATAGATTATAAATGCAAAACTAAATTATGATATGGATGTTAACTAACCCTAATAGAGCTTTCATATGCAGTAAATCTGATTAAATTAAATTATTCAATAGAGACAACACAAATTAAGACAAAGGTTGACCAGTAGTCAGTGGTATAGTTTATAATAATGATGACAATCATTACCATAATAATGATGATAGTAATAGAACAGAGTGTTATATGAAAAATTTGCAATGAAATCAAAGAAAGTCAAAGGAAATCGAGAGCCAGTAGACATTACTTCTACAAAGAAATTAAGATTCAGCTGGTTAAATGATAGAAACAGTTTAAAACTGAAAAAAATCTTGCATCAAATTCTAAATTTGTCATTTACCAGCTGAGTGACCTTAATCATTGTTAATTAGTCTCTCAGACATTTAATTTCCTTGTCTGTACAAGATCAATATATTATCAAACTTATAAAGTGGCAATGGTGACTAAATAAGATAAAATACCTAATAGGTGCTAAATTAATACAATCTTATTCAAAGTCACAACATCCATTGGCAGAAACAGGGCTGTAACACAGATGTCCTGGCTGTTGAAGTGTTGCCCTTTCCAAGGTGCATTGTTTCAGGGTTCATATTTAAGTTATTTCAAAACTAAGATTCAATTCCATTGGTATGCATATATATGGGCATATGCCTTCAACTAAGCCAAGGTCAATTGAATCAATTGACTGACTATATTTCATTCTTAGAAAGTCATTTTCATGTCCTGGATTATGGGTGAATAAAGTTTGGCATCAAATCTTTATAGTAAACTAAATCTCTATCATTTTTTTTTGTTTTATTTCTATCCTTTCTGGGAGAAATAGTTGGATTAATTTCATAGCTAATCTTTGCAAATTGGCATTGTCTTTATAGATAAAGGACAGTGTATTGACTTATGTCTTAGAAAATTTGCAAATCTCAAAAATTAAGCAGTTGAGGAAGATAATAATAAATGCTCAAGTAGACCTCTGTGCCACCCTTTCCCAATGAAAAAAAGCGTTGTTTTTGCTCATTTGGACATGATAGACCATAATCAATGAAGCATGTCTGACAACTTCTGGGATAACCGCAGAAGTTCTTTCTCATTAGGGTTAGATAAACAGAGACTCTTTTTCTATGATAAAGGTAAAAATCCAAAAATATCCACCACTTTAGCTACTGAATGGAAATATAAACCTTAACCTGCTTTTATATATAAGGTAGGTTTAGGAGAAAGTTTTAAAATAAAATGACTTTTCACTCAACTATTGACTGTTTTTAAGATCTGCTACCTCCTTGTTTATCAGATTTCATTTATGGTGGAAAGAGTCCACCTGTTGGTTGTCCTCTTGTGGAAAATGGTGTTGGTTGGTTTGTTTCCTCTTTAGAGGACACAAGTAGCATCATGGGTGTGACTTAGAGCAAAGTTGATTTTGGAACAATAAATCAAAGAGCTTTGAGAGCTGTACAGCAAGGGGAAAAGCTGGAGAGATTGAGATGGGGGTAGATTTCTATAGATTGAATCCTTTAACTAACTGGTGAAAATTTGACCCAGAAAACCAGTTCAGTTACCTTTCTATGGTAAGATTTTATGATGCTAGGTTTATGAAATTCATATAATGGAAAGATGTTCATGAAAATCTTTGTAGGCAAGTTAGTTAAAATGAAAAGGATACAGAGTATGAGGCCAGACTTTATGACAGTTATACCAGTGAGTTTTGTTGTATCACTTGGGCAAGTCACTGGTATTTTCAGTGCCTCAATATCCCAATTTGTACACCAGGTTAATTAATAGTATGCAATCTGTGGAATTATTGTTTTGTTTCAATGAATGGGTACATGTTAAGTACTTTAATTGGTGCTTGGTTCAGAATAGTCCTTACACCTCTTCCCAAATGACAGTGTTACTTTCCTTTTATATAAAATGCATATTATATTTTGATTACAGAAAGGAAATGCATCACTTCCTACCATTGTAGCCATCATATTTATTATTCTTCCAGTATGACATTTGATATCACAGTGCCTATTGAGATCTGACCTCAGCATCCTTTCTCAACATAGTGTTCTAGAGCAGACAAATGAGAAAAAAACCTATCTACTATTTTTCTTTTGTTAAATTGTTCTAGATGTTCAATTTAAACTTGAATTATGAAAATTTCCAGAATAAAAAAAATTCTCAGATTGACAGTCACTCCACTTTTTGTGTCAGTGTGAAGCTTTCATGGTGACTGACTAAATACAACATGATTTTAGTTTTATCTAGTTTTTCATATAAGAAGTTGTATCTTAATGAAGTTGGACATGAAAATTGGTGCATAAAATATGCTTTTTTTGTAGAGGCACCATTTGTATTAGAAATTATGTTTGACATTATACATCGATGCACATGTATTTTTTCACAATAACTATTTTTTAGAGATTGGCAAGAAAGTTTTTTGATATTTAGTAAAAAATATCCATTTCTATTTCTTCTAGATTGAAAACCACCTTACAAATGCAACTTTTCTTCACAAAAATAAAATATACATGCAAAGAGTTCAAAGGAGACTTCAATTACTAAAGATGTGTTTTCAATTACTAAAGATGGCCCTGTCATATTTTGTTCCAAAACGGATTGATATTCATCATCAACCTTTTCTAAGAACAAGATAATTTAATTGAGGGAATAAGGAGGGTAAGGGAACTAGGATACAAAGGTTTGCAATAGTACATTGGGTGGAGCAACAAGCTTAAGCCCAAGTAGCAGCTGGATATTTCTAGTTCCCCTGTGTTCAAAGGGGAAGTTTCAGTTGCAGGGATAGGATGAAAGCTGAATTCTGAAGGCCAATAGTGGACATTTCAGCTGCCAGGCCATATATTTTATAATATAAATGCAGATTATTTTATAGATACATAATATTATTAATTTTTCACACTTATTCCACATCAAGGACTGTGAATAACCTTACTCATTCAGTCTTGATTGACATATAATCTCTGAGACAGAAAGTAATATCCCCATTAAATGGATGAGAAAATTAAGGCATAGGGCAGTTGAACTGTTTACTCAAGTCCATGTCACTAGTAATTGGAAAAGCTGGGACTTGATCTCAGAATTTCTCACACTAGAGTTGCTCCCTGGAATTAACAACTGCTATGTTAGGGTTCTTTGCAATGCTATCTTTGGGTTCCTTACAGTGCCGACTGTGGTAAGCTGCCTGGACCCATCTTCCCTGGGCTCAAGAGCTGGCAGAAATGTATGTGCAGGCAGATCCCAACCAGATGACCAGGAATGGCAGCCAAGGCTGCACAGGTGGGAGCATTGTGTGTAGGGCTGAAGAAAGCCCCAGAGGAATGGAAGGTCAGCAAGCCCAGAGTCAGAGAAGAGTCTGATCTGATCAGGCAGCAGTGCTTGTCCCCTTCGTGCTCTCAAACAGTGCAGGCACCGTTAACTCAGGTTCCTTAGGGACTATGGGCAGGCTGGAGAAAGACTGAATCATTATCCTCAAACTGGCTAAGAGGAAGAAATGACAGGTTGCATACTCCTGGCTCATTTGGAACAGCTGGGTGGGACTAGGACTAGTCACTCAAAATAAATGTGATAGGGGTTTTAAATAGCAGAAAAGTCACTTACAGAGCATATTAAATGCAACACTTAGAACAATGTCTTTCTTGGAGCTGTTTTGAAGGGCTGGCCATTTATCAAAGGGGAGACACTAGGTTTCGTTCTTGTTAAATAGTGTATTGATGTGGGCCAATGACTTCAACACCAATTAAGCCCAGCACTTAGTTTATCAAGGTTTTATTAAAACAGAGAAATATCAGGCTATCAGCTAATCTGAAATCATATATTGGAAAATAAATGATTTGTAAGCAAGGATTTGGCAGCAAGGACATAGGGCTTAAGACAGCGGTAGATAGAGGAGTTTTATTTGTTTATGACCAAGCAAGTTATTACTGCTCAAATTTTAATCTAACTAAATATTCTATAGTTACTGAAGACCGTTTAACCAATTATATATAATAACTAATATATAATACAGGGGTGAGTAACTCAGATGGTCAAATGGGGCAGGTCCTTTGTGTTACATGGCTTACTTTGACCAAATACCATATCTTGCAAAACAGTTCATAAATACTGATAGACTTTGAATCTTTTCTGAAGCCATTAGTGTTTTTATTAAGATATAAGATAGTTGGACAGTCTTGAATTCCTATCTACAAGGCCAGTTTTTACTTTAAAACTGCAAAATAGGGATGGAAGATGAAAACAGAAGTGGCATTTAGATGACTTATTTTTATTTTATTATACTTATTACTATTATTTATTAGTGGCCCAGAAAAGCATAAAAGTCTGGCACTCAAGGGCACTGATGGCATTATATCAGATAAAAATGAGATGTGTTTTCTTAACATTCAAAGATCTTGCTAAAGAAATGGCTATGCTGTTTGATTTGGAGTGTCTTTGATATGTTCTTCACTTTTGAATTAACTTTTGTTCTTAAAATATTTTCCTTTGCATTTTTTCCTTATTGCTGTCAACAAAATGCATACTTAAATTAAACTGGCAAGAACTTTCATTTTATTTTATACTTTGTTATATAAATTAAACTTTCCTCTCAGACTCATTCCACTATATATTCTCCAATATAACTTCTTAGAAGTAGAAACAATAAAAATTGGAGGTTTATCATTCTTGATTTTTTGGGTGGGGTACACAGACAAGCTTAGAATGCATAAATTTACAAGCAGTATCTATTAATCATCTAGAAATGTTCTCATGAAACTTTCTTCTTAGTATATGATGAGTATTTTTCTATATTAGTATATATAGATCTATTTCATCTTTTTTGATGGCTGTATAGCATTGTGAAATAGGGGTGTGTCATAATACAATTAACCATTCCCCTATTGATTGGTGTTGAGGGGATATTCATCTTTGAAATTATACAAATACTATTGCAAGGATACATTATAGAGGTTTGGAAGGATGTATTCAGAAAACCCCCATTTCTATAAGGTAGGTAATAAATAGAAATGCTGGGCTGAAGCACATGAGCGTTTATAATCTTGACAAGCAATACTAAATAGCCTCCTTTTCCTCCAGCATTAGTGAGGCTGAATGTCTTATAATAAAGACTTTGGCCAATTGGTTTATCTTCTGTGGATTTATAACAATTTATACAATGAGAATAATAAGAGTTCACACCTGACAGACTTTTTCAGAGTTTAAGTGCAATACCATGTAAACTTTTAGAAAGACACTTGGTGCAGAATGTATGTTTAATAATAGTTGATCTATATGTTGTCAACAATTTTTTCACATTGCCAATTGATTTTTTATTCTCAGAAACTACCACTTCACTGAAATTTTACATGTGGATGCTTTGAAATCTTTTATTCTTTATTCTTTCTTTTGCCTTAGAATTTTGTATTACTAAGTACCATATAGAACAATAATAATGATTATAATAAATATATCTTCATATATATTGCCTACTACATTTACTGTTTCAGTTTTTACACTTCGACCTTTTAGACCGTAAATACATAAGTATTTGTTTCTCTGTATGGTACAAAGTTGGTATCTGTTTTGAATTTCCCATCATTGCACCATTGATTTGAAATGCTGATGTTATCACACACAAAATTCCCAGGCACCTCTGACTTCCTTATTCTGCTTCATTCATGTACATCTCCTCTTTTATGTCAATTTCATGGTATTTTTGGTTAGTTTAGCTTTATAACATATTTGACTCTGGATAAGGCACACACTTGTAATTTTTTGGTTAGATTTATTTATATCAACTATCTTCTGCAATTAGAATGTTTCTAAGGAAGCATAGTCTTATCTATTTTTTATTTCTGTTTCTCAATGGTCTAAAATAGTGCCTTTGCCCAAAGTAGGTACTCAATATATACAATTTGATAAACAAACTTAAACTAAATTCAGTATCTTTTTGACAATCATTTTTTGTTGTTTCTTAAAACTTTTAATCATAAAAAGAAACAAGTACCAAAGTCATTAAAAAAAGAATAACAACATCCTGTAGCCACTGCCCTATATATCCAATTTCTCAAAGAAATAATGTAACTTTTGCCAACATATTCTGTCAGCAGGTAGTTGGTAGGATATTTATTTCTTTCATATTAGTAGGGTATTTATTTCTTTATATTCTAAGGTTTAGCAATGTTTACATATTTGACCCATTTTGAAGGACATAAATATTCTGTCATTTATTTTAGGAAAAAGAAATAACTACTTCCTGGAATTTTTACCTTTAGAGCAGAGGAAGAATGATGCCGAAAAGAAACAGTTTCATGCTCCCCCCCTTTATCTTTCAAAGATTCAGGTAGAGATGTTTTGAGTTGGAGTGCAGTTTATGTCTTAGAGTTTTCATAGTTTTCAAGTAAAAAGAATTCTTTTATTATATTAACCAATATATACCTCTAGTGAAGAATAAGGAAGAAAAGCAATATTTTCTTCTTATCTATTTATTTCTCAGACAAATTAGGAAATATTGGAAAGTACTGATAGTACTGAATGGAAAGAAAATAACAGAAACATGGGCAGTGACTGTGATATATACTGGAAATTTTCTAAGGTAGTGGATCTCAGGCATTCTTGTCACTCCCCAAAATAGGTTTTAAAAAAGCAGGAAAGTGATCAGAATAGAAACAAACAAACAAAAAGTGCCTTCCACACTGTACTCTCATGGGTTATGCAACAGTCCCTTTTTTTTTTGTAGCTTAGCAAAAATTATTTATGTGTATTATAAGTCAACTATTTCACCCAAAATTATTTCCATTACCTGGAATAAATGTGCAAGGCTCTAAACTAAATGTTATGATTCTCCCCTTTTTAGAGTTAAGAGTAGTGGTTAGTTGCTGGCAAGACACTCACGTACACGAAAAAATATATTGAATATTCAGCTTAATACTTTAAATGGTAATCTTTGAAGGGATATTTTGGTCTTTGAACATAACTGTTTTCAAGTCATTCTTAAATCAGTGCAGAAAGTGAGATTCTTAAACATTATCTTCCACTTTCTCATTCTCTCACTGATGTCTCTTGTGTAACTTAAACTTCCCTTTGGAGATACAGTCTTGCTGTCTTTCCTGTCTGAGAGCTGACACAGTCTGTGCTCTGCTCTGCTGCAAATCAGTACCTAAGTCACAGGAAGATATGGAACTTAATTAAATTCTTTAAGTTTGAAGGTGCTCATTTTCACAACACAGTATATATTAATTTTATGCTTGTCTCTGAATATATTAGATGCACCCATTTAAGATTCAGGGTCTTTGGTGAACTCAAAACAAGAGGTGGAACTGCAAATTAGAGTGTACTATCTTAAGAGAAAACTCCTCTGAAAGTAAGGAAAAGGATTTGGCTTTCCTTCCTCATTTGCTCTCTCTAAAGACTGAAATATGTCACACTTCTCCTTTCTGTTTAAAAAGACAGAGACTCTATTTTTTAGAATTGTGATGAAATCAAAGTTTTTTTTTTTTCTTTTTTTGCTAAGAAACCAGCAAGGTTTCTACTTTTCCTGATCTTCCATTAACAACAGAGCCCACTTTGTATCCTAGGGATATGAAGTAATTCTCCAGATAATTTAAATAAAAAATAAGCAACATACCGACTACAAATGCCTATAATTTAGAGTATACTTGTTGGAATGCAATAGCAACATAATGAAGTTTCTTTTGTATATATATATAAGTTCAAATCTCATCTTCCCATTAAACAGATGGGAAACCTGCTTCCTTTATGTACTGAAGATCTTACTTCCTGTGCATAGAACTATCTGCTTCCTTTATGCACTGAAGATCTTACTTTCTATAACATCTGGTGATCTTTACAATTTCTGTTCCTTCTTACATTTATTTTGAGGTGACTTTTATTGAATTGATATATAATTTCTTTTCATCTTCCTACTGAGTTTATGTCCTGTGCCTATGTAGAAGGTGTCATTTAACACCCACCTCTACAGGATGGTGGAGGCACATTTTTATCATTGACAACACTTAGATTCTTGCCACTACTAGAACTGTGGTGCGTGAGAGCCAAAGGCTTGGGAGTCACATGGAGTTGGGGGGTGAGGGGTAAAAAATAGCAACTTTGGATATGGATAGAGATGAGATCAAGCCACATTTTATCACTTAACTAATGAGCTACTTTAGCTCAGTTTTCACCTGAGTTGTAGTATCCTCATCAGTAAAATGAGGATCATGAGAAGTATTGACTTGTAGGTAACACTTGCAGTTGGCAATAACTTGCAAACCATAAGTAGTAATTATTACTTATGAGCATCTAAGGACAGCAATTATTGACTGCTGTCAAACCACACAGCATTTTTCTTATTTTACTAAAATCCATATAATAATCCCTTTAAAGAAGAAATATTTCTTAAAGGAAACGAAGGTAAAAGAGGACAGACAATACAAATAAACAGTATATTCTATTGTACTTGAAAACAACAGGAAGTTCTGGGCAAACAGCACATGAGACACTGATTGTGAAAGAACTTCCTAGACTGTCTTCACTACTCAACCAAAACTTAGGTGCTTTATTTGAACATTTGTTTTATTTAAACTTGATAACATTTCTTTCAAATATTGTCTGTTTTGTTGAACATTCTTTGAAAACTATAAAGTTGTGCTCACTACCATAAAACAAATTAATCCTAGCACTCCTTTCCTTCTTCAAATGAGCCCAGATATTTAAATGCTATTAATAAATACAGCTCCACTCATTTTCCCTGACATGGGAAAGTGAGAGTAGAATTGACAGTTTTGTAATTTTAAATAAGGATTGTCTTTAAAAATACATAGTCAATAATTATCATTATTAGACAAAAGGAAGGGATACATTTACTCCAGAAAATGAAGGCTGTCACCTCAAAACAAAGTACAATATTTTAGACTGAACAGAGTAAGGGAGAAACTCTGGATATTGATTTTGAATTTTTTTTTTTAAATTTGGTACCAGACAGTGAAACTCTTTCAGGGGTCAGCATGGGTCATGAGACCGCAGTTGAGAACCACTATTTTAAACTGTTAAAGTCAATTAGAACCCCAAAAACTCACAGACTGGGCAGAAAACAGACCTGAGTGAGAATACATGTACTGCTTTTAATAGGACAAGAGAGGAAATCAAATCAGGTCTCTAGCAGGCTGTTCATACTGCCTCTGTTTCTACTTATATCTTTTTTTTTTTTTTTTATGAAAACTCTTGAAACCTCTCATTTCCTGCAGGTAAAAGAGATATACAATAATCCCTGTGTTTATTATGAGAATTAAGTAGGATAATTCATTTAAGAGCCAATATAGCAAACCCTCATAAAGTTTACTCTTAAATTAGCATACCACTAAATCGTACTGATAACGATATAACTATTTTTATTCTTGCCTTCTTATTAATATAACTAATTTGATTTTTAGTTTTCTCATATGTAAAATGGAGATAAAACTACCTAGCTTGCAAGGTTGTGCAGCCTCAGTGAGATTAGGCATGTTTGTGCACAGATTGGCATACATGGAGGCTAATAATGAGAGTCATTAATGTTTTTTATTACCTATTCCTCCCTCCTCCCTATTGAAATCACATTTGTCAGTCTGTCCTTGTCCCATTTCCAACCCCTCATTGGTGAGGACATGTAACTTTGTCCCAGGCTTTAGTCAATGTCTCTATTATGTACCTAAAAAACTTACCTGTTCCATTAATTTCTCATTTATGGTACCATTTGTATCATTAGTACCATTTGTATCATTTGTACCAATTGAATTGAAAGCAATTCCATCAACAAATTGCCTTGGGATCATTTTGAATGTTATTTAAACAAGTATACTGAGCTATCTGAAGAGCATCACATGTTCATGGTTTTCACTTAAAAACTTAGCAATATCTCTTTCGGAGCTCTGCTTAACTATAAAATGAAGAGAAAGAAGAAAAATAATGAGATTTTATAACAAATAAGTCAAATATGTGTGATGTAATACAAGTTATATTTTTTAAATTTTAATTGATTGTACATGTATTTATTTTTTACATGCTGTATATTCTGAGGTTCTCCTACCACCTTGTCATCTGGAAACTGTCATCTTTATCTCTTGTGCCCATTCCTCCCCCACTTTCACCCTTTTCACCCTCCTTCCCTCTACTTCCATCTCCCTTGTTTTATATTTTAGATCTCCTGTAGTTAGTTTTAGCTTTTTCTTGTCTTTTGTTTGTTTTCCCAAAAACCACATATAGGTGAGATCATTCAGTATTACTCTTTTCCTTTCTTTGTTCCACTAGCATCATTCCTTCTAGCTCCATTCATGTTGTCACAAATGCATTAAGTTAAAAAAGCTAAATTTATTTATATAACTCTATTTTTCCATGGTTCAATTGACCTGAAAAACACAGGGAGTCACTAAAATTGTCATTTATCTCCCACTCCTGCTGCCCACTAGTGACCATGCTGGCTATCTTTAAATCTCGTCCCCTTCTTTCTATTTAATGTAGAATGGATGCTGGTTGGCTAGAAGATTCTAGAAAGTGTGGTGTTAAAAGCAGAGATAAACTCAGCCTATATTGCTATAATTTTGGCTCCTCAATAGAGAATATCTTATTTTTCTTTCAAACCACACCTTTCTATCCAAATCTAAAACTCTCATATGCACCAAGGGCTGGAACTGGGGCAACTTTTCCCTTCTGCTTCTTATTAACAGGAAAAGGGGAAATAACTGACACCAAAGAAGTCATATCTCTTTTATTTTTTTGGCTATATGCTGACTCCTTTGGGTTAGGATCTCTGAGATTTGCATGAATACTCTAAAAATTCCTAGTGTGTATTAAGGAGTGGGAAAAAGGTAAAAGATTCATTTGGAAGATTTACAACTGACTGAGAAGAGGGAATATACTCTAAAGATGCTATATTCTTTTTAAAATTACTGAAATATGCTAGTGGATTAATGTAAATTAATGTAAACTAACAAAATTAGCATTAAAGGGTCTAAATGAAGGCTGAGCCTGGGTGTGCCTGCTTAAGAGTGATGTGACTGATAACTTTCTTTGATACCATCTGATATATTAAGACAAGGGGTTTTACCATGAATCATTTAGGTGGGAATTTAAAAATAAATATTAGAGTTCAAATAAATTTTTCTTGTTATGATAAGAGGTAGTGGAGGTTGCAAATATCGATGACTAATGTGGGCTCAGAAAAATCCATGATGTTAAATCAATAGAAAACATCAAGAAAGTAGGTGGTTTCTCATCTTTTCAGGTTCAACATGTTACCACCAGTCTGCTCTGAATCACAACTTTCCTAAATTAGTTAACTAAATTATTCTTTGTTTCTGTAGCAGCAAAATATTCAGCCAGGTCTTAAAAGAAATCAATGCAAAGTTTTTGAAAATTTAGACTTTTGCTAAATTGATTTGACAAATTTATTTATTTGAGAGTTACCTAAACTGAATAGAATAACTGTTTCTCTTCTATTTAGGACACAGATCAATTTTTCAAAAGCATTAAAGATGAGTTTTTGTGTTAAAGATCAAGTGATTTTTTTCCCCCGAGAGTATATGATTCATTACAGAGGATAATATGGTTGTTATTCTGTAATATTTTGAGATTAATAAAGGGCAAAAGAGCCTTGAACTATTTTTTCTTGAATATAGAGGAAATGTGTCATTTTAAATTGATAGAGAAATGTTGAGTCAATTTTCTTTCCAACTAGATTGATAAAGAAATAATATAATTCTCCTTGATACTTAAACACATTTTTACTTAAGAGTTATACTTTCATATAAATTTAAATGATAAAATCTTCATTCTGGTGTACTCATTTTCTTGTCTCTAATATGATAGCCTATTGTTGGAAAAATGACCAGATTCACAAGGAAATTGAAAAATCTTATGTAAAGCAGTGAGGTTCTAGATCAATATTCTGTGAAATATCTTTGAAACATGTTTCTCGTATTCCTTTCATCTTTCAAAAAATGAGCCGTAATAGGAAGGAAAAAAGTTTTAGACTAAAACATGTTACAAAATGGAATGCATGAAAAATTTAAAAACAGTAAATAAAAAGCTAAAAGTAATGCTAGTAAAGAAAATTACCTCAGATATGACAAATAAATTAAAAATGCACCAGAGGCAGTAAATAAAAATCACAAAAGACTGAGCAGCCTGAACATGGAAATGCACTCATATTTTCCCTTGGGTATGTGAGTAGAGCTGTCCTGTTGCACAAGTACAGAGAGTGCCAGTGCAGTTATCACAGAGGGAAATGAGACCTTTTAGGACACGTGGAAAAGAGTTGCCATGCTCCAAAATAGATCTTGGGAAGTTTATCATCTCCAAGTGAGTGAATCGGAAACTTGGCCATTTTTAGAAAAATTAAAATCCAATGTATTTTTACTTACCATTTTTAAACCATTTTTTTTCACATCAGTAAAACCACATATGTCATGGGATTCTGACTAATTTTCATGTAAGTAAAAAACTGTAGTTTTGAATCCTTCATTAAAATCCATGTTTTATTAAGAGTTGTGTTTTGCTTTTTTAGTAAAAATTGCACTTTTAAATTTATTTAAAAAATTAAGTCTTTGCATTTGACTGTGGTTGTTTGCTTTTTTTTTTTTTTTTTTATGAATGAGGCATCAACTCGGCAAAACACAATTTCTCCTTCTTGTAAACCACAAGGCAGAATGGAGTACTATTAACATGGATACATCCCATAACAGCTGTAGAGATTAAGCTTTACAACAAAATAAGGGGACTTCTAATTTTCTATGAAAAAGAAGAGATCCATTGATGTGATAACTGAAAGACATGCAAAAATGCAAAACTTTTTACATTATACATACAGGACTTTGCTAATTTTTACATTTTACATCATACATACAGGACTTTGCTAATTTTTACATTTTACATCATACATACAGGACTTTGCTAATTTTTAAATTATCATTATTTTTTTAATTGAGGTAACATTGGTCTATAGGATTACAATCTTCAGATGTATGTTCCACACCACAGTCACCAAAAAAACACTCATAGTCTTTCACCTTAGTGCACTAGACCCTTTCCACATCCTACTAAGTTGCTAGTGTGAATTTATAATAAGAACACTTTCCCTTATAGGACTTACTTACTCTTCAGAGTCAGACTTCCTTGACCTCTTTCCGAAGTCAGTTGAGGATTAGCTGTGTGGTCTTCTTTAGGTTACTTACCTCTCTGTGCTTGTGTTTCTCTTGTATAAAGTGGACAGTAGTAGTACTTACCTTACATGGTCACTGTGAAGATTAAATTTATTAATATTTATAAAAAGTTTAAAACATTACCAGCATAGTAAGTGCTATGTAAGCTTTGACCACTATTATAACTATTGAAATGTTTCATTCAATTTTGCTTTCAGGTTTTCTTTAAAGTTTTTAAAACATGCTTTTCTTAAAAACTGGAATTTACTGTTCTATGGGGAATTTAATATTGATCAAAGTTTCAAATTTGGCTCTGTGAAGATTATGACAGCCCCAACATATAACTTCTGGAAACATAATTTTTGGAAATCTAGCACAAATGGTAATGGAAATCTAACCCAAGAGACAGGATGCTCTTATTTTTTCAGCTAGTTTTGCATATTTCAACTTGAAATACTTATTAAAACGTCCCATTTGAACACAATAATTTGTGGAAAATCTTTAGCATTACACTTGTAAATGTCTACCTTTTAATATAGGCAGTAAGTCAACTAGGTAACAACTGTGGTTCATAAAAACTGCAGATTTAATAGAGACCATGAACAGTAGGTAGAGTTAACTTAAAAAAGGTGATTGGGTTAAATAATTCATATCCTTTGAGGTATACACTAAATATAGAGATAGATTAAAATTAGCTCTTATGATCTTTGGGTACAGCTTTACCTTAGCAGCTACTAGACCCATTTTAGTCTATACTCGTGGACATGACACAAGGCTATCAATCACACTGAACAACCTGGGGGAGACAAAAATTCTGAAAAAGGCTCACCTACTTCAGGCCACATTTGCATCAGTATATAGAATCCTTGTTATTATTATACATTTCTTTCAGAAAAGGCAGATTTCACAAAGGGACTCATAGTGACACCAATTGCCAAAGTGAACTTTTTCATTTTAAGAACTCACTAAGCAAGTATGTGTAGTGGCAGGTCCGAAGGACAGAGGGAACATAGGCAGTTGTCTCTCTGGCATGGAGAGACATGACAGTGCTTGGGCTACACTGCAGGGAGTGTGTAAGCTGTGAGGGGTGTCTTTTTCACAGCTTTTAATAGGTTCATGTGTAGCATAAAACTTCAAGTCTGGGAAAAAAAGACCCAAATATATTTGATTAGAAAGCATTCACTAGAATGTGGCCAGATTCAAGAATACCTCTGGAATTAATAATGCATATGTATTTTTCCTGGAGGAAAGAGGCTTTATTGTACTCCTGTGATACCTACGAAAGGCAACACTTGTAGGAATAGGGTAAAGAGAAGTCAATTGGTTGGTTGGGGGTCAACAGGAAGTTGATGGGGAGACTGTGGGGACTTAACAACAGCAAGACAGCTTTCCTTAGGAAAACCACTTCTGTATTGGTGTGAGTTCTAAGCCCTAGGTGTTAGCTAAGTAGGAGGAGACTGCTTCTAATGACAGTTTTATTATGTCGAATTATTCCAACCATCACCTTTAAGGATATTGATGCAAATCTTTTTCTATAATATTCATGGATCTTATAATATTCATAAATGTAGAGTCTTTTTAAGGATAACATTGAATTTGGGGTGAGTGGGCTAATATTCTCATCCCACACTATCATCCACCGGTAGGAAAATCTGTCATCTCTGCCTTGCTCTCCCCTGTGGCAAAAGCACTGGAGCCTGATCAATAATAAGGGTAAAATATGAGGTGCCAAGAAAATGTACACCTCACTTCAAGTGCTAGGGATACCTCTTTAACAAATTAAAATAAAACTCAATGAGACAATTACTTCCAGTTTTGATATTTCCTGGCTTGGAGTTGTTACTCCTCAAATAGGCCAAGATGTTAATATTTTAGTAGCTAAGAAGAAATGCCAAGCTTCTCATTGACCTTCTCATCATTAAAATAATACATTTAATTTCCAAGGATATATATTTTCTTCATTGGTTGCAATACAATTATTACCATTTTGAATGGGAAAAAAAAAAACCAGTAAATTTTTATTTTTCCTGAATTGGCCCTCAAGCTACATAGATCTTTCACCACTTTGCCGGGATTTTGCCTTAATGCCAGCTTCACAGGCCATACGATGTTAAGAATGAAAAAGTGTTCTAATATTGTCCTGACCTTTTAACCTTGTAGTGGGCCCAGGGAATGAGGCACTAAAGCAATTTGCATTATGTGCTCTTTGTGCCATGAACTTGTTTGAATCTTGGGTTAAAGAGATTCCATCTCCAAGTCCATAAACATGGACATTTTCCTCAACACACTCTCATACGCTTATGAGAATTATGTATGTCAGACTTGAAGTTAAAATAAGATAATTGTGCTGAAATTTGGGTCAATTAATTTTCGAGTCAAGTCATTTTAATTTTAAATATACCAGCAGTGCAATTTGCCTTTCCTTTTCCCTTGCTGCCTGAGTTGACTTTATGAGCATGCCGCAAGAGAGGAAATTTCCTCATACGGCAGAGCTTGTCTTTAAAAGCTATTATTATCAAAGATCTATCTTTTTCTGCTAGTACAGTCCTGGGATGTGAATGACTACTTTTGGGCTCTAGGAAAGGACAAATATAGCTTTGTATTTGACTAACACCAAATTCATGTGTGTTTACAATAAATTCATATAACATCTATTTAATGAAAATAGATTTCCTTCAGATAATAGCCTAAAGTCCTAGAACTTTATGCCATTTCACAGTTTTAGAGCTGTGCAGGAAGTTCCTACTTTTAAATCTTGCTACCAGGAATGTCCACCGGACATATAGGACAGACCTGGGTTATTTACTCTAGGCTATTCCAAAAAGGTTGAGTTTGATTAAAGGAATAGCCATAGCTACCATTACCCACTCATTGGAGAGTTGAGCTTAATGAGAGAGACTCATTAAATGTTCATGAGAGACTAATTTAAATGTTCACGGAAAGAAGCTCCTAATTCCATCTGTTACTTTAAGCTCTGATCAGTTATGTGCCAGTGCCAGTAATAATAAAAAGATCACTAAGCCATCATCAAAATGTAATGAAATGAGTCTAACCTTTAGGCATCAAAGGCATCTAGGCTCAAGTTCCAGCTTCACCATGTCACAGATAAGTGAACCCAGACATATGAGCATGAGATTAAGAAAATACAAAATTGTAACTGATTCTTGATTTTGTAGAAAGAATCAGAGAAGGGACGGAAATATCTGGGACAACAGCTAATTGATGGTTTAACAGCAGAAAAATTTAAGCCTGAGTGTGACAAAACTAATAATTTCAGGGGGAAAAAAGGCAACATATAGCTACAATGTTTGGATAAGCTTTCACTCATCTTGGTAAGAGAAGAGGTCTCTTATGTGGGCTGAAAAATACAGGTAAATGGATTTCATTTAGAAGGGAAATAAAATATAACAGATATGCACAACAGGATAGGGAGATAAAGTTTCATAAGATAAATATAATATGGTGCATTGTGTTATTAACAATTGTTATATTTTACAAAATTTACCCGGCAACTTATGAATACACAAAGTTTCTGGGAAATATTTGGATGCTGAAATATCTGGATAGCTTGGTTTAGAATAGAGAACTTAAGCATATTTCCCCAAACATGCTATTACAATAAAGAGATTAGAATGTTTATTACAGTGAATGATCAAAAAAGAGAAGTCTACTTTATATACACACACATTCGTGCATGTACTGTACCAATGGAATCTTTAGGCAAAGAGATATCGATGACTTTTTACCTTGTATGGACTGGGATGGGGGTGTCACTGATCATTCAGGTAAAGCTAGAAAAAGGAAGTCAAATTTGAACTTCAGAGATCTTAAGGTTTCAAAACGGGGAAATAGAGAAGTGTGCACCAATCTTATTCAAATTATGCTGTGCGTTGTGTGTCTCTATTTCTTTACTTCCTACTTATTGCTCACCGCACTACTAAAACTGCTCTTAATTAAGTCCAACTGTGATCTCGCATGCCTTATCCCACTTGATTTACTGGTAACGTCCTGATTAGGTGCATACTTTCTTCCCCGTGGTTTTCATAATGCCACTTTCTCTTGTGTTTCTTCCTTTCATCTACCCTTTCATCTCTGTCTATTTTGCAGGCTTGTTTTCCACTTGTCCTTAAAAAAAAAAAAGGTATTATATAGGGTTTTGTCTTAGATTTTTTTAAAAAATTCATTTTCTACCTCTGTTTTCTCTTTTTTTTTTTAATTCTCCATAGGGGGGTGAAATAGATATGCCATCAGCTAAAACAGGTTCATTTATGCCTCCCAAATCTATATGCCTATTACCAAATTCTCTTATGTGGCAAATTTTTGTATTTACTTCTCTAGGAATCACCATGTTGATGAACCAAATGCATCATGTTTCAAATTAAATTCTTTCCCTTCCTTCCACATATATCCTTTGGTTCAACTGTATGCATTGCATCATTCTCTCCTTTCATCTGTGAAAGAAATCTGGAGTTGGTTATTTACTGGACCACTCATCCTACCTCAAATTTCTTATTCAGACGTTACCTTTACAACATCTCCTGACTACTTTTCTTATTTTTTTAATCTCCAACAAGATGATTTTAGTTATTTCTCCCATTAATTACTGCAAGAAGTCTCCCTGCTTCCTGTTCCTTTGTATCCATCCCCCTTTGGATAGAATATTCCTCATACTTTTCCACCAAAGTGATTTACTAAAATGGCAGATTTGACTATTTTGGTACTCTTCTTTAACTCTTTTAAGGATCCCATTGTCTTTAAGAGAAAATGCAAACCCTTTAACAAGGCAGATATACAAATCTCTTTGTAACCGTGCACTGATAAAGTGGACGGGAACAAGCAAAATACTAAAGACTTCCCTGAATCACCAGGCTGTGTGTTTCAAGTCCCTATAACTTTTACAGCCTTGTGCTGCATGTAGCAAGCTTAATTTCTCTGCTTCTTTATCATTCTGTCTTGTCCTTTCAGTGCCAAATCATGTCCTCTTCAGGGTGGCCTCTCTCAGAGCGCTCCCCACTTTCATAACACCTAGGACCTGTCTCCACAGGAGCGCTGAGCCACATGGGTGTGTAAATGCCCCTGGTTTGTCTGTCTCCTCCACTACCCATGAAGACAGGAAATATAAATTGTCACATATCCCCAGATGAGGACATTTAGTCCTATGATAAAAGTCACTTAATAGATGTGAGGGTTTTTTGTTTGGTTTTTTAATGAGAAAACTATAGGATAGACATTTGTTGGCCTTGTTGCAGGAGAATTGTAACTACATTTTGAAGGACAGGAAGGAAAGCTATGGAACATCAGATTCTGGACTGCCTGAAAAATAAAGAGCAGAGACTGAAACTCTGGTTTTGAGGATGAAAACAAAGCCAAGACAAAGCAGCTCTGCAACTGAACCACTGATGTATAGGGCTGCCCCTATCACACACCCTGATTTTGAAGCAATAGACTATATAGTGAAGTTGACAATCAAGGGCACTGGGGTGAAACTGAAGGATGGCCTACAAACCTGGAGTCAATTTTGTGGCTTCAAACTGGGATTAGCAAGGTGCTGTAGTTGTCCACCTGACTTTGCTAGAAAAGAAAATGGGCTCCATCATGCAGGATCTTAAATGCGGGGATGAAGACAGGTTCTGAGTCTTGTGCTCGGACAATCACCAAATAATTATGAATTGTGGGGGAGGAGCTTCGAAAATAATTCAGATGGTGCTGTATAACACTGAGTACATTGCAGAGAGAATGAATTTGATTGAATATTAGGATATTTAAGGATTTTGATAAAGGTAACTAAAGTTTAATCCGGGAGGCAGTGAAACTGTGAGTAAGAAAAAGGCAATATCCAGTGAAAAAATTAGGAGCAGTCTTGATATTTGATAAGAAGAAAGACATATATTTACAAAGAGATTTTAATGAAGTGAAATAGTTGAATAATGATCCACAAGGACCAAAGTATATGTCACTAAACTAAATACTTTATTTCTTTGAGACATAGCTCTTTTGTTTTAGAGTATCTGTATTATTCTGTTCTAAAGAATAAAAATTCACATGCTATTTGTAATAAAAAGAAGCTTTCATTTGATTAAAGGCAGAATTTTATGCCTCAGATTTCTGCAGATACCCACAGGAACAGTGGGTACAGGAGAGAGCAACAGCCAGCTCCCATAAGATAGATTTCTGGCTGAGCCGGTAAAGAGCCCTTTATCTCTATTTCTCTCTATCTCTCTATCTCTCTCTATCTCTCTCTCTATCTCTTTCTATGCTTCTTGGCTTACTCTTCCTACCCAAATTTATTCTTGAAAAAAAAATACATCCCAATCAGACAACACTCTTCGGAAAACCAAGTCAAGAAAATTGCACTGAAAATCATTAAAAGGTTCTGATAACATCTTCTAATAATATTTCCTTTCTAAATTCTGCCCTCTAAAATAAAATTCTAAAGATTAAAATCATCCCATATAACCAGTATCCTAAATTAATAAAGTGAAACCAGAAATATGTAGATATTTTTTTCTGTATTTTGATGGTGGAACTGAAAACAGGTTAATATGAGTATGAGGACACAGAATATTGTCACTTGATTTTATAAAATACCCATTAGAGGAATTTTGAAGATTTTATTAACATTGAAAAACACATAGTTGTCACACAAAGTAACATGTTTAATGAGAATTAAAATGAAAGAAAACCTCATACCTTAGCGGAGTGATTACTTTATTTGGTCATTCCCTATTAGACACAAAATTCTTGAAGACAGGGACGTTTTATTTGTCTATTTCTTCAGGCTTGACACAATGCTTGGCATAATAAACATTCAGAAATATCTTTTGAACAAATAACACTTACATAGGACCTACTATGCACCAGTTATCTACTCAAGGTACCTTACAAATGCTAACTTACTTAATTCTCATTAGGAATTAAATTATATTCTTATTTCAGAGAGGAAATTGAGGCAAAGAGGTTAGATAGCTTGCCCAAATTACACAGCTCCTTAGAACGTATGCCGGGCATCAAATAAGCAGAGTCATGACAGAATCTGTGTTCTTAACCAATACAATGTTTTTAAAATGTTGTATTTACATTTGAATATGTAGGTATATAAATACACCTTTTTATGGTCTTGAACTTAGAAAAAGAATACACCTAAGTTCAAATACATATTAAGTTTACTTGGTTTGTGGTTTTGAGCAAGATTTTTTTTTAACCTAGTGGGTCCTTAATTTCCTCAAGGGTAGACTCAAAATTATAGTACCTCACAAGGCTACTGTGAGTTTTAAATAAATTAATTTATGCGAAAATACGAAAACACAGATGAACCTGAGATATGCTAGCAGTAGAATGGTGTTATTTTCCTCCTCCCCTTTCAGAAGGGTACGTGTCTGTACATCACACATCATGTATGACTTAGCAAAATTAGATCAAGCACCATGTTTCTTAAAGAATTATTTTCAAAGCCATAACAGAGTTCATTAACTAAAACATTTTTTTAAGATGGTCAGATAAGTTTTAAACTCAATCGCTTATTTTCTGAGGGAAAAATGTTTTTCACAGTAGCTGCTATGTTTTAAACATCTACCATGAGGGTGAGGGTGGGTGGGTTTATATCTTTGGGAGATAGCTGGGAGATCAAGTTACATATAATTTTTAAAGGATAAAGATTAAACCAACAATAGAACATATGGGATTTCTACCAAGAAACCAGATAATAATGATTCTACCAAATTTGATAGAAACCACCCCAGTCAGTGGCTTCCATCATGCTAACATATTACAATCATGTAAAAAACATCAACTTCATACTTTTTCCTTAGATAGCCTCATTTAGTTTGAGATCGGGGCTGGGCATCTATATTTTTTGAAAAATCTCCCGTTGATTCCAATTTGCAGCCCAAGTTGAGAACATTGGTTTAGTTTATCATTGAAAATATCACCATTCTTCAATTTTCCTTTAATTTATACTCTAATAAAAGACAATAATAGACAATATCTTCATTTATCTTCATTTATTTAAACACTGAAATAGTCTAAGAAGTTCAGTAAGAAGTGACACAGCATTACAAAGCTAAAATTTAGCACCATTTCTTTAACTGGTTGAAGCAAATGTTATCATAGCATCCATCATCATTCATTATTTGGTGTTGCAAAAGCACATGAAAATGGGAACTAGAAGCTCTATATTTATCAACTAATTCTCTTAATTCAAAGCATAATGAAATAATACAAGTCTAAGATTATCCACGTATTATTGTGAATAAGTCATTAGAAGAATTTACTTTCCTCAGTGTATTGGTAAGGTCAATAAATAATCTTAGGGCATTTTACAATATGACTGACTATTATATTTGTGGCTAAATAGTTACTAAAAAGTAACTGTAGATTGGAGGCAGTGAACCAAAAAAAAATAAAAAATCCTGGCTGATGGGTATTTTGAGCTATGTTAAAATATTAAGTAGGAACAAGTGCCTATTGAGATTACTGAGTTAAATTGCAAAATATTTTGCAAATCTAATCACCTTAGTTCCTCTCATAATGTTGGTGCAGAAAACAAGCAATCTTAACTTTTTAAAACTGAATTATTTTCTTTTCGATGGTAAGACAAAATAGCCCCAATGTATAAAATATTTGTTTTTTATTGTCATTTAAAGCACATTCAAATGTCAACACTGCCATTTAAAGATTAATTTCAGCAACTACATGGTCTTACTTTAGTTAATTTTGCACATTTCATTTTTGATCACACAATAATTCCAACAAATAGCCTTGAACATATAGACAACTTGGTCCAGGTTAACTAGAGCCATGAAATCAAAAGACTCTCCCGAAGATCCACATAGGGAACCCTATGTCTAGCATGTATGATATGCTATGAGGTTATAGCTTTTTTCTTAAGGAGATTTGCAAAATAAAGCCTGAATGATAGGTTAAATATCTATTGGGTTATTTTTGACTCTGAATTTCCCTGAACCTCAAAGGAAATGGGTATTTGGGGAATAATTAATTTGTTAGATTTTTATTCTTGATGTCTTTCATCCAGGCTTGGAAAAGAGCATCAAGAAAAAAAGCGTACTCCTTTGGAAACTATGCACACAACATATTTTTCCTAATAGGTGTGAAGAATGGCTGCTATGCATAAATGATTGTTGGAAAATAATTCTCTGTAAAACATGACTTAACAAGCAATTCTATTCACCACTGTACTCATTTCCAATATCCAGAACAACCCAGACACATCACATAGCTACCGATAGCACCTGTTTGTTAAGTTAATAAACACCTTTAGGGAAAAATACACAACTTCCAGTCCTGTAATTTTCAAGCCTGGTAAATTGGAGAATCAAACTTTTAAGGAAAAATTGTATTAGCAACGTAGTGAAAGTCACAATAAATCAGGATTCTTCAATAGGAAACTGTAAGTTGCAGCACCTTCCCAAGATCTTTTCCTTAACCAGGAGTAAATAAAACAGGTGAGACTAAGCTGACCCCACAACAGAACCTCAAACACCACAATCAAACTGCAATTCTGCAATAGAAAAACAAAAACAAAAAACAAGGTATCTGGCACACCTCTACTGTTAACCACCCCTGGGAACAACCCATAGCTTAAGTCCCACTCACTCCCAGATGCTTCTTACCTGGAATACTCGCTGGGCGGCTGAGTACAGTTCAGAGGCAAAGGGCAACCGCAGGTGATGGTTCCAGAGACTCGGGAACTCAAGCTGCAGCGCCCATCTCCTGGACAGGATGAGCCACGGGGTGAGGTGCAGACGGCGCGCACCTCTCGAGCCCAGGCAGGTGCGCCAGCCGCGGCGTAGCCCACCAGCGTCCGCGTGGCTGGCTCGCCTAGTCGGACGCGAGAGCAAACTGCGTTAGTCCAGAGCCCGCCCTCTGCAACCCACCTCCCAGTTTCCTGACACTTAATGCCAGTCTCTAAAGACGGTCGAAACCCAGTCCCAGCTTGTATCACGGCTAAGAGGCAAGTGCTCTCTCCTCAAGCCCGATTCCCGCCTCTCCAAAGTCCAGGGGGCTCACCTTCCCGCGCCTCCTGCCCTCGCCCAGCTGCGAGCTGTGCGCAAACTTCTCCTGACTTGAGACTCTTATAGGCGCCCGCGCTCCCGCCCCACCCACGACCGCCTCCCCCCAGACAGAAGAGGAGGTGTCGATGGAATTGATGGGCGCCAGCCACCCCCCTCCTGCCCACGGACCTGCCCGCCCCCGCTAGCCCCCGCCTGTCCCTGGAGAGGGGGGAGGGGAAGGGAGAGCTTCGAGAGCCTCTGCGCCAGCCCCTCGCGCCCCGGCCCGCAGCTGGGGCTGCGCTCGCCGCGACTGCCTCGCCCCCAGCCCTGCGGTGGCTCACCTCGCGACCCCGGGGGCTAAAACGCCGCGTGCACACGCGAAGCGGGCGAGGGGCCCGAGACAGACCTTGGGCGGGAAGGGATAAGGGTGGGGTGGGGGTGGGGGCGACATTCTGAGATGGGGGAATCGTCCTGTTTCTGAGTCCTGGCGCCTTCGTGGAGGATGCCAGTTCGGGAGGGAGGTGAGTTGCCAAGAGATTCCACACCCTGAGACCACTCTACTTCTTCGCCCCCCACTCTGGGCACAGTACCCCACCTGCGAGGATGCGGGGTGTCGGCAGCGGCGGGGTGCAAGTGGGATGGAGACGGTGAGAGAGCGGTGGGTAGGAACTGGGGCGCCGAGAGGAGGCAACATAAAGAGGCAGGAGCGACGGGAGACTGCCCAGAGTTGGGCAAGTGTCTGGGTATGAGGGGAGGCTGAATTTGGGGTAACCGTGCCCCAACAGCAGGGGGCTGTTGGCGGGCTCAGCAGCCCAGGCTGGGCGAGCGCAGTGAGGAGGGCGGAGAAGCCCGGGATCCGGGGTGCCACACCTGGTCAGGGACGAGTCCTCTCCGTTCCCGCCCTAAAGCCCTCAAAAGCCCAGGAACCCAAGAGCTTAGGCCCAAGGAAGCTGGCTGGCGGGAGCACCCCGGGAGGCGGCAAATTGACTGCGAGGATGCGCAGCCCTCAGCTCCTGTAAGTTCACCCTGGGTGGAGATGCACCAGCGGACACTTTTTCCCTAACTCTGCTCAAGAAGCGCTGTGCTCTGAAAACAGGATCCCGCTAGTCCCGGGACCACACGCAGCAGGTGCGGTGTTTTGGTCCCTAGCGCGGTTTGCTCGGCAGAGCAAGAGCGGTAACAATGTAACAGAAAGAGTAGAAGCCAGACAGCAACACAGAATGTATTTCCCAGGCAGTTGGAGTTTCTTTTGTAGCGCTCAGGTGACAGATGTATCACCTGAATGCTTACAGTCTGCACCTTCCTGTTCGCAGACCTTCCCTTGGAGACTATGATTAATTATAGGCAAAAGGTGCTGGTGTCTCTGTCTTCTTTGAACCCCCACTCTGCTCCAGGGGGACTTGAGTGATCCCTAGTGCTTGTCATTGTGGCTTTCATCGAGTCCAGTGCTGAATGGGCTCTCCCACCGAACCTTCTAGAATTTTGTTTTTCCAGACTGTCCCCTTCATAAGCTCCCCCCCCCCCTTCCTCCTGCTACCTCCAGTCTGGTGACCCTGAGGGCTGTGTGTGACTCATCATGCATTCAAACCCTCACAGTACCGCTCCAGCTCCATTGCGGGGAAGAATTCTACAGAACCTTTATTCCAGAGATATAAGTGGGAATGGTGTTGTTAGCAATTAAAAAAAAAAGTGACTAGGAAAGGAAGCTGGGCTACTGGGAGAGGAATCTTGCAGAGGACACACACACACACACACACACACAGAGTAACACAAACAAAACCTGTTGATGGAGGCTTCTGGATTCAGGATTTAGATATTAATCTTTACTACCTGCTTTGACACTGTCTAGCTTGAGTTCAAAAGTTTCCTGCTACCCAACAGCCAACACTGACCAGGCTCTCCTTTAAAAATTTGTTTTCAGAATATTAGTGACTCCTTTTCAATGCAAACAAGCAGAGGATTATTAAAGTTGCTTGAGTATCTCCTATAGTTAATTGCCGAAAGCCAAGTGTCGGCAATTTCCCAGGTGTAGCTCAAATCATAGAAATCAAATTGAACCGGGGAGATTGTTGCCAAATGGAGACTGTGCTGTCCTCTGCAGTGGGTGAGAGAAGCAAAAGGAGATTTTCTGTGGGAGCCTCATCGGAGGGCGTCCGATGTCACTGATATTAACAGCTGGTATTTCTGCAAACCGGATTGACTTGGTTCCTTAAAGCTACCAAACCTGTGTATGGCCTTCACTGTAACTTAGAGACAAACAGAAGCCTGAAAAATGAGAGAAAAATGGCATGAATGTACGATAAAGGTGTAAACTGCATGTGGTATAAACTTGATAGACGCAGGATGATTAAAGTGCTTATTGTGTTTGGGGTGATATGGGAGGGAGAAGGAAGAATTCTCTCTTGGCAGAAGATTTCAGGGAAGGTGACATGGTAGAAGTGGGTTAAAGACAGGAGTCTCTGTCTTTAACAGGTCTCGAAAGGGAATAAAGTGGACTTTATCAGCAACATATGTTTATTGAAAAATAAAGGAGTTTGCACTTGTCAGAAGCATGTGGAATTTAGATAAATTTAACTCTACTGCTATCTTAATACTATAAAGATTTTTTTTTGTAAAGATGTTATAAACCTTTACAGTGTGGATATTAACCTGGGGATAGTCTGGTAGTGTTTTTGGAAAAGGTGTTGAGACCTTTAATGAGGTTTAAAAATGAAAAGGAATAGAATAAACAATCATAAAGTTCATCTCCTGTGACAACCTGTGTCTTTTCCATATGTGTATATGTATTAAGGTGTAATGTAAAATCTAATTTAGTGTGACTATTAAAAGTATCTTAAAGCATGCGGTCATTCTTCAAGTGGTATACCTTATATTTACAAATAAGTCTTCAAGTGAAATGAACTCATTAAAGGAATATTCAGGAAATAAGGATCTTAAAATTGTCATACATTTTTAGTATTTTCACTGGTTGCTTAGGATTTGAAAATTCTTTGCTTTTATGAGACTTTGTTCCTTTTCTTCTGCCTTTCTATAAAATTCCCCTCTTTGGGCAGGTTTAATTTAGGGAGAATTCTATTACAAATCTTGTCTTACATGTTTAGATACTAAAGAGCAGCTTTAGGTGCAAACTCCAGTCTTTAAACCTGGTTTTCACAGTGCTGCCACTAACAATGAGGAGACTGTGTGTCCTCTCTCTCTTGTCCCCCTACAACAATGTTTGCTCATCTGTGCATCAGGGTTTGGGCATATCACTTTGAGGCATGTATGGCTCTAGAATCCAGTGACTTTTCCATAAAAAAATATAATAACTTTTATGGAAATTTTAAAATCTCATCAATATAATGAAGATAGCCCTTTATTAAATTTATTAGATTTATTAAAATCTACTACAACTTTTTCTTGTCACATATGCAATGTAAAAAAACAAGTAACAACTTGAAAGGACTGAGAAAAAGGTATTACTTTTTTAAATTTGGGAGAAAATATATCAAAGTTCTCAAAAGAAAACTGCTTTAAAAAAAAGAAATTCCTGATTTTAGTTAATTCCTCAATCAAAAATATTTCCTTACATTGAAATTCAGCTCAATCTCTCATAGCTATGGGTTAATGCATATTGTTTTTATCTTATGTGTCAACACATTAGGCTAGGTATCTGTGGTGGACCCCCCCAAAATATGCAGCCCTTAACTTCAAGTAGTTCACAGTCTGAGGATGTTTGTTTCTTCCTCTGGTAGCCACGTCCAAAGAGACAACAGCTGTTGATTATCTTTTATATAATTATCTTTCACAGATTTACATTCCTTATCATGGCAGAGAGAGTAACAATTCACCTTGATAAAATAAATATTTTCCTGTTGAAATAATTTGAGCTTTGGCCTGATACATCAAACTCTCTTGAAGGTAGTCTTTTTCTTTAGAAGCTGATGAACTTGAAAATCTTTATTTTCTTTTATTTCTATAACACAGTTGTGTTTCTCTGTAGACTATATCCTGGAAGGAAAACAAAAAACCAAAAACAAAAATAAATTCCACTTAAACTAGAAATGTCCTTCCACATTGTACTGATACAACTTCACTTGAGTTAGCTATTAACTTGAATAAATAATTTAGGATAGTAGGGGATGAATGAAGAGTACATCATTAAGAAATAGTACAAACTAACTGCTCCATTTCAAATGAAGTTGGGAAATACCTAGATATCTTTCTGGAAGGAATTCTAGAGGGAAACCCAGGAACCAGAAGAATATCTACACAGGCAAAACAATGTATGAATGCATTCATTAATTTGATGAATAAATAATGAATAATTGAGATCAAAAGTTTATATTCTAGTAGAAGTATGTAGATAAGAAATAAAATATGTAAGAAACAAGGGATTAATTTCAGATATTGACAGCATTATGAAGATCATGGACTGAGAGGCAGGCATGGGGTAGTACTTACAGAGGATACTCAGGGAAGGCCTGTTCTCCTTGAACTGGGGTGTGGATGAGAAGGAACCATTCAGACTGAGCTCCTTAGTAAACTCATAGTATATATATCTATATATCTATATCAACCTATCTATATATACACAAATATGTATATATATAAAGATTGTATAGCTAAGATATGTATTGATTATATAACTCCTTATATAGTGCTACTTCATCCCACATTAAAAGAAAATAAAGATTACTTGGATTTAGAATCTATATTCTTTTTGTGTATGTGAGCATGTGTGTCTCTGTGTGTGTGGTTGATTTATGTAGTCCATGCTCAGTAATTGGAGAAATTGGAGTTATCTGACTGGAACTCAATGAGATAAGCAGTGGTAGTTTTCAGCACTTTGGTGACTGGTCCATATGAAATTAAAATAAGACAGAAACTTCACATAGAGCTACCCTTTGGCTTGGATTATCTCAGCATACGCGAACAGAGTGCTAAAAAAACAAGAAAATAGACAACTTTAAAAGCTACAAGTTTTAGTTTTCCATTTTTTATTAAAATTAATAACTTGTTTTGCTTTACTAAACACCTACTATATACCAGGCATTCATTAAACATTATGACTTTAACTCTATGAGATAAATATTATTATCTTCATTACACAGATATAGAGATTGTCTTGTTTAGGGGGACTAAATGTTGTGACAAAGGAGCCCGGATGATAACACAGGCAGTCTTATATACTTATACTAATATATATTTGACTGAATCAGTATTCAGTCTAGATATTTGCCCAATTACAAATTTAAAATAAAAACTGAGGTATGAGATTACTGTAACAGGCAGTTCGTACATATCCATATATTTTTAAATAACAAAAATTAAAAAAAACCCACAATGCTTTAGCCAACAACAAACTGAACACCTACCCCACAGAATTGCAGTGGATTTTTTTACCATCCAGGCACAGTGTAGTCTAATGGAAGACTCAAGTCATTTCAACAATTAATAATAATTCAAAGATCTGCAGCACAAGTATGTTCTAGTGCCTGGGGAACCTCAGAAGAGAGGGGATTAATTCTGCCTGGGAAGAGATTTGTTTTTACTGGTTATTGTCTCCCTGAAATCTAATACTCTGGCACTAACAGACTCTGGTGTGGGTGGGTGAGTGTCAGAAACACAGCGCTTTATGTGCCCTAGAAATAGAATTTTCCTTCTTTAGTATAAAATAAGATGTACCATTTAAAATGAAATGGCAAATGTACTTGAATGAAATCGTATAACAGTAGAATATAGTGTCCATATAACTTTTCTTTGGTTATTATTATGTTTAAACTTTCACAACAAATCCTTTCACTTCATAGTTTAGGCAAAAAGGTCATTTTAACAATAATTTGTATATCCTGGGGGAAATTAAAAGGTAGACAATAGAATAGAGAAAGAGTATTTTTAAAGGTAAAATCAAATCCAGGAGAGAGACAATTAGCTCAAGTGCTAAATTTGGAACCATAAATGCATGGATGATGTTTTTATAGAATTTGATATCTGATGTCTCACTAGCATCAATGCCCACTGGAAAGAGGAGGCAGAGAAAGCAAGCAGAGGTGTCAGTTTTTAAGATACAGAATCAGGTAGACCATTTTTCTGTAAGTCTCTTTAATATCCTAAAATTCTATAATTCTAAAAACAGAAGTATAAGCCCATGGTAGGCATCAATAAATATTTCAGAAATTGGTTTTTGTATATATTGCTCAGGAGAAAGATGACAAGGGTACACGTATGTTTCAGAGGCAGATACTGAAGAGAGAACGGAATCTTTCAACAGAAAAAGAAAGAGCATGTCTAAGGATACGGTTGAAAGGAAGAAGGGACTATGAGAGATCAGGTATTTCATCCCTAGGGTGATTCTTAAATTAATCTCATTACTGAGGTTGTCATTTTTAAAAATTGACTGTAGAGCATTAAACTGATCACAGACTACTGTATACATGGGAAGGGAGTGAAAAACACATCTTCAGAACTTCATTCACAGCCTCTGCCACTCTAGCATCAGCTTTTACCAGCTTTCCCTTCTCTACTTCAAAGGGGGGCAGCATTTTCCCATGTCCTCTTCATTCCTGTTCTATTTAAAGAATGTTTTCTCTCTGTTATTGTTTTCTTCAAATATCTGTTGAAATTTTACCTTGTTTTTTTAACCCTTTTTGGGTATTCTTTTCCTTTATTCCTTATTGCAGCCAGCCTTTCCTTAAGAAAGAATGTTTTCGTTTTCATTACTCAATGATGCACCAGCTAGATTTCCAGCTTCTTGAAAATAGCTCTTTACAACTAAAATATAAATTAAAAGGAGATGTTTTCATGATTCTTATGAGTTTGAGTTGGATGGTTCAAAAATAATAAACAAATAGTCATTACCTTTTATAGTATGCAGTGACAGATTTGACTAAGGTACTTAAAGTAGTGCTTCCCAAATTCTAAAGTGCAGCAGATCACCTTTTGTTAAAATCACATTTTGTTAAGATCACATTTTGTTAAAATATAGATTTTGAGTTTTCAGGGCTGGGCCTGAGATTCTGCATTTCTAAAAACTCCTATGTAATGATGTTGGTTTATACACCATTCTTTAAGCAACCAGGTCAGAATCATACCCCTCAAGTATGCCCATCAAATTGTAAATTTTATTCTTTAAAAATTTGGAAGTATCACTTAACC
This sequence comes from Uropsilus gracilis, assembly GCA_004024945.1. Taxonomy (NCBI): domain Eukaryota; kingdom Metazoa; phylum Chordata; class Mammalia; order Eulipotyphla; family Talpidae; genus Uropsilus; species Uropsilus gracilis. The sequence continues at coordinate 237,421 of PVHY01000259.1, forward strand.
TATAAAATACTGTGTGATCTTGGAAAAATTCTGCTTTCATTGATCTCAACTATCCATAGTGGAAATATTGATAGCAGTCATCCTGGGGGAATGGTTTATTCTAAGGATATTTTCTGGGGGCATTAATTATTTCTCCTGGAAGTTTATTTGGTTTTAAAGAACATATTCTCCATCAGAGGCTAGTCAAGATGCTTGATATATTAGAGGTGGTATTGGTGGTAACAGTGGCTATGATGTTAGCAGTGGGGAAAATGGTGTGAGCCTGGCAGTGGGAATGGTGGTGGGAGAAGTATTGGTAATCTCATGGTGATTTTTGTTAGCATGGTCATGATAGCAGTGGTGTGATAGGTGTGCTGGTGTGGTTACCTGATGGTGGTGGCAGTGTGATGGTGGAGGTGGTGGCTGGGCTGGAGGTGGCAGCAGTGGTGTTTGTGGTGATTTGATGGGGATGAGGATAGTGGTAACAGTAACATGATTGTGCTGATTATGCCAGGATGGTGGTAGTACTAGTGGTTGTGAGGGTGGCAGTGATGATTGAGGTGTGGGTAAAAGTGATGTTATCATTTTGCACCAAATAATAGAGCAGCAAAGACTGATTTTCAATTGCACTTCAAACCATTAACATTTCTATGTACTTAAGCAAATTAATGTCTCTGAGCCTCAGTTTTCTCATTTGAAAAATGGTGATAATAAAATAATTAGCTACAACTATGTTGTGGACATTAGTCAGAATAAAGTATGTGAAACTCTTAACATAGTGTAAGGCATAGAATTAATATTTCATAAATGTGCTGATCATTTATTAGTGAAATTGTCTGACTCCAAATTCATTCTTAACTTGCAAATGTCCAACATATTTTAATTCAGATTTCCAAAAAAATTAGTTCATATTTTATTTCTGTCTGCTTATTTTTCCTGATAGAGCCTTATTTTCTCAGAGTAAGAAGTCATACATTTGACACTAACCTTTGGATGATAAATGAGTAAAGGCAGTTCCACAATTTCCTATTTATAAACTTCTTTCTATAATTTCACCTTTTTAGAAATAGACACTTTTGGAATATTAAAATGTCTTTCTCTTCAGAAACTTCAACAATCCTATAAAATTTGAGGTCAGAGCAGGTGTCCCAGTGATTGGACCAGGATTATTTTCCATACATCTTTACTATTAAGCCTGCCAGGTTCCATCTTGTTACCATCTTACTCCTACCAAGTCAGAGCTTAGAAAACTCAATTTTAATATTGACTATGTACATACAAAATTCTGTAAAATTTCAAAAACTTTAAAATATTTTATAAAAATTTCGAACTGCTTGGTCAGGTACTCAAGATCTTACCACATTGAATCCTTAGAGCCTTTATTGCCAGTTATAATCAGTTCTCACCCTATCCTGACATTATTTGGCCAAACTAGTATTTACTCACTGGTAGTAGTTGTTTCAATGTAATAGGTATCCACCATGTGCCAGAAACTGTTCAGCATTTTATGTGCATAATCATAATTGGTGTTTACTTCAACCCTGCTAGGAATATGTCACTATCCTAATTTATAGATAACTAAAGAATAGAGTACCTAAGTAATTTGATTACAGCTGTGAAATAAATAGATATTCCAACCTGCATATTTAAATCCCAAAGCCTACGTTTTGCATATCATGTGCTGCGTCTTAAAACTCTCTACCTTGCCTACTCTGTACCTTTGCTCATATTGAGCTTCCATTCTGGAAACTACAGGTTTTCACCACTGTCTGAAACTGGAATTTTCCTATTTGGCATAATTTGATAGGTTATTTTTTGGGTCTGAATACCTCAAAAATATTTCCACGTAAGTACATAATAGTAGTGTTCATAGACTTAAAAAGCAACATACAGATTCTTAGTAAATAGTAATGTTTTACTTTCAAATGATTGGGGAAGTTGACACTATTTTTCAGTTGTTCCTTATGAAACCCTAAAAATCTTTCAAGGTTTTATTCAAATGCTAATTACTGATAAGTACTCGAATTTGTGTCCTACTCACATGACTTTAGGCAATTTGCTTTCTTTCCCTGTTCTTCAGCTTTTCTGCTGAAAAGTGGGAATGATATTAATTATATTTGTATTTTTAAGTTTACAGGAGTATAAAAAATTAAATATACCCATAGACTACATCAAGCACACACACACACACACACGCATGCACGCACACATGCACACTCATATTTGTATCTGTAGCTATGAAGAATCAGTTCTTACACAAAATACTATATGTTTGCTGTAAAAGCAGAAGTTATCTTAAAAATCATCTGGGAAAATCCTAATTGGAAAAAAGGATGACTCTGAAACTCAGAAAGGGCTTGTAACTCTGTCCTGGATCACTTAGTTGCTGGGAGAGTAAAGTCTAGGCTCAGAACTTTCATTCCCTTCACCGGAATGTTTCTTTACACTGAATACTCTGCCTGTGAGATCTTTCTTGCTGCTGAATGTCACTGTACTTTGTTCCTCTCTTATGAAGAACTCTGTGCTACACTATTTGGGATATGCATCTTGTTCTTCCTACTTGACTGTGATGTCCTTGGGTAAAGGGTGGTTTTTTTTCCTACACAACACTGATGTTCATGAGCTGCATTTGTGTAGGATTTCATGAATTAATTGAACATCTGTGAGTATAATCATGGAAATTGGTTATTCATCTGTTAGAAATTGAATTCCAAGTACGTTTTTTATAAATTTTTAGTCCTCAACAGCTCTGATGGATAGCTAGAGTTTCACTTTGGAGAAACTAAGTTTCGAAGGCTCAAAAAAGATAAACAGGGTAATTACACACATGTTCTAAAATCAACCAAATGACATTGTTACATTGGTTCATTTACTCTCTGGGGTAGCCATATAATTTTTGTCTTCTTTTCATGCAGATAAATGCGAACTGTTGGCCTATTACTTGCTCTTGATGTCTACCTTGTATTGATTTTCCTCATGAAGTTTTATTCTCCTATTTGTTTTTATATTTAATAAAGCTTTTCAGGAACTTGAATTTTATGTATACACACACATATACTTTTATGCTTTCAAAAGTAATAGATGTTTGTTGTAGAATATTTAGAAAATAAAAAGGAAGAAATAAGTCACCTGTAACTTCACTAGTCAGAGATAAACAACATTAACATTCTGGCTCTTTTCTCCCCAGCAGTTTCTCTATGTTAGAAATATTAGTTGTATCTGCTTATCTTACTCTTATTTTAAATTACATTTAAATTGAGATTGCAATTCTCTTTGCAACTTATCTCCTTCAGTCATCAGCTAGAATCTGATGAGTAAGAGTGTGTTACATAAAAACCAATGTCAAATAAATTACTATAAACCCAAGATATTATATTTAGGAAGGAGGAATGATAAGCAATTCAAAATACAGATATGTTTTTCATACGTCAGGTTACCTAAAACTTTTCAGGTTTTTCCCAGATCCCTATGTTTTCTTTCACCCACAACTATGAAAACACAAACAACAGCATCATCTGTCAGTATTGTGGTGCCTGGGTAGAGACAGCACTTGTCAGTGTAGCTAAAGAGTTCATTAGCCAGGCTAACAAAAAGACACATTTAAAACAAAGCAAATTAAAAATTTTATATTTACATGAATCTGTATTTGTATTAGTCAGAATCAGGTATTTATTAGTGATAAAGTGATAAAGAATGTTTTCAGTCTGCACTTTAAACAGTTGTGGAGTGGTGAATGATACTTTTTTTGATTTTGTATAAATTCCAATTATAAGAAAATATTGCCAATTAACCAACAGTTTCCATGATGAAGGGAAACAACTTGTGTGGAATCTGAATGCAGAGGGAGGAGATTCTGTTTGATAAGAACATTGATGTTGGTTGGGCCTGAGAATTTTTCATTGCCAATGGAGTGAGATCTGAAAGTTATATCAGCAAGAGTTATGACTGAAAGAACCTCAGATAACTATGGATTAGTGATAGGAATGTTTCTTTTTCTCATCAAAAAATGTTGATGGGGCTTTTGAGGGCTAATAGGATCTTTTCCCATCATATTCCCAAAGACCTGATTCCTTCCATCATAATGCTCTTCCATTCCTAAGGTGAGACTCGGAGTCTCATGAACTAAAATAGAATTGCAGAAACTACAACCACGTTACAAGCAGCAGGATGCAAAAAGCAAAGAGTACCAAAGGTTATGCATTGCTTTTTTTGAAGGAAAGATCATAGAAGCTGTCATGTGACTCTTGTACTAAGCTCATTGAACCGAACTTAGTCACATAACCGTAGACCTCAAAGTGGTATGGAAAAATCGTATGGAAAAATCAGTCTTTATTTCAGACCACCATGAGCTAAAAATTATAGCATATAAAAGAAGGGGTGAATTGGTATGGGGACAATTTTGACCTCTTTTAGAGAACTTAATATAAGAACCACAGTGAGTATGATTTATATTTTATTTGATATATTATTGTGTTTCAGGTAACTGTGTATCAAGCTGAATAGCTTGATATATATCATATAGTGAGGGAGGCAGCAAACAACAGCCTGTGCACAAAGTCCTGCCTAGCATGTGCTTGTAAATAAAGTTGTATGAGAATACAGTCATGCTCACTGATTTGTGTACTGTCTGGCATATTTTGCATTAAAAAACAGAATGAAATAGTTGGAACAGAGTCCTGAAATATTTACTATCTTCTTTTGACCTATAAAGCTTTCTAACACCTACTCCATAGTTTAGAACATTGTTTCATAGAGTTTGAATAAATCCACTCCTCCTTTTTTTTTTTTTTTTGGCTTAGTTAAGACTGTAGAATTTTAAAAGTTGTGTTTTTATTGCATTTAGAGGATCCATAAATAACATATATGGCTGCTTTTTGTATTATCACCTAGATGAGAGCAAGGAAGAAAGGCTGGAGAGTGGGACTTGATATCTAAGGAAAACTGTTGACAAATTATTAACACCTGTTAAGTCCAGGTCATGGGTATATGGAAAGTAATTTCCTTTGATATATTTAAAATATTCTATAAGTAAATAAAATATTTCAGAATGATAGAACCCCTTAAAAATAGAGAACTTGTAGTCAAGTTTTGATGGGATTCCAATTCTATGGAACCACAGGAAGCCCATTACAAAACGGTGCCTTGAGCATATTCACTCCTTTTGGAGTGTGTTATTTTTGTGATTGAAGCTCCAGAATCATATCAGCAGCTCCAGGGAATGTGTACATCTGTAAAATGTGTGTCTCTGCTTGTGTCTTCCAAAAATAGTACCTGCATCCAGAAACAGAGAAGGCAGATGAGGCAGATGTCTCCTAGAAAAGGAACATGTTGCATTGGAATTGATGCATTTTCCGATGAGAATGTCTAAAGTAATAAGGACTCTACTTTTTTTGTTGTTGTTGTTGGTGGTGGTGCTGGTGTAAAATCCAGATCATTTACTTGTAGTGGGATGAATTATTTAAGAAAACCAAAACTGTCCTTTAGACTCTTTTAATATTTGTTTTTGTTTTTAAAATGGGAATTTCCGTCTATAAACATGTGCATATATTACAAGACAAAATACACACCCCTCTAAATGTTTTAAATATTAACCCTTTAGAGGCAATCATAAAGTTACATCATTTCTTTCATAGAACCCTCCCTATGCTAAAGAAGTGATGATACCATGTATTTAAGTGGGGAGAAAAATTTGAAAATGTTTACTGCTCTGAAAGCTGTTTCTAGTCAGTTTTTACACACATACATACAAGCAGAGAAAGAAAACTGCTTCTATGCCAAAACTGGTTAACTCTACCAGATGCAAGTTTAATTAATTGGAAAAGAGTTAAATCGTAATAAATAATTAGTGATTATTAAGCACTATGATGCACTTAAAATGTGCTGTATAAATGCAGCAGTTGTGCAAATGTCTCCTGGGTTTGATTCCCATTTAAAGTCATTAAATTTGAGAATAAAACCTAAGTAAAGGATATTTTTCCCCCATAGGAAACATGAGAATATTAAACAAAACCCAGTCTGTATTTGGATAACATGACAGTACATTTTCTATTACTACAGACAAGTCAAAAGCCTATACTATATACAATATAGCACGCTATCTATTAAGGGTATAAAAATGAATAAAATATGGTTTCCTTTCTTGAAGAATTTACCATCTAATGGTGGAAGGGGGAAGTGAAAAATTAACTACCAGACAGTGAATGAGTGTTTTAATTAGAGGTGTGTACTCAATGCTTAAAAAATAAAAATAGCACAAATAGAAAATTGTGAAGGACAACGAGTCTGCCAAGGTACACACACATGCTCAGGATATGAAGTAGGAAAGAGGGAAAGTAAGGAAGAATCATGTAAAGAGAAGGACACCAGGCAAGTGCTAAAGGCCCCAAATGTGTATCATTTTTTTTTTCACATGCATATCTTGATTGAAGAAATGTGAACTGCTTCATATTGCTGGAGTACAAGACCCACATAAATAAATGACAGGAGGCGAAAATATGTAGGTGGTTCGGGGCAGATTGTCATTTTAAGAGATTTAAATATGGTCAGATCTGAGTTTTAGAAAATGTTTCAGATAAAAAAGAGACAGGAAAGATGAAGACCAAATATAAGAATGTCCAGTGATCAAATGAGGGATTGGGTGATAGTTGCTCAGATCACTAGATCACTAATAGACACAATGAAAAGAGGACAGAAAAGAAAACTTGCTGCAGTAAGTTCATCTGGAATAAAAAAAAAAAAAACAGGTCAAAAATAGAGAGCAAAGGTGGATACTTTAAGGTAGAGAAGATGTGAGTTGGTTATAGAGTTGAGGAAAATACTTATTTCTCATTGGTAATGTCTGAATTACTTATGCCTATTTGACATCTAGGAGGATAAGGGACTCCATATCTAGAATTCAGGGGTGTGGCCTGAGATGGATAGTTAGCATTCATCTGTAAATATGTGGAGATGGAAGTGATGGAGTTAGCTAAAGTACTCAGTAATAAAGCATGAAACAAGAGAAAATGGGAATGTAAATAACACTTCCTAATAGTGAGTTATTTAAATGGATTTGTTCTTTTTTTTTTTTTTTAAGTCAGTAAAGTTGCTATTTGGAGTTCCCTTTTCTACCCTCTGGCAGAAACTGGTGATTTATCTACATTCTATTTCTCATTAACTACTATTTTTTAATCTTCCAATTAACAGGAAGATTTTTAAAGTATGCATGTTTGTCCACTCTCCTTCTTTCTGGAGGAAGGCGATCATTTGCTACTGATGTCTTCTCTCAGTTTGGAATTATCCAATGAAGTTATGATCCTCACATAAATAATGAAACAGAAAAATCATTGTCAAATTTTAGAAAAATTTTGAGAGGCAGTTTTAGAAAGAATATTCATGGTTCCTCTACAAACCACTTTTCTTTATTTTTAATTTAATTATAGTGAATTATCATAAAATTTATATATAGAATTACAATACCTTTAGAGATGCAGTAATTTCTTCAAAGTATAATTTATAAAAAAAAAAAAGGTGTAACTGCTTCAGTGAAAATCAAAGATTAAAATAAATTTCTGCATTTCTGCTGCATTTGGATTTTTTATGTTAATCAAAAGAATATAAATTATATATGAAAATCATCCAAACACTTTATTGTCTTTGTTGCTTTTGCTCTGTAATTAAATACTAGAAAAGTGGAAAAAATTCAAGAGGAATTTTATCTGTTATCCCATGGCTTTGACTCATTCCTCTGACACTAACTTTCAGATCACTACATTTGTTACCCATGAGCCAAACTCATCTGTAAGATCCAGGCATACATTTTTAATTGCTAGAATTTTCTACTTGTGTTTCTTTAATTTGAGATTATTTAGAATTTAACAACCAACCCTGTCAATGATAATTCAATCTATTTAATTCTATATTGATTAGGGTTAACTTTGGTCACCTAAAATGGTAAAATCTGAAGTAATAGAAGCATAATATAAAAGGAAAGTTAAACTCACAAGGATTCTATTGGTTGGCAGGTATTGACATTATAACTCCAGGATACCCAGGGATCCAGTTTTCCTTTACCTTGTTGCTCTGAAAACCTTAGAGTCTGAGTCAACTTATACTTTTCCAGAAGTCTTAAAACTCATTCTTCTGCTTATAACTCATTGATTCAAGCTGCACCTTTTTCACAAGCAAATATACAACATTTCATTTTTTCACGAGTGACCTTGTCATTCAAATTAACGTTAGGTTAGTTTGAGAGAATGAATTTGGGGAAGGACATTTGGTAACCCTCTCACAGCACACCATCTCACTATTATTTTAATATAAAATCTAAGAAAATTACTTATATTTAATTTCCAATCGAATGACAGGAAGTTTTAGTAGCCTGTTCTCCAACTTAATGCTTTTACATTTTAATTTGCAAGCTAGCATAGAGTCTTACTTCCCAATGACAGACTCTCAGTACAGCATAGTCTATAAAATTGTTTACTTTCAAAAATAAGGCATTGATTTAATGTAACATGGTAGGAAATTCTTACCTTTTAAGAAGGTTATTGCCCTTCCATCAAGAAAAAGAATTCTCTTCCAAATTCTACTATTTGCTTATAAATAAATGCCCACTGTCATAGTTGTCTGCTTTTATCTCTTCTTTCTAATTGCATTCCTCAACCTCACTCATGGAGACTTGACCCTGTCTTTTCAATAACCAATACTTGATCCATCTCATTTGGCTTTCATGGTAACTCTACCTTTACCCTCTAGATTTCAACACCCATTCTCTGATCTCTACTTTTATTAGTTTCTGGTATCTTCAATTCCAAATTCTCATTTCCCCCCATTTCCCATTCCCCACCTCCTGCCTACTTCTGAACCCTATTTTTGTTTGTATTCATCTGAATATCACTTTATAATTTGTGATCTCCCAAAACACATCTACTTTAAAAATTAACTAGTTAATTAAAATTTGATTGCACATATATTTATATTTTACATTATATACCTTAAGCTTCTCCCACTACCTTGTCCTCTGTGAACTATTAGTTTGTTATCTCTAAATTTTACTTGTCCTTTTGTTTGTTTGCTTTCCTTATATCCTGCATATAAGTGAGATCATCCAGTATTTCTCTTTTTCTTTCAGGCGTACTTATATTTGCATGATTGCTTTTAGGTTCATCTTGTTATCACAAATGTTTCAAATTTATCTTTTTTGATTGCTGAGTAATATTCCATTGTGTAAATATACCATAACTTTCTGATCCATTGGTCTGTTTTGGGGCATTTGGATTGTGTCCATACTCTGGTGATTGTATATGGTGCTACAATAATTACCCAAGTTCAAAACCACTATATTCCTAAGATCTCAACCTTTGAATAAATATAAGTTTTAAGATAATGCAGATCAAGGTATAAATTTCAGCTTTATTATTTGTCCTGTGGCTATGGATAAGTACAGAAGAAAACTCCTCTCTTCACGGGTTTCACATGTTCTGCTGGTACTTAGGAAGTAGATCTAGCGTAATGGCAGATGTGGTCCTGGTAACTCAACACCCTTTAACTTGTAACCTGTGTGACCTAAGGTAAGTAATTACATCTAAACAAATCTGAACTATAATAATAATAAAACTTGATCAAATATTGGGGGTGTAGATGCAATAATAATTTTTCACTTTACTACAGTGATTAAGTAAAAAAAACATGCTGAGGAAAACTATAGTTCTTTCTAAATAAACATTAGTTTTATCTTTGACATTTTTAAAAAACTTCCTATACTTAGATGATAAAGATGATTCTTCCAATGATGCATCAATTCAATTAAGACTCACTACCCCATCAGACATTTACTATTAATATCCTCATATTACATATGAGGAAACCAGGGTTTAGAAAGTTTAAGATGTTGCCTCAAGTAACATCTGGCCAGTGGTGGAGAACTGACTAAAAGCCAGGCACTTTGACTCAAGAATTTGCATAATTATCATACTGTACTACCTTAATTTTATCTCTAATTTACTCTCCTTTGCCCTTCTCCTGCTGCTATCTTCAAGGCCTCATTGTCTCTCACCTGGGGCACTGTGGTAGTTTTTAACTTACTTATTCTTTGGAAAGAATGTAATTTATGTGGAATTATTGAGCTTCTAGTTTAATCATAAGTAAAACACTGAATGCTATTATTATAAACTATTTGATCCTAAATTAGACTGGGCATTTCAAAAATGGACAATTCAATTGACTTTAATATACTGGTCCTCCTAAGGATGACTGATGATGGATTTCTTTTTTTCTTTATTAGTATTTACTTATTTTGTTTCACTTTGATGAATAACTACAGTTGAGCGAGAGTTTAAAATTAAATAAATGGTATATGAAAGTCAGTCACAGATGCAAATTGAGACTGGAGTCTAGCGTCTCATTACTTCCAGTTCCTGGGAAATCCTGAAATGTGAGATTGCAATATTTGGTGAGGATCATCTTTCTCTCTCTTTATGTCTTTTCTTAAATTTACTTTTTATTGTTTGCACATATATACCTATATATCTATATATTGCATCATTGTCTACCCCAATACTCTTCCATGACTTTAGCATCCATGCACCATCTTAGTCTTTTGTGCCCTTCTTCTCCCCCTTTTCTCCCTCCTTCCCTTCTCTTGTTCTGTGCTTAGTTCTGTTGGCAGTTTTCAATTTTTCTTAACCATTTGTTTGTTTGCTTTTCCTATATCCCTCAAATAAGTGAGACCATGATGACAGGTTCCTGACAACATATCCAAAACACTAGAATAATAAACTAACTGTTTCTTATACAGCTTTATTTTGCACATTCTGAGGGCTGGCTAGTCCTCCTGTGAGGGGCTACTTTTATGAGGGACCAAGGAGACTGATGGAGAGAAAATAAATCCTCGTTGGGGGGCTGACATTTCTCCTTAGCTTTCTCTGATTACCCTAAGATGCAAGGAAGAAATATTTTCATGGCATTTCATTCATGACATGAGACAAGCACACGTTCATTGCACTGTGGTCAAGTATGCTCCCTCAGGCTCAGAGTAAGGCAGTGCTCTTCCTTGGGGAGGAGATAAGACAGCATGAAACAGCAGATATCGCTGATATTCCCATCAAAGCAATGGACTCCAAGTAATGTCTTTACAGATTCTGCTACAGAACTGGTGAAGTGGATAGGGAAACCATCTCTTCAGTGATATAGGTATGAGAAGAGCATTTTACAAGGGCTTCACTGGGCAGTGATGATGATGCAACATAAAGATTTTTCCTCCAGGATGCTGGGAACTGTTGGTCGGAGCAGTGACCACAGTGACTGGAGACAGTGTTTTGAATGTGAAAAGTTTGAAATTTTGAGATACATAAAGAATAGCTCCCCAATACCCATGTTTGAGTAACAGAGTAGGGATTGAGTTTCTGTCATCCATGACGTCAGAATGCGAAAAACAGATAGACTACAATATAATAATATTGCCAGACTGATAGCCAGGAGAAGATAGTGAACATTTCATTTATTTCCTTTGAAATCATCAAGTGTTAAACATTTTTGTGAATGAAATCTCATAATTCTTGAACAATATTTACTACTGGTATTGATATTACCTCCTTATTCTCAGGACTTTTGCTGATAGTGATACTATAGTAAAGTGGTTAGGAATGAACATAAAACCACAGTATCAAGATGGAGTCTTAATTTATTATGAAGATCAACACATTTAAAATATTAATGCCTCAATTTCCTTATCTGTAAAATAAGAATGATATGCTGTTTCTTTTTAAATTAAAAGGAATCTTGCTTTCAAAAGTTCTTTTCACACATAACAGAGACTTTGCTAAATTGTCATGACATTGATAACTCTTAGGTCTTTTTAAAAAATTCTTCCTTCTCCAAGTGGTTAAATTATTTCACAGTTTATCAGCTGTGATCCAATTCCACAGTTCATACTCAGGCAATACTGCCTCCTCAAATAATGGGAGTTGGAATATGAAATGACAAGTTCAGGACAAAGGATGTTAGATTGCTATTTCCAACATGTCTGACTTTGAACTTGACACTATGGAATTTTTGCCTGCTTGGAATAATTTCTGCCTAATTCCTGCTGGAGTCAGCCTTTATTTCTTAATATTTTATAAAGCATTAGCCTGACTGATAATTTAACAATCAGATATTCTGTATTCATTTCTTAGGTTGACCCTTCAATTAATAGAAGCAAATGACTCCTACATTTCACTTGATAACTGCATATATAAAAAAATGAGTTCAGCTCACACCTGAACTCTGCTTCTGCTTTCTTGTATGAAAGTCTCAAGGCCACATGTATGCACAAGAAGCACTGAGAAGCAAAGCAGTATTCTTTCTTATTTAGGGTTCTCATTATGGAACCCAGGATATAACTCTAGTAAGTAGGACAAGCTTCATGGGAAAGTTCCTTTTCCTTATTCACAGATTACATCCCCTCAATACCTGTCAGAATCTAGAATATTACAATTTATGGTAATACCTGTGCCATCCAGAAAACTGGATGGAGGGAGGAGAAAGGGCACAAAGGAGAGAGAGAGAGAGAGTGAGAGAGAGAGAGAGAGAGAGAGAGAAGAAATTGATAATTTACTTCAATTATCTAGAACAAAGCTGGGTTAAATTAATCCCTGTAAACATTTACTGAGTAGGACAAAAGGCCATGTTTAGTTTTCAGGAAGGAAAAGAAAGGGGGGAAAGAGAATGATAACTAGTATATGTTTAAAGAAAGCAAGTTCAGGGTTTCTCTCCATTGTGTGGATAGAAGAGGAAGGGTGAAGATATGTGTGGTCAGAACATACTGTCATCCTCAGGCTTCCTGGCAGTTGTCCACCTGGGGCCACACCTTTCTATGCCAGCCAGGTATGCTAACCAGTGCTTCCTTCTCCAGAAACTCAGTGTAGTCCTTGTTCTTTCCTCATGATAGAATACTTTTCACCAGATTCTGATTCATCCTGGCACAGTGAGGGGGAGAGAGATTGAGGCAAGAGGAGGAATTTTAATTTTTTCCCTCCATCAGCCAAATTTGTCCCTTTGTACTCATCCTTCTGTTAGTTTCAAGGAGTTAAAGGTCAAGTCAGTAACAGATGTCATCAAACATCTATAAATCCTGGTTGTATCACTGACATGACTTTTGGGAGCACTTTCAGTCCTCTGTTCTGAATATCTGGAACAAACCATAAGCATCTCAGTTCTTTGTAATACACTACCATAGAATGAATCACACTGAAATTTAGCAGCCTGAAAAAACAAATATTTAGTATCTCACATAATTTCCAAGACACAAGAAACTGGGAATGGCTAAACTTTGAATGGTTTTGGTTCAGAGTTTTCCAAATGGTTGCACTCAAAATGCAGGGGGCACTATAGTCATTTACAGGTTATACTTGGGCTGGAGAATTCATCTTCATAGTGACTTAGCATATGGAGCTTCTTATAGAGCTTTCAGTGTCCTTATGACATGGTAGCTGCTTCCTCCAGCATTTGAGGCAAGACCAAAGAGAAAGACAAATTTTTTTTTTATGTCCTAATCTTGTAGGTCACAAACTGTCACTTTTATCACAAGCTGTTCATCCCAAGCGAGTCACTAAATCCAATGCATACTCAAAAGGAGGGAAAATAAAACTTTTCTACTTGAAAGAAGGGTTGTCAAAAATTTTGTGAATATATTTCAAAAGTATCACATTCTTATGTTTTCTGTAATCCCCCTAGAAGACTTTGTAATCATGCAAAATAAAACATCAAATGAATGCTAAGGCCACATATATCAGGGCAAGAATTGTCAACTTTTCATTTTTCTACCATGAGTAATACTTCTTCTTGTCCCATCATTCTCACCAGATTGTACTAGATTTTGCAAAATGGATACTATGAGTCAATGTGAACTCCTTTGATTACCAAGAAAATGCTTATTGTGGCAAATTAACTTGCTTATATTTTTCTAAGGAGAAAGTATTTACTTACAAATAGATAGTTTTCTCCCAATATAATGATAATTCCAACTTTTACCGTTAACTTTCTTCTTATTCTCTTTGGCCAATCTGATATAGTTTCACTCAAGTGAATGAGTGTCTTGTGTTGTGTGTGCTTAGTCCACATGATTTGCACAGAAGTAATATGGATTCTTTTCTCACTATCACTAAAGAGATGTTCTTCTTACCACAACTATAGTACATTGTTGTATTAATGACCCCCAATGAGTCCTGCTTCTAGTCATCATGACCTTCTGTTTTCCTTTCCATTTTGACTCTGGGGATGTCCTTGTGACTTTCTTTGTCCTATTAAATATCAGCGTGTGGTGCGGGTGGATACTTGATGAGTATTGATGCATTGAATCATACTCTCTTGAAACACAGTCACTGAATAAGTCTGAATTAGCCATTTAAAGGGGCCATGTAGGAAAGAATAGTGCCTTTTGCTGAAAGCCTCAGACAACTGCTGCGCATATGAGTGAGGCATCAAAGGACAGCCAGAACCTGGTCTGCCTGCCAACTAAACATGAATGCATGAATGAGTCCACCTGCCATCTCATGAAATGGACAAAATTTGTCCCAGGTAACCTTGCCTACATTGCCAAACCATAGTCATGAGGAGATAAAAGTTGCTTGGGGGTTGTTTGTCATGCAGCAGTACTTAACTATATGACATACTTTCTCACAGATTCTAACTTTTTGAAGTTTCAGCATAACACATAATTACAGCCTTGGAATAATAACCCAGGTGATTTAACTGTAAAATCCTCAGGATTCAAGAAGATACTTAAATCTAAAAGTACTGATTTTACTCTAACTGCTGATTCTTATAATAATGCATTGATAATTCCCAAGGAAAACTATTTCCTCACATAAGAACATACTAAAATCTAGGTCCAGATAATTGATAGCCACCGGGCATTACCATTATTTGAGGGGGCAAAGTAGGTAAGAGAAAGATAAAACAAAAGAGAGAGAAACTCTTTGTTTAAGCTGTTTAGGCTGTCACTCAATGTTAAAAGACATTTGAGAAAACACAGTAAGAGTAGTTACTGGTGCTGTTGTGTCTGTCCTTAAAATCTTTTTGAAAATTGGAAAAGCTTATGTATTCGCTGTTACCAAAAACTCCCAGTTGCTTTTCTCATGAGACTGGACCCTTCAGACCAAATCAGAGGCAATATAACTTCTGCCCAGGTTTCATGCTATAACTCTATTTCTTCATATCTTCTGAACTCCTCTCTCTGCTTTTCCTGAACTCATCTTAACTCTCTTGGATGATGAATAAGCTTTACTACTTTACACATATTACATACTCTATAAACACTTATTAAATGGATTTTAAACTTTGTTTATAACAATATGGTTCTACCACATTTTTTGGTAAGTGGAACAGAAACTATTCCCATTCAGAAATATAAAAGTTATCAATATTTTAAAAAATATCAATAAGTATGGTAGAAAAAAATAACACAAAGCTATTCAAGTCTGTAAAATCTCAGACATGAACCATTTCCCTAGTTTGGATCAAGACTTCCTTGACCCTGGAAATGAATTCTAGCCTTTGATACCCATTGGAGATTTAGCAAGAGCCTTGCCCAGTCCTTCTGTGATCCTTACCATAAGAATAATAGCTTCACATTTGGTCTGAGGTTTAGGAATAAGTCCATTCTTAAACAAATCTTAGTTTTGGCTATTGTCTGATTCCTGTTCCTTCCAGTGACCTGTTCCTTCCTGTTCCTTCTCACTCAGCAATTTGTAAATGATATTATAACTTAAAATCCTAGAAATCTCTGACCCCCAGGCCCTTTAATGAGAATTTGAATCTTGAGGTTTAAAAACAAGAAGCTGCTTTTGATATGAGAATCATATTTTATAAATTGCTTTCCAAATGCTTATTCCTAGGCCTATACTTGCTGCTTACTGAGACAATACCATGTGGATAATGTTTGGACTGAGAGTCAGATATAGTATTTAGGACAAAAAATTCTAATCTCCTTTTGGCTCCCTAAAGGAATCTTCGTACAGAGGAGACAATTTTGACAATGCAAAATTTTGCCTTAATGCTAAAAAAAGTCCTTGGTGTGCATGAAGGAATCCTTTCTCCTAGTCTTGTGGGACAAATAGCTTAAATCCAAGCAGACTAGTAGACCTCTTCTGGTCAGTTAATTTTTCCAGAGTTTGCCCCTCTGATATACTGAAGCATTCTCTCACTGCCCCGAAGAAAGACAAACCAGGAAAAATAGACTTTTGGATTTTACTCTATTATCTAATGGCGTAGACTTGCTGATATACAAGTAAGTCTTTCTAAACCAAATGGCAATGGCTGAACAGAGTTCCTCAACATGGCTTACTTCTGGCAAATGCCAGGTAAACATAAATGTTTCCTGCCTCTTTGGTGGTTATCTTTTTTGATTCTAGTAAACAGTATGGTTTATATAGTTTAAAAAATGAGCAAAACTTTTATAATTAAAAAAAAATCCTACCAAATTCAGAAATTCTATCAAACATGTCATAAGTGTTTGCTGGTGATTAAAGAGTAAGGTTTGCAACTGGGAGAATTTAATTCTAATTTTTGGTCTGGCTTTCAGAGATTAATAATATAGACCTATAGTATTTGGAACCAAGTTACACATGACTTGAAATGTTTTTGTGAGAAATGATGTAGTCTCTTTTAAGACTAAAGTAATTAAGTTTGTTTTCAATATAGAGTTAATTCTAAGACTCACAATATTACTATTGTGAAGATTTAACTTCAGCATATTACCATTGCTAAAGCTATCTTTTACTAAATATTGTTTATTTTACAATAAAAGAAAAAGGAGTAGTGCCACTGTTAACGTTCACACACACACACACACACACACACACAAAACAAAACATGGAATATCTTTATCTGTATTTCTATTTAAAGTATGAAAGCATATTAAACACATACTTTTCTTATCCAGATTATTTTGTTCAGTTTTTCTTTTCAGAAGCAGCACATAAACACCTAAAAAATATGATTAGAATAGCAATTGCATTTATTTATATATATAATAAAAATTTAGATATGAGAATATAAAATAAATACCGTTACTGATTGAACATACAGAATCTAAAATGTGTTTTAGGCTGATTTGATTATATTGAACCCTATTACATATGAGTCTCAAATAAATCATATTTATAACTAAGGTGTTTAATAAAAGATTAAAAATATTTGGATAAATAATCTACTTCTTTTTGAACCTTATTGAAAGATGAGGGTATATTCATACCTTTTTTTACATCTCTATACCTTCTTTTTTATACTTTCTTATTTTATGGCAAAGAGAATGTAAGATTATGCATCAAGATGGTGTTGATATTTGCATAACTGATTTCAGTTAATTAAACTTTGAAGGTGTATAAAAATGTATTTGTTAGGAATTGCTGGACATGCTTTAAATTCAGTGAAGCATGTATTATTGAATTTTCTTGTCTCTTGGTCTTCTTTCCACATTAAGCCGATCTGGAGGAAGAGACTTTTATTTAATATGGGTTCATTAAACCTTTGGGCATCCAAAGTTTTCTCTTCAATATGAATGAATTTCAAAAGTTTGAATAAGATAATGTGGTTCTAAAAAGCGATCCCTTTTTTTACTAGAATATAATGCAGTCAAATAATGCATAATTTTAGATAATGGACCATAATGTGTAAACTATGCCACTAAATCCTATTCTGACCCCTAAAAATAATATTTTCCCAGAAAAAAAAACTCTTAAAAAAGTGAAAAAACATCTTGTAATCATATTGTTTTGCTACCTTTTTTTGGAAGAGAAGAAAAACATTGTTTGCTGTGTGTATTTTTTTCTTTTGAAAGCTTCTGGGGCCATGAAACTTTAATTTGTAATTAAAAAGAATGTATACAATTAAACAGAAAAAGTGGGCCCAAGATCTTATGGTATAAGAAGACAGAAGACAGCAGAACATTAGAAAAAGCAAAGGCAAATTCAAATGAAATAAGTGTCAAGTCAGTACAATTTTAGGTACTAGGAAAAACTGAAATGTAAAACAGTAGTTTAAGAGTGACCAAACTACAAGAAAATAAAGAATATTAATTTTCATTGTTTAGTAAGGGGCTTTGTTTTAATTATTTATACACATGTACACATACACATATGGATGTGTTTAATAGGCAATGCTACAAATGCATTTTTTACTGAGTTTCATTTAAAAATTTTCCTACATCAGTGATTTATAGCAATATGATTATATAAATGTTATGTTTTACAAAAGGCTTAGTGGTTCAACTCAAGAGCTAGAGCTCTTTTAACTAAACACAGAAAGAAAATTTCAGTATTAGTTTTCTATAAGAATTTGATACAAAAAAGAGTACTATCAAAATTAACAAGAAGATAAGAAAATGAATATGCCATCATGTCAGAATACACAGTTTCTCAGTGTCCTAAGGCCTACCAAATACATCACAGGATATTCAGGATCTCCAGAATAGAAATTCCTTTTTATACATAGCATATTATTTCCTTAGTGGTATCCAAAGAGTCCATGAGTATGAAGGATGAACAACAGAGAAATAATCGTTAATTTCTCAAATAAAATTTTTATTTGCTGAGGGTTTAGTGAATGACCATTTTCATTTCTTATTCTTTTTTTTTTGTTCTGCAATCTTAAAATATGTGTTTTTCTAATGTAAAGTTAAAAAAGTCTGTGACTATTTCTAGGGCATTTATTCTTGAAATGACTTAAAAGCATATCTTTTTCTTTATTCACATGATCCCTGTTTTCTCTATTTAAAATTTTTGATAATTACTTGGAGTTACCAAATGTCCCATACACTGTTCAGAGATACTGAGTCTAATAAGTCCTTGTCATTGTGAGCAGACCCTTTGCATACATGGAGATTTCACCAAATTACCTGCAGTTAACAATAAACCAAAATCAATTTTCATATGTACGATTTTATCAGATTTCATATGGAAGATTTATAAGAAGACTACATCTATATATGCATATATATTTGCATACATTTGAACATTCAGGTGCACAAAATGTGTTTCTCTTATATTTTGGTATTCAGCTACAGTTCCTAGCTGACATCTCCCTAGAATTTTGACATTTATGAGTGATGAAGGCATATTTTGTCATATTTGACCTCTTCAGTTCTTAAAGGTAGTTTAGAGTCTTCAGTTCTTAAACGTAGGTTAGAGTCAAAAAGGTGAAAGAGGTGTCTTGCTATTCATAAAAATCCAGTTTACATCACAATGTGCTTATGTTAATGAAAGTGACCATTGGAAAGCACATCAAGAAGGGGGCTGTTCACCAGGGGATCCAGTCTGAATAGAGCCTTGGAACTTTCAGTCCTACTCCCTGATTTCCAGGGATGGCGGGCTGGCTGTTCACTAAAGGGTCACTGAGTTAATCACATTTATGTGAGGAAGCCGCCATAAAAACTCCAAAGGGGGAGATTTTGGGAGCTTCCAGAATGGGAAACTAGTATTCTTCCAAGTAGTCTTCCGAGCTTCTATGCTCGGCCTCAAATTCCATGAAAACCAGAATTTCCTTTATTTGGAACTTTTCCCAGTGTATCTCTACCTCTGGCTGTAGATTCTTATCCTTTGTAATAAATTGGTAATCTAGTGAATAAATGGGATTCTGAGTCATTCTGTTAGAGCAACAGTAAAGAGCAAAACTTGAGTCAGTGAGTGAGATTTAATGAACTTCACCTGCTGATGATTTTACTGACTTCAACCTCCATGCCCATCCCCAGAATCCCCTACTTCCCTCTCTACAACTCACCCAGCAATCCCTGTACAGCTGAGATCTCAAGTCCTAACATGCCAATGAACTTGACTTCTTGATTGAGGGCTCAGTAGAATTTCAGGCTTTGCTTCTGTAGGCAAAGTGAAGGCAACTGTGGATTAAAGATCCTACAAGTCCGTGATAATGAGTAGACAGAGTAGGTAACTATGGGAAGAGCATGTAATGAAGTGATATAATTAATCTATACATGTTGGATTAGGCCTCCTTTGATTCTGATAAATGTGGCAGAGGAATAGGGAAACCCTCACCTCTGATGTCTCCCTTTCAGTGACTGTGATTTTATAACTATCATCCTCTTTTTCTCAGAATAAGAGGTTATTATCATGCTAATCTGTCATCAAAAACTCTAGGCGCTGTTTTTTTTTTAAAGTTAGACTTTGATTTTTAATAGCTTTATTGTCAACAGTTGTGTTCATTAATATTCAGTTATGTCCTGTTTCAAAGAATTGCTTCTTTTCTTGGAAAATGGGAAAATAGTAATTCTTGGCATTTGGTTTCTTTAAAGTTGGTTGGGGCAGTAACTAGTTCTGAACAATCAATTGTGAGGAAAATATGATATATGTCAACCTATCATCTATGGGATTCCTTATATAAATACTCTGGTCTCTCATACCTTGGGTAAGAAAACTCTGAGATTTGTTTTCCCAAGTTTTCTAGCAGTGTTACACTACACTTACCTATAATGGTAACTTACTTTGTAACATACATTTAAATACATATCTCTGTCTTATTTTCTCTCCTTCTATATTTCTTAAGACTGTCTTTCCAGTAAACAATTTGCACTCAATTTCTTTCAAACATGATTTTCAAAAAATGAAACCAAATTTCTTCTCTAATTGACTTGGACTCAATGACTTGTTTCTAATCAGTAGAATAGAAAATGCTGTTTTGTATGTAGATATAAACAAAATCATGGCAATTCTTGCTATGTTTCTTGAATTACTTGAAGTTAACTACCTGCTATATTTAGTGATGCTCAAGTAGCTCAAGGTAATGGGGCCATTGGCCAACAGCTATTGTAAGTCTGCTTTCATAGAAGCAGATCTTTTGGCCAAGTCATGCCTTCAGCTGATGCTAGCTCCAGTCTTGACTGCAACATCATGAGAGTCTCTAACACAAATTCAGAGTTGAACCACTTATAGATTCCTGATTCTCAGAAATTATGTAAGATTATAAATGCTTATTGTTCTGTACTACCAATATTTTGGGATAATTTATCTTGCAAATTATATAATAAATATCTTTTGGATAAATGGAGATTACTTCTGGGAAACATTAACACTATAAAAATCTATCAAAGTGAAGATGAACTCAGGTACACAATGGAGGCATGACATAAATCCATTTGATAATGGGTTTAGTGGGTTTATGGACAAACTTGTGTTTTTTTATCTAGTATCAATGTGCTTTAAAGGATGAATATAATTAGCAGCTGATGGAATGCTCACATTGATTCATTTGCCTTCAGAATAACATTGACTAATGAGAAATTATATGTGAAATTTTCTTAACCTGCATTCTACCATGCAAGATAGTACATCAGTAGTAACCTAGAAAGAATGTCAGAGATGAGTACCACATTCAAATCCCCCCCCCAAATACAGGCATTATTCCTGAAAAAAACAGATGTAGCATGGAAGATAATGTGCACTTCTTAAAACAAAGAGGTAACCCTTGTTATAACTACTAAGCTAGATGTGACGTCTTTAGTAGAAAAGGCAAGGGCAATGTCTGGCATATTGAATGTTACTTTGCATGTGACATAAGTGTTACTTTCAATCCCAGTCAAAAAAGAGGATCAGAAGCAATTTCACAAATAAAATAGGTGAACAAAAATAGAGATTCATGGCCTTGTATCAGGGATGTTTTGTCTATTTAATGTGTAGTGTATTTAGTAAGCTCTAATAGAAGAATCACATTGCAAATTCTTAACATTGTATAGTAAGGTAATGCTATGTATAGCATGAAAATATTTCCTACTGAAAAATCATTTCCCGATGCAAAACATTGTAGACACCATCATCCCCATTCCCATTTGGAAGCTCTTCTTCAGAAAGTGAAGAATGTAAAGGAATATAAATGAGCTAAATTCTAGAAAGGATCTAGCTTTTTTATATACTTACTGTCATCACTCGGTCTGCCATGGAAGAAACTTCCAATAAATAGAGGTAAGGAGAAATAATAAGATTTTTCATAAATTATAATGGCTTTATGTAGATGGCAAAATTTTCAGTCACAAAATAAATCTACACATAATTATAAGGAAGTTCATAAGAGAATTTCACTGGTGCATAGTTAACAGTTTGTGAAAGTTAGGTATAGGGAAAGAAAGCAAGAGGCATATCCCTAAGGTGACTATAATCTTCATCAAGCCCTCTGGAGACTGAGGGAGGAAAGATAAGAAAGAGCTGAGAGAGATGATTCAGAGGTAAATATAATATTCAGCAACCATAAGCCTTCAGAAAATGGAGCCAGGTAAGAAGGGTAAAAAAGAAGAAAAGATACCTCCCCCAGCAATACATAATTTTTACAGTTGGGCTATAGAGTAGTAATTCCAGTGTCTTTTTTTTTGTTCAAGAAAGACCTAATCTTACTGTCCAAATACTATAAAATATTTGATTCAGTGGTGAATTGAATATAACTAAAGCTGTGATAAAAATCAAGACAAATAACACAACCATTAGACTCTACTCACAAAGCAGTCATTTCCTAGAGAATTTTTATTTATGCTTATTTATTAGTGCTTGCTAGTTCTTTTAGATACAGAATTTGACTATTTAGTTAGAAATTATAGGGTATATGAAGAGACAGGACAATGTTATCCACAGTCAAGAGAAGGAAGAACTACTTGAAACAGACCCACAGAGAACATAGATAATGGAATTCAACAGAGAAATGGCAAGCATACGGAAAATGTCAACAGAAATTCTAAAATGAAAAATATATCAAAAAGTGTGGTTTTGGCAACTGGCAGTACATGAGCAATGAGAGGATCAATTAACTTGAATTAAGTAAACGGAAATTTTTCAAATAGATAAAAATGTTTTATAAAACTTTTTGAATTTGAAGAAATGGAATATTAGATGATATTAATCTGATAAAGGAATAGTTTGTGAAATGATTAAACCCACAGACACTGGATTGCTTGCATTGGGAAAACCGTCTAAACTTTTTCTGCCCTAGTACCTTATTTGCATAGTGAGAATAATGATAATAATAAATACATAGCTGGGTTATTGCAAATATTTAAAAAGTTATATGAAAAGCAATCAGAAGAGAACGTAATATTTTCTATGTTGTATCTTCAATGGTTGAGCTTATAAATGGAGCTAAGATGCCAAAAAAAGTCGTTAGTCATTAACTCCAGTTTATATTTTGTATAAACAATGTTAAAGTATTTTTTACTATTATATGCATTTTAATGATGGCATATAGAATTACAATCATTTCTGTTAAATCTAAATAGGAATTCAAAAAGGGACCAGTAGAAATGAACACCACTGAATAGAAAGATGGTTTTTGCATCCAATGATGAAGACCTGTGCTGGGTTAGCTTCAAAAAAAGGAAAAGAGATTTAAGCAAAACAAGTTCAGAAAGAGGAGAAAATTATATGATGTGTGCATGAATTTTGGTCAGAACAATGCTAAGAGGTCTGATGAAATATAGCTTCCTTATATGACTGACACAGATATTGGGATATTAATAATTCTGTAACAACTAGTTAAAATGAATGTGAACAGGAACTCAAGAATGATGTAAATGAAGAAAATCAAGGATTTCTGGTGAGATTGTAGATTAGCTTCTAATATCTCTATAATTCAAATAGTCAAGACTACAATGTTCATGCAAAACTAAACAGGATTTAATTATTGGATCAATTTATTTTAAGAAAAAATACATATATTTGTATGAAGTGTTCACAGAGTGATCAATTCCTCACTCTGCCTCCAAGCCAAAATAGTAGTAGTAGTAGTAGTAATCAAAATGTTCACAGAATGATACCAGCTACTACTTACTCAAAAGACATCTTTACTATCACCCTACATCGTAATCATTTAAACACAAAGCAGGGGCACACGTTAATACAAATATTAATACAAAGACCATGCACCAGAGAATTTATGAAGCTACTCCTGAGAAAGTCCATGTCCTTTTACTTTTCCAAAGGTAGTTAGATAAATGAAACATTTTTAAAAAGCGAGCAAATTTGTTCAAAATTCATTATTGTAAAGATGTATTAATAGTATACTTGGCAGAGTTAGAGAAGGAACGCTAAAAGATTAAATGTGAGAATTTAGATTTTGTAAATACAATGATGAGTGAATGCGTTATGTGGTCTGATTGAGTCTAGCTGTAGTGAGGCAGATGGAGAGCACCTTGCAACCTCCAATAGGGCATAGTCCAGGATTGCAAAACCCCTAGCCACAGGAGTCAAGGAATTCAGAAGTATGAATGGGCATCACAGAGACAACAGTGCAGACACAGACAGTGGCCACCTGGACAAGAAGCCTGTAAAAGTTCCCCACAGGAATGTGCTGATGCATAGGATACCACAAAGACAGTGGCCACTGCCTGAAGTGAGGCAGAGGGAGAGCACTGAGATGGCACCTGCAGGAAAGAAGGGAGGGAAGGAACAAAAACTGTTTAGAGGTTTTCTTTAAAAGATGGCACCTTCCAGTCTCCCTCCAGGAGAGCAGCCCAACAGCCTTCAAATGTGTGTAGCCAATGCTGCAAAACCAACAAGGACCATTTCCATAGAGAGCCCTGCCCTCCATCACCTCTTCTATGCTGGGAACCTGGCAGGTGAGTCCCAGCACCAAGACATTGTGAGAGTCATTTCAGGTGACTTGTAAATTGTGGGTTTCCACCATGAGAGCCCCACTGGTTTCCAAGACTAGGCATTTTGGGTGCACATATTTTGGGTTCAGGTCTTAAGAAGTTGAAATGATTGATAGAAACTTCAAATCCTTTTCTTCTCTCAGAGAAACTCTAGGTTTTGAGTTCCTCTCCATTCTGCATCAGCATTGAGGGAGGGTGGCATGGGTAGGAAGGCCGGGTTATGGTGAGATTGTATCCCAGCCTCTCCTACGTGCTTTGAGGTGGACCTTCTCCATTTGTCTGTTGTGCAGGAGTTTTCAGTTTGTTTCTGAGGAAGTTCCATATGTAGCTCGAGATTCAGAGTGTTCCTGGGAGAAACTGAGTTCAGGTTCCTTTTCTGTCGCCATCTTGAGTGGGAACATAATATATTTCTTCAATGAAGTCAGTCACTACCTGAAATTAGCATTTAATGATAAAAATTATAATTTTAACCATTACTACTTGTGAATTGTGGATTCAGATAAGAGAAACAAAATGTGGATTCAGATAGAAGAAAAAATGTGACAATCTGAGAAAAGTTCATCATATTATGAAATCCTTTTTCTAAGTTTATCAGTAGAACTCCTAATAAAATTACACTTTAATGGAGTTCATTTCACCAGTTCCATAAATATTTTCTTAGAGATGTAAGTTTTTTAAGTGAAACTAATGAGCTGATAAGAGTATGGCTACCGGCATACCATCTTTATAATTTTTTAAAAAATTTGTCAAAATTCTCATTTGTGAGAGCTATTTATGATCTTTTAGGTTTCTCTTCACCTCTAACCTCAAGAGTTAGGAAAGTGAAGAGGAAATTTTGGAAGTGGTAGGACCATCTTGAGAGAATACATCATTTAACATTTGTTACAACAAAGCTCAGCATTAGTAAAAATAATTCTCATCTCTTGGTATTAAAGTTACAATTATAAACACAAAAGGGAAAGTGAAAAACTATGGTATATTTAGAGGCAAAGGGCAAGATAGATTGCTATTATACAATTATGGTCTTTTCTTTAGCAATCTGACATACAAGATGGAAATCAATTCTGTAAGTTAGAAATTGACAAAAAGACGTTTGACATTATTTTCAAGAAGTTTCTCATAAAATTTGTCTCAATAGAGCTATACATCCTTCAGAATTTTCAGAGAGTTGTCTTTGTTTTACTAGAAGTTAGAATTTAAATTTACAGAATGACTCTAATGGAAAAGAGTTTTCTTATGGTCAAGATAGATTCAAAAGCCTTATGGGAAGGAGCTGACTTAAATCTATGGAATTAATTCTGGTATAACTTTGCATGACATGGATTTCTAGAAAAATATTCAGAATATCGATATCATGATGTTGAAGGGGTAGATCCAAATTTTATACAAATCTCATCATTGCACCTATTCCCCTGGAGATCACAATATCATTTTCATTTACTCTGTAACTGAATTTTTCAAATTGAATCTGTTTCTTTGGATCCCTTGTCAGGGATTCACTGACACCCATGGCTTGATGAACAATGTATATCTTCTTGTATTATATATTGCTAAAATATTTTGGGGAAAAATTCTTAATAACATTAACAATACAAATACGAATAAATAGTAACTGAAACACAAAATTATGTCTAAGAGAGCCATTTTGCATTGGGCCAACAGAACCAATGAAGGATACATATACATTCTCTGTCATTTGTGCTAATTCTATTGAAATGCTTTAGAATTGACATTCTAAGGAAAATGGGAATTTGATCAAGAATTTGAACTACATTATCCCTATGATCAAAAGGCTGGTATTAAAAGATTGTTGATATACTAGGTATAATGTATCAAAGAAGAACTCAAATGACTAGATAACAGTTCACCCTGTATGCATAATAGACTACATAATAACTGTCTCTGTAACCTTCTGCTCTGTAACCTTCTGCTCCTATTACCAGCATCACCCATCTTCATTCCATCTCTAGGTTCTGAGATCTGCCCCATTTTATCAGGGTAGTGATTTCAGGAAATATACATCTCTGCCTGGGGCACTAAAGATCCAATCATTTGCATGGTGATTTTACCTGGGCTTCTTTATTCTTACATTTCATGCACACATTTATAACAGGTTCCTATTTCATTTCTAATTTCTTGAATCCTTTATTTAAGGCGTTCTCTGTTTCAATTTGGATTACATCAAACTAAAAAGCTGTATAGCAAAAGAGACACTAACCAGTATGAAGAGATACTCCAGATTGGGAGAAAATATTTGCACTTCATATAGTGGATAAGGGTGATATAAAATATGTATAAAGAGTTTTTCCACCTCAACAAAAACAAAACAAACAGCCCAGTCAAAAAATGGACAAGCGATTTCTCCAAGAGAAGGCTTCTCTTTTTAAGACAATTCTCCAAAAAGAAAATGCAAATGACCAACAGATATATGAAAAATGCTCAGTATCACTTATAATTAAGAAAATGCAAATCAAAACCACAGTAAGATACTGCCTCATACCAGTGAGAATAGCCCAAATTAAAAAAAGAAAAAAAGAAAAAAACAACAGGCAATAACACATGCTCATGAGAATGTGGAAAAAAAAGGAACTCTCTTATACTGCTAGTGGGAATGCAAACTGGTCCAGCCACTATAGAAAGCTGTGTGGAGCACTCTAAAATTACTAAAAATGGTTATACCCTATGACCCAGTAATTCTCCTATTAATCGACACAAAGGACACAAAAATATTCATTTGGAAGGAAATCTTCACTCTTTTTTTTTTTCAGCACTCTACAACAGCAAGGGCATGGAAAGAACCTAAATACCAAAAACAGATGACTGGATCAATAAGATGTGATATAGATACATGATGAAATACTACACAGTAATTAAAAAAGATTAAATCATGCCATTCACAGCAACATGGAAGAGCTGGAGAGGATTATGTTGAGTGAAGTAGGTCAGAAGGAAAAGAAAACTATTAAATAGTTTCACTGTTAGGAAGTATAAAGGTAAATTAAACAAAGGGTCAAAAATAGCAAAGACAAAACTTGCAGGTGAACTATAGATTTGAGGCATTTAGCAGGGCTAAGGTCAAAAAAAGGGAAGGGAAGAGATTAAGAAATTATAGCAGCAGTTCACATGATGTAGTATTGGGAGACATATGGGGACTATACCTAAGAGGAGAAATAACATATTGCATAAAAATCAACAACAATGGAAGAAAATAAAAATGCTAAAATCAATAAAAGAGAGGATGTATTCCCTGTTTTCCAGCTTCTAAAATATAGGGTCCATGTATAACTTTAAAATTCTTCTTCTTTAGGCTTTCTCACTTTCTCATCCTCTTTGTTTTTTATGAAATTTTGTTTATTCTTATATTACAGAGCCTATCACTATTAGGAATATAGTATTCTAACTGTATATTCCCATTGCTGACACATGTCTTAGCATAAGTATAACAGATTTTCAGTAAACTTTCCAAATGAATGTGCCACCCTAGATCCATACTTTCTAATATTGAAGACGGAGGTGGTCAAATCCATCATAAAACAATCTTACTCTTAGCTAAGAACATGCAATAGATTTTGAAGAATACCTAAGAAGTCTACTTCAGATTCAAAGGTCTTATTTCACCATATACAGAATAGACCAGGTGATAGAGATTTACAACTGGATTATCTCACACATTCAACTAGTCCCCAAGTTTTCATCTCTGGCTTTTAATTTTATACTTTGTACTCTCCTTTTCACCTTTTCCATCAGTCTGTCAAGTTGTTCTGTGATATTTAACTCTTTTATTCTTTCTGAAAAGTCTGTCTTCTAGGCTGGATTATTAGTCATCCTTAGTCACTTCTAAATCTGTCATTGGATAAGCGAGCTTTTCAATCCTAGAAAATAGAGAGGGGAGTAGCAGAAGCCTCCAAGATGGCATTGTCTCAAGCTGAGGAATCTGAAGGAGTAGGGTTCCTTTGCTGTTGCAAATAAGAAATACCATATGTTGTTGAAGTAGCACTAAAAGTGTATATATTTCAATACAAGAGCTATTTTCTTATGTTTTTATGTTGAAAGAATGTCTTCTACTCTTCCTCCTTAGAGTTACTTCACAAAAACCCCTTCTATATCCTTGCTCTCACTATTATAGATTTTCCTTTGTCACTCTAGTACTGTGAATGTCAGGCAATAGAAAACAGTCACTGAAGAGTCAGATAGGTTTCTTAAGTATTGCTACTGATGTCTGCCAACCCACCAATTTTAGTTTGCTTGAGTTTTCTTAGATGACAGTTGCCTCTCTAGACACAACTTTTCACCTGTCACCATATTTTTTAAATTCTGTGCTCTGCTTAGTTATATTTCCCTTCTCTCCTCTATCACTAATACCATCCAGTTTACTTTCTGATATAGATAATGTACTAGCTCTGTTCTAGTGACTGAGTAATTTTTCCCAGTGAAAGTTTCTCAGATACTTCTGCATCATTTAGTTTTTTGTATCAAGATAAATTACCAAGCCAAGAGAGATAACATTAAAAATAAAAACCTTGTATTAGAAATGTTGTGTCTGCAAATATAGAATCAAAACTTATTTCCTTACTAAAAAGTTTGAACACATTTTTGAATACATACAATTTTCTAGTGAATTTTATTTTTTGTTGAAATCTCTTTCTGTGTGATTAAGCATTTCTTTTCCACTTCTGGACATGGAGAGATGGGGAACATGGACTATTTCAGGAAAGTCTGAGTAACCTATCAATGTCACCACGTTGATTGCTCAGTGAATAGGTATAGTCCCTTTAGGATAATCAAAGCCTGTTAGGAATTTTTTTAGTGAAAGGTATAAGGGAAGATGCTAAGAAAAAAGCCACTAATCTGTAAGTATCAGATATGCAGGGAAGCTATTGTCTATCTTGTCAATTATAAAGAAATAGATGATAAAGCCAGTGGAGATGAAGTTCTAAAATCATCTTGGAAGCAGCATCCTCTATATTCATGTTTCAAAACCCCAGGTTTTCGAGCTGTTCATAACATTTTCTAGCAGTATGAATCAATATATAAACTTTTCTTTAGATGGTAACTTGAGTCTCCTACTGACAATCTAATAAGTCAAATATAGCATTGTAAAAAAAAATTGACCCATTTTTGTTATTTGATAGTTGAGACCAGTGAGTTGTCTTTCTTCAGATGAAGGAATATATGGGATAAATTTTGTACCTGGACTAAGATAAAGAAATCAACATAGCAACAAAATAAATAAATGCTTTTTTCTTGGAAGGATAAAGACAAATACTAGATGGTGCCCTTATTTGTGGGCTATAGAGAAACAAAGAAAAGGGTCAGATAAAGCCAAACTAATAAAAAGGGGGCAATCCTCTACTTCTAGAACACAAATAATGTTGTAGACCAATCCTACTTAGATTTTTAAAAATATTTTTTCAACCGTATTTAATCACAAATATCTCCAAAAATATATTTCTACATACATTTTTCTCGTGACTTTACTTTCTATATAGTTACAGAAATGGAAGAATTAACTTCATGTAGGTATTCAGATTTGAATGGACAGGGAGGTAGGAAAGTATAAGAAAGAGAGAATGTGGAATTTACTTATATAGGTAAGAAATTTCAGTGTATTAAATAGAAAAATTGTAATAAGCATTTTATTGACTATCATGACCTTCTGTGCTTTCTAGAAAGCATGCATACTGTATATCTCTTTCTCTTGAAACAAGTGCATAAATAATTCTGTTTAACAAGAAGAAAACTGAGACTTAGAAAATGTGAAGGGCAAGGAGTTAAAGAAAGGTAGAGTTTAATCTCAGATATTTTGAATGTCAAATCCTAATACTTTTCCACCACTGCACCAACCTACTCTCTTCAGAGATACTGAGCAGTGCAGTGACTGAATACACTTGCATCATAGTGTTCTAGCAAAATTCTGAATGTGGGTAGGAAGTCATCAAATGGCAATCCTACTTCAAGATTCTTCTAAGTTTAAAAGAAGATGTCCACTAAAAGGTGATCAGCAGAGTTTCAGAGTAGGACTATAGGACTGGGCTTCACTGCTTGCTAGGTGTGACATCTCAATCCAATTAACTTTGCGTTTCAGTTTCTTCCTTTTAAAATGGGGCAACTAATAATGTATCTTTTAGGGTTGTTATGAGAACAAAATATGTTTATTTTTGTAAAACTCTTACAAGATCATGAGATACATAGTAAGCACTACAATAGTCTTTATTAAAAACAAGTCAGAGATGGTTTTTACTTAGTTTAATGCTTGGTTTTTCTTTGACTTGGTCCTTTTAGGTCAGGATTTCTCATGTTTGACATAATCTTCATTTTGATCAGCACTGGAGTTGTGACCTGCTCTTTCTGACCTAGGCTTGTCATCCCTCCTTAGGCAGCCTGGTGGTTCCTCGCTCACGGAGGTCACCATGTTGATGCCAAACTCAGTGCAAACACCCAGTCGTCATGGTTTACTACAGACCAGAACTCCTGGAGTCAAGCAATCCTCCTGCCTCTGCCTCCTGATTAACTGGGACTTACAGGCAGGCGCCATCGCGCCCAACACAATTTTCATTTTGATATTCCTTATGCTTTTTTTGTGTGAACTGCCCTGTGTACGGTAGGTGTTTACCGGCACCCCTTGATTTCTTTTCATTAGAGGTTGGTGACACCCCCCCTCATTGTGAGGACTAAACTTATCTCTAGACATGGAAAAATTTCTCAGTTGGTGCTGGAGGCAGCTTTGTCCTCCTTGAATATCATGGGTCTAGATACAGAACAATGCTTTATAAATCTTGGTTTTTGTGCAGCGATTAGTAGTTGCAAAGTTGCAAATTGGAGTCAGTTGCTGCATGTATCCACTACTACAGAATTTTAAGCTGAAACAAAATCTGTTAGCAAAGTTTTTGAAGGAATGATGTCTTAGTTACCGTCTTGCTGTAACCTCTCCAATTTCATCACCCTTTTTGAAATCCCACAGTTCACTGTTCAGTCTGCTCTGACCCATATCTTTGGCATGTCCCATCTGTGCCCTTTATGCAGCAATGCTGTCTGTCGACCAGCAGGTGGTATTCATGAATAATGTGATCTTCATCTTTTCTCCCACATTACTGTACCCAGGTTAGAGGTCAAAAGTTCTATTGGAATATTCTACTTTTTTTCCATACTTGGGGGAAAATCTTTTCAAATAGAATTCACCCTTCCTTATTATGAAGGTTTTATGCCTCATTCTATATCTAGTAAATGTTGTTAGGCAGTACTTTTCTATATGAGTATGATGACCTGACTCGTGAGCAGATTATTAGAAGTTTTTGCTTGAATATACACAATTATGATACTTTGAGTACCCAGCCTATGTTATTTCTTCTTAACTAACCACTAATGACTGTATACCACAAATTTTACGTGTCAATATGTAGATTGATTTAAGAATATAGTAAAGAAGACATGAATAGCAGTATCTTTATCTACTGCATTTTAAATGCCCATAAAAGCACACTGCATCTTTTATTCATATATCATTGTTACACTGTTAATATACTCTAATTCCAATAATGATCATAATCATATGGAAGTAAATCAACATTTCCATATGCCACTGGGTATTAGAGATAGCCATTCATTGTGAAACCTTTCAAAATTTAAGAAGACATTATGCTACAAAATTTTAGTATTTTACAGTCCTGTCCTCATGAAATCTTGTAAATCTAACAAATTTTTCTTCTCTAGATTTTATATCTGGATTCTTTTTTTTTCTCCTCTTTTTTATTTATCTAAAAAAATTTTTTTTAATTTATTTTATTCTTTAGATCACAACCTCTGTAAGTTTTTTTTTTTTTTTTTTTTTTTTTTTTGGGATACCGCCTCCTCCCTCCTCCCTCCAGTGTCACTTCCGTTCTCTCAAACCCCACTCTTTGTTGTTTACTAGTTGTGCTAAGTCCATTTGTCTCTTTCCTGTGGCAGTGTCCTTTCACTGGGTGAGGGACTGTGTTGTTGGAACCAGGAGAACCTTGCTGGTAGGTTTTCAGTCTCAAGTTTGTGTTGGGTGGCCAGTCTGTATTCACCTGTGATCCATCCATGTTTTCTTGCTGCAGGCCTCCTCTCCAATCTCATCTCCATTGCTTTGCTGCTTTATCTTATGGCTGTGGTGTCAAATTTAGGCGGTCTCGCCCCCAGCCAGTGTTGGTCAAGAAGTCTCTCTGTGAATACAGGTGTTAGTGAATGGCCTTTGAAGATCATTTCCTCTGCCTCAGTTTGCTGCTTTGATGTGGGGCTGATCACCCATCTTTGGCCTTACTCTCCTCTCCCATAGTGTGGGGAGAGTGTGTTGCTCTCCTTAAAGGTATCTCCAAAATGAGGTCCCGGGTCTTCTCCACCCAGTGAGCACATAATTGCGCATGGTGACATCGTGTCTCTACAGTTGTTTCTCTTGTCTCGCATGCACTGGTTCTCTCGGTTGTTCATCTGCTGTGTCCATCTCAGTCTTGTGGGCTGGATTTTTGCATGGTCCATCACCCCATTCTATGTTGGGGTTTGTGTTGCGCATGTTCTTGATCCTCTGAAGTTTAGCTAGAGTGAGAGTGAAATGGAAGGGGCTTGCCCCGTGCGGCTCCCCCCCCCCCCCCCCGCTTGCCCACACCAGTACCTCCCTGCATGGGGGAGGGGGCAGATGGCTGAGCCTGCGCCCTTCCATGCTCCCCTTGGGCTAGGAGCAGAGGGCAACATGGCTCTGCTGATGGGAGCTGCAGAAGATGGCTACCCTGTGAAGCAGCCATCCCCCCTCTGGGGCTCATTTGGCTTAAGGGGCTTACCCAGGAACCTTGACCTCCTTTGCTCCCCGCTGGCAAAAGAGCTCCGATGGCCAGGGACCTTGGCCGCAGATCTATATCTGGATTCTTAGTTTTTAATTTTTAATTTCCTTTATTGTCAGAGAGATCAGATCTACTGTTTAGAAAATGGGTATAGAAAACATTGGAAGTAATGTAGTCATTTCTGAATTCAAAAGGCAAAATTAAAAGCTAAACTTTACCCAGGAAGTAAAGTGAAGGGTTAATAACCAAAGAAAAGTTGAAGGGCAGGATTATAAATTAATTTAATTTGTCTGACATATTGGAAGTGTAAGGGTTTTGCTGCTTCACTTCCCCTGGGCCACTTCTGTACTGTTAAAGTTTGAACCAATCATCTCCTCTCATTTCATAATCTATATCTGGTCTGGTATTCTAATCAATATTGTAGTGATCAGTATTGATTTGAAGCAAGTAGAAATGTCTGGTTCAACTGTTCCTTGGTTTGATCAATTGTTAGGTATAGATCCAGTGTTAGGGTTCTGTTCTCATAAAATTATGATCAAACTAATGACTCCTAATATAAATTTGATGACAGTAATAATGTATTATTCTCAATTAGTAAAATAGAATGAGACTTTATTAACTAATATTCACCAGGTTATTTTAGACATATGCCTATTCAAAAATTATTACCAGTAGTTTGAAAAATGTGTTCTCATAATATTTTAGGCTTTTTTTATTATGAAAAATTTGAATTGTATCTCTTGTCTTTCCCTTCTCACTATTTATCTAGCAATCTGTCATTTATCATCATTAACATCATCACTCGTCCTTTTCTTACTTTTGGCACCATAACCTTTTGTTATATTTGTATTTTGATTTTTAAAGAAACCATTATTGAAAATCCCAACCTGTGCCATTCTGATCTCATTCCTGTTTACCTTTCTTCAACCATTGTCCAGAATTTAGTGTTTATCTGTTCATGTAAGATTTTCTTTTATTATTTTACTACAAACGTTGTCTCTGTTTTATAATATATGGTCTTATACTCAGTATTTTCTTTAACAAATTCTTTTTATGTGATTTAAAATTTGTGCTATTCATCTATGCTGACGTAATGCCTATATAGATGAGTAGAGTGCAATCATTTATACAACCTCCAGTGAAAGACATTTAGATTGTTTATATTGTTTGTCACTATTAAAACAATGCTGTGTTGGTCATCTGTATACATGTTTCTTTGTGTTCATGGAGAGGGCCTCTAACAGGAATTAATTATAGATTATAAAAAATACATCTTTAAATTTATCAGATTATCTTTGAACTTTTCTCAGTTTAAATTCTCTCTAACCATGTGTGAAAGTTGTTATTACACAATGTCATTAACTCTTGGTATGAGTAGATTTTATTTATTTTTGCCAGCCCATTGGTATACATAATATCTTACTAGGCTTTATTTTGTACTCATACTATCCTCAGCATATGGTCTTATTTTTGTTTGCTGTTGGGTTTGGTTTTCTAAAAAAATTTGTTCATATCCTATTTTTTCTCTTTGGTTGTTTGGCTTTGTTCTTATATATTTGCAAAAGTTCTCTTTCTCTTTAACACTTCCCCTTCATCTTCCAACTTTATTCTGTCATTTATAATATTATTGCTACTTCTTATATGTTTATTTTTAAATAATATATTTAAATATTATTTTCATATAGTAGAAAATTATTCAGTATTATATATCTACATTAAAAGTATTTAAGTGCTTCATACCAATACAAGAAAATTAAGATCTCCTGAATGTAAATATCAAAACAACTTCCGAGTTGATAACGGGGGTGGGGAAGGAACCCACCTGGAGTTAACGGCGCCCATCCCAAAGTCCTGAGAGCGGACTGAGGCTCTCGCGGACAAAAGAGGCAGCTGCAAAGGGGACTCCGACCCTGCTGAGAGAAGCAGGTAGCCCACCCGCACCTGGGGAGGAGACCACCTGAGACAGGTAGGATACGCTCCCTACCTGGA
>PVHY01000260.1:0-24882 GCA_004024945.1 Uropsilus gracilis
TGACTTCCAGTGACCCTGTCCTTGGTGCTCCAGTCCAGACACAGCCCCCAGGTGTCTGCCCCTTGGATCTGAAGAGAAGAGTAAGTGTTTCCCCATAGTCAGGGGCCACCCTTTCGACAATAGACATTTCCAAGTTGAAAAGGAGGAAGGGAAGGAAGAAGGTAGGAGAGCAACAGTGGAGAAAGGGTTAGTCCCTGCAAAGCTTTAGGGGGTCAGACTGGCTCCTAACCCCCCTTTGTACCAGAAGGGGACCATGGGACAGAACTCACTCTGCTGAGAGCTCCACCCTGCCCCCTGGCCGCCTCATGCCTGGGACATACACATCCTCATGCCTAGGATTCCTTAGAACCTGGCCAAACCTCAAGGGTGGGACCCCAGGGGCTGGGCCAATGGGCAACCCATGGCTGACCTTGGACCTGGGCCAGCTCTGAGTCTTAGCTACACATCATGGAATGTAAACTCCTCATTGATTCCTCCTGCAGGCTAGTAGAGCCACCGCAGGGTTAGCTGTGGAGCAGTAGGAGGTGAGGGAGATGGCTATGGCCAGAGTCAGAGCCAGGCATGGTTGGTGGCATCATGTAGGCTGGCAGAGCAGGGGGTGGGACCCCAGAGTGACAGATGCAAGGAAACTCCTCCAGGCACCTCATGGCCCCTGATGTGTGAAGTTTAGTCCACTGTCTCCCTGACTTCGAGGGGCAATGTGTGGGGTTCCTGCAGACCAGCTTCTTTGAACTTGGGAGCCTCGAGCATTTTATGACTTGATTGCTTCCTCCATCCTGGCCTCCACTCTCTGCCATAGTACATACCCCTGTACATACTCTGTGGGCCAGAGAAGAAACCCATAATAGATGCCATCTTCCTCTGGACCTGCCTGCCACCCCAGAACTTCTCTTCCACCCAGATCTGGGATGTAAGACCTGGACTCCATGCTTTGGCCCCATATGATGAGGGATCCATGGGGTCAAAGGACACTCCCTCTTCCAGGCATCAAGGTCCCCAGAATTCTCCATTTTAAATGACATTGAGTCCACTTCTGGGGCTTCTTCCCCTGTCAGCTCTGAGGGCAGACTGACTTGGGGTAACACATCCCTGGCCGCATAGGGTGGCCAGGAGGCAGCATTTGTGGGTGTGGGTGGAGGTCTGGAGTTCAGGCTGAGGCCCTCACTGAAGGGAAGGAGCGAGGCAAGGAGGAGGAGTGGTTACAGTGGGGGTGGAGAGTCCATCTGTGTTGGCTGCAGGCCTGACACCCACTGGCACAGGCGCTCCCGGAACTCCTTCACCCCACAACCCTTCCAGCTAACGTCACCATGTGAATCAGTCAGAAGTCAGCAATGACCACCCTGCCCAGCTCATCTTAAGGAGCTTCAATGCAAGCCCAGCGGGAGCTGGGCCCTGATTTGGAGAAGGGGTCTTGCAGCAGGGAGTGGAGAACCAGCTGACTTGGGCCTATCCTTGAGCTGCTGGGGCAGCAGACAACTTGAGGGTGGTCCAGGTAGGCAAGGCTTCTTGTCCCAGTCCAGCCTGACACGTCCCCAGGCACAATCAGGCCTGCCTGACTCAGAGGGTGGGGAGCTCTCACTGCCAGGGGCACCCCTAGAGACCTGTCCGTCCAGTTTCCCCATATTTGCCACATTGGCATTTAATTTTTAATTCCTCACATGCATTACCCTGGTGATTTGATTTAAACCAGGGAGGGTATGAGGGAGCCTTGAAGAGAAATAGAACCTTCCCATAGCCAGCTGTTCTTCAAGCCCTCGAAAATCAGAGACAACGCTTGATGTGAGCTCTAGGCCAGGTTTCCCCTGGGAGGTAGAAGGAAGTGGCAAGCAAGCTCCTTCCCCCACCTGGCCCAGGCCCAAAGTGGTGCAGACAGGACTAGACTGGGAGAAGGAAGCCTAGGCTCAGGTCCTGCCCTGCCACTGTTGAGCTGCAGGACCTGGGCTAGACTCTCCTGTCCCACGATCAGGGTTCTCACCCTGAGGGGTGCCAAGGTCCTCCGAGCTCTGAAGCTTGATGGTTCTGGTCCATTTCCTAAGAGTTCTCAAAGCAGGAAGTGAGGGGGCTGGATTGCTCCCCTTTCTGGATTTTTTGTTTTTGTTTTTGTTTTGTTTTGAGACTAGGTCTCACTATTTTTGCCCATGGAACCGCAGGCTCTCGTTGCCCGGGGTACCACAGACTCAAGCAATCCCCAGCCTTAGCTTCCCAGGTAGCTGGGATTACAGGTGCGCGCCACCACGCCCAGCTGTTTTTTTGGAACTAGGTCTCGCTACAGGCCCCAGGCGGGACTCGAACCGCGATCCCTAGTCCCGGCCGCTTCATAGGCTGAAGCTTACAGGCACGAGCCACCGTGCCCAGCCCCTTGCTGCCTTTTCTGGAAAGAGAAGCAGGATTTGGGGGGCAGAGGGGGCTGGCTTCCCTGGGGGTCCTTCAGGGTTAGGGCTCCATTAGGGGCCTCATAGGTGGTCTCCCAGAGACCAGAGAGCCCTCTGCAGGAATTGCACGCAAAGCTGTGTGTATGTAGCTGATACTCGTGTCATGGTCTCAAAGGGGTCTAGGATCCAAGAGAGCCAAGAGACCTGGTACCCAGCAGGCCTGGGTTGCTGGGACAGGATTCAAGCTGGAGGTGGTTCTGCAGGCTGGCACTGGAAGGGAAGACAAAAGCTTCTAGGGAGTGGGTGGAAGAGAGAGTAAGATGACCCTATAGAATGTGGACCCTAGACTGGAACTGACTACTAGGGTTTAAATACCAACATGGCCACTTACAAGCTGTGTGACCTTAAGCAGTTTACATCCCCCACCATGTTTCAAATTCTTCATCATAAAATGAGAATTAATGACAGCACCTTCTGCACAGGTGCCTCTATGGACTCTGCAACACGGACAAGGCACTTGAAATGGTACCTGGCACACTAAGTGCTTGCTGGTACTGGCCATGCTTGGCCCTGCCATTGGCTGGTACTGCAAAGTTACTCCACCTGCCTTGCCCCATTTATCCAGCACTAAAGGCACAACATGAACTATTCCTGTACAGTACAGAGGCAGATCCTGCCTATCCAATGAGGCTGGTGTGAACCCATGAGGCCCTTACAGCTGTTTTTTTTTGTTTGTTTGTTTGTTTTTTTGAGACTAAGTCTCGCTATTTTTGCCTGTGGAACCGCAGGCTCATGTTGTCCGGGGAACCACAGACTCAAGCAATCCCTAGCCTCAGCCTCCCAGTTAGTTTGGCTTACAGGAACGCGCCAACACACCCAGCTATATTTTTTTGGAACTAGGGCTCACTACATGCCCCTGGCAGAACTCGAACCGTGATCCCTGGTACGGGTCGCGGCTTCCTAGGCGGCCACTTACGGACATGCGCCACCATACCCGGCCCTCTTCCAGCT
Source organism: Uropsilus gracilis (assembly GCA_004024945.1). Taxonomy (NCBI): domain Eukaryota; kingdom Metazoa; phylum Chordata; class Mammalia; order Eulipotyphla; family Talpidae; genus Uropsilus; species Uropsilus gracilis. Next base: position 3,384 of record PVHY01000260.1, read on the forward strand.
GTTGGTTCACCATTTCAGCTCTCATGCTCTTGCCCTCATCAGTGAGGGTGTATGTGATTGTGTTGGGGTAACTCCCCCGTCTCCTGGCTCTGGCGCCCAGATTTGCCTACAAGGGGTGCTCCCCAAAAAGGCTTGAGCTCCAGGCCTGCCTGACCAGTTAGCCAAGCTTATTCCAGGCCCCACCCCCTTCCGGTCTTGTGTTGAACCAGTCATCATTCTGCTCAGGCCCATGCTAGGGCCCCCATCTGAGGGAAACTACAAGGGAAGAGAGCAGAAAGGATGGAACTCAGGGCTGACCAACCAGAACAAATGAAGCTGCACCACATTAACCCTTTAGATGCTGGTTCAGACTTGGGCAGGGCAGCCGGGGATACTCAAGAGAAAATAACTGCTTATTTTAATACTCTAATAGCAAGGACAGGTATAAATGTGCCTGCCCTGGGCCCACACCACTAATTCTGAGTCAGTTTGTTGAGGGTAGGAGAGAGGAGAAAATATAATTCATCTTCAGCAAAAGAAAATTTAATTTAAAATTAAACAAGATGGTTTTATCGGTCTTTATGAATACAATAACCCTATACCAGTTTTATGCATCTCTAGAAAGTTAGGGTCTGACTTCATACCTACTTGTTTTTGGTGTTGTACTTTCTATATTATCTGGAATGTCCATGAATTGTTTCTATAAGCATAAAGTACATTAATAAAAGGCAAGTTCCTATTGGGTCATGTGTTCAGCCCTCCACACCAAGGCCTTAGGGGGTACACTAAAGGGAATGTGAGGTTCAGCCTCCCTCATCTAGAATCTTGGATTGGCTAGTGAGGCTAGACAAACCAAATACATTTGGTAGTGGAGAGAAGGAGGTGATTATGCTATCCTGTGCTGAAGAGAACTTGCAGGTGTTGGGGACCAAGACATGGGGTGCCATTAGATCTGATAGGCCCCTGAGAATTCACACAGGACCAGGTACCTTGTTCGTCTGGGCCAGACAACAGACAAGTCTTCACGGAGAAAAGAGGATGTGGTGACCCCAGTGACAGCACCATCCCTACAGGAGCTAGATTTGACAGACAGGAGTGAGCCCAGAATTTGTAGAACTGTTAGGCTCTAGACTTGGCTGTCCATTATGGTAGCCACCAACCACAAGTAGAGACTGAGAACTAGGAGTGTCACTTGTCAGAAGGAGGATGTATGTGTTCTCTGAGTACCACCCAGATTTTGAAGACTTGGTATAAAACCAAAGAATATCAAACATCTCACTACCATTACATAGCATCAATCAATTTTACATTGATTAAATGTTGAAATGATTGGGTTTTTATTAAGTAACATTGTATTATAACAATGTTATAATTTCAGGACCCTGAAATTTCAGGTGTGATAATCTTTTGAATACATTGGGTTAGGTAAAATATATTATTAAAATCAATCTTACCTATTTCTTTTATTTTTAATATAGCTAGAACATTTCAAATGGGGATCACAGTTCTTGGCTTTCTGTAGCTTCAGACCCACATACAAGCCTGAGCCAAGAGCCCTTTTACCCAGAGTCACTACGCTTCCTTCTTAGGGATGATGCAGATGTCACCTCTTCCAGGAAGCCCTCAATGACTTCCCCTTTACTAATGGGCTACCTCTGTTCCTGTCTGCATTCTGTTTACTCACTTGTCTCCTGTCTTAGAGTAGCAGTGGTGACTTGATCATCTTCACATCCCAGCAACTAATGCAGGGGCTGGCATGGAGAAGGCACCTGTGAGTATCTGGAATATGAATGCTGCTTAGTTGGAAGTGCCCACTGCTATGCTACCTCTGCTCACAAGTTCCCTATAACCTTTGCTTGGGTTTTGACCCTGAGTAGCTGACATACTCACACCCTTAATCTTAGCTTTCCTGTCTTGAGCCTCATGTGCCTCTTCCTTGTATCCACCCTAGATTAGTATCAGGAAGGAAGGGAATAAACAAGGGTGAGAATGATGTCCACTAAGCAAGGGCAGGTAGGTCACTGTCCTTTTTGACAGCATGGTGGCTTGTCCAAAGTAGACCCTCAGACCCCAAAGCAGAAGGGTACTCACCAGTGGAAGGAAGGTCAGCAGGGGTCGGACTCTTGGCCTAGCTTTCAGTGTAGCTGTTCCTGACTCACTCACTGTGTTAAACCGATCGTCTCCATAGCAGATCCCATCTGAAAGAGACAAGTCAGTAAGTACCATGAGCTGGAGATCAAAGGCAGGCAGGCCAACTGAATCTGCTCCATCCTGCCAGTCCCAGTATGGACAACCAGGGCCTGCAGTTAGTCCCTGTTGGACCCGGGGCCTTGTGACTCTCGCATAACAAGAGCTTATTTATGTAAGGGGTATGTGTTCATCCTCCAACTGAAACAGGATTAGGACTTGGGGCCTCCTGCAGTGTTTCTGGGGCTTGTAGTGTTTCTGGGGCTACCAGCCCCTAACAGCCATCTCTTTCTTGACCTAACTCCTCCAGATCCTGAGTTACCCCTCTCACAAGTTCTCCCTCCTTTTGGGGCCCTTGGCTAAAGTGTTTGGCTAAAGACCCAGCTAAAACTTATCTCTGAGAGAAGGAGAAAAACAAGTCGGCTTCTCTCAAGTATTTGAATTTCTAATCTGGAACAAGCAGAGCAGAGGATGCTTGCTACCCTCTCCTTCCCTCAAGTCTGCACCCACCTTCTGTACTCCTCTAACTTGAGATTTCCAAAGGTCCCAACAACCCCCAAATGGTTGTATAGTTATTTGATGTACTCTGAGGGCAAATAGGAAGACTGGGACAGTAGGACCCAGTGACCTACCAGACTCTGTCACTGACTGGCTGGGCCTTAGTCTCTCTGGGCTTCAGTTTTTTCACCTGTACAATGCAAGTGATGATAATACCAATCTTCCAGGACTATGCTGAGGAGTAAGTACAGCCAGCACATTGTAGGTGCTCTACAGATGCATTTCTTTCCCTGGGGGGAAGTGATATGAAGGCCTTGCTACTTCCTTCGGTTATCGGCCCTGTGTTTTGGGCTGTCTCCACAGCAGTGGAGAGGCTGTGAGGAGCCACTCATACTTTCTCAAGCAGTCTCCCTCCTGACTCAACACACATTGATAAGAATTTCAAGCCTGTTCTAGGTTCCCACTGTCAGCTCCCAGTGACAGGGGTCTCTGTGGACCCCTGATGTCAGTCCTGAGCAAAAAAGACTGTCATCTATTCAACAAGGCCTTCCCTCTAGCCAAAATACCAAATAACCAGAAACCTATGAACTTGAACACAGAATTAATCCTGATTACCTCTCCTCTTGCATGTGACTTTAAGAGAAAATTACAAGTCAAATGATGTATTCAAAAGAGACTGGGTTTACCAGGGAAGTCCAGGAGTCAGAACACAACTGCAGCCCTCTCTGAGCATTTGGGGTTTGAAGGTGACTAGGAAGTTTCTAGAGCACCCTGGACTGGAAATAGAGCCCTTCATATGAACCAGGTACCCCACTTGGTAAGGACAATAAAGACTCTCCACTTCTTAAAAGAGGCCCTATGAATGAGTTCTCAGTATGCTCCAAGTCCCTGGAAACCCCAGTTCCGGGAGTTCCCCAGTTGTGGTTGCCAGGCTCTGCCCTGAGGCTGGAGACCAAGATGCCCAGAGGCAGAGCTGGAAGTGGGATGGGGGTGGGGAGGGGCTCTAAGAATGCAGATTTGGTTTAATGAGAGAAAACAAAAACAGAGATAACTGCATACCCAACAGCTATCACAGCTATCAAGACCCACAACTGTCTCCAACTCTAAGAGTAGAGTCCTCTGTTGACTCCAGAGTCTCCTGGGATATTCTCTACACAGTGCTGAGCAGATGCCAAGGCTCTAGATCTGAAGTGATATGGGCTGGGTGTGGGGAAGGGATTAACCCAAGACTGTGTGAGAGGTGGAAACTCTTAACTATTTCACACTCCTCCTCTGCTCCAATGCTGGGACTAGCGATCCTCTTCCCCATAGGTGAGTTATCGTGATATTAATGACTACCGTTATTGTGTGCCTAGGAGCTTTAGAATGAGTAACCTGACAAAAGAGACCCCTATCACAGTGTTAGGCCCTGAATCAAACACAAGGAACCGCGGGTTAGAGCTCACTCAGACCCCGTGGCTGAAGCCTTGGGGCCAACACAGTCACTGCCACAGTCATACACACACACACACACATACACCTTTCATTCTCAAGAGAAAGACAGGGGTTTGTGCCAGCCACAGCAGCCGAGATGGACGAACCTCGCTGGGACCTTCAAATGTTAGGCCCTGAATCAAACACGGCTCGCACAAACACCCCAGACACATGAAGATAAGAACAAAAGAAATAGTTTATTAGGAAAGCTCAGCTGAGGGCTACTGAGTGAGTCGAGGGAGACAGCATGCTGGCTTGTTCACCAGCAAGTCCTTTTATATGTTTTACAACCTAAGCTATACATCTGCATTCCTATTCTAAGTCAAACAAATGTAAAATATGGAGGGGGGGTAAATCCCTGGGATTATAATGTTGTGAAATTTATATATAAATAAATTTAAAAAAATGTAAAATATGGGGTGCCTGTTGGAGACACAATTTAAGGTTATGACTAGGCTAACCATGAAGTTACCTATAAAAACATAAGGTCATTTGAGGGGTTATCAATTTGTTTTCTTTTGCAGAGGGAGGGGGTGTCCCTTAGGGAGGGAACTGCTTGTTCCCTATATCAAGGGGGTGCTACACCAGATTTGCTCGATTTATTGTTCAGGCTTTTAACATTCCCACAAGAGTACTAATATAATAATAGATAAATCCTATGGAGCGATTTCAATGGACCAGGCAACGTGCTAAGTATCTTATATATAATTAATTAATTTAAACTCAAGACAGTCCCAGGCATGGGTAAAGTCACTGACTTTTTTTAAAGATGAGGAAACTGAGATATGGAAAAGTCAAATAACTAGCTCCAAGCCTCCAAGTAGGTGGTGAAGCCGGTTCTGATACAAGGTTGATCTCTGATCCACTACACACTCTGCTCCCAAAACTGGGAATCTTAATCCTGATACTGCAGGACGTGAGTGGGAGGTTGGGGGTGTCAGAGGCTGGTGTGCTATACTATACCGGGTGTTATGTGATACTGGGTTCCAGCCAGGGGGCAGTGCTAGCACTGGGTTGGGCGGTAGGAAGTGAAGCAGCTTGCCCAAGGCCACGCATGGACCAATGCAGAGCTGGACCCCTGTGGCAGGATGACCCCCCCCCCTGAGGCAGGCAGGTAGTCAGACACACTCACCACCTCAGCTTCCATGACTCAGCCCTGACCCTGAGGCATTGATAACTCTGGTTGGTTTACGGTTGCAGGGCAGCCCTTTCTAAGAATTTTGTTGTTCTCCAGAAAACCTATGGAAGAGGAAAGGCTGGGATGGAGGTGAGAAGTGAGCGGAAGGAGGAAGATTCAGTGACTTCCCTGTGCCTGGGGCAACTCTGAGAAATCCAATTTCATTTCCCAGTTGTAAGAGGTGTGTCTGGGAGCCAGAGAAGGAAGTGTGGTAATGGAAACAGAATGGAATGGTGTGGTCTAAGATTCGGTCAGCTTCTGGTGGCTTTGAAGAGGGAAAGGGGCCTGGAACCAAAGGACAGGAGCCTTGTGAGGTTGGAAAAGGCGAGGAAACAGATTCTCCCTTTGCCTTGCCTTTTTTTTTTTTTTTTTTTTTTTTTGAGACTAGGTCTTGCTATTTTTGCCCGTGGAACCGCAGGCTCACGTTGCCCATGGTACCACAGACTCAAGCGATCCCCAGCCTCAGCTTCCCAGGTAGCTGGGATGACAGGCACGCGCCACCACGCCCAGCTATTTTTTTGGAACTAGGTCTCGCTACAGGCCCTAGATGGGACTCGAACCACGATCCCTAGCCCCCGCTGCTTCATAGGCTGAAGCTTACAGGCATGAGCCACCGTGCCCGGCCTGCCTTGCCTTTTTATCTTGGTTTAGTGAGGCCAGTGTCAGATTTCTGACCTACAAACCAATAACATGATAAATGTATGTTGTTTTAAGCAAACAAATGAACAAAAGGTGACAGACATTCCCTGAGACCCTCATACCTGGGTTCAGTTGTCTCTCTGTCAATACCACCAGGAGATAAGGCAAGCATGACCAGCACCATCAACTAGGTCTTCTAATGATTTAAAATCAGAGGCTTTCAAGCCTCCAGGTCAAGGTCCACAACTGAACAGAAAGACAATAAATAGAGTCTCACCTTGAGGATTTTCCTATGGAAGTAAAAGAACTCTGCTCAAATCATAAGGCCTGGGACAGTAGAATGGACCTTCCAGAGATGCAGCCCCTTTCAATTGAGGAGATAAAGGAAATGAGGGCCAGGGCTGCCTTCTGAGGACGGAAGAGACAGTGAAGAGGCAAAAGGGGGGGTGGGAGGACAGCCCCCATCCTAGCATTCTGTCCACTGTGAAACTCCCATCTGTCAGCCTCATCACTTGACCCTATCCTACTTTTTGGAGGTAATTGGAGCTCTGAGCTTGCCACATGGACCAGAGAGGCAGATGACTGAGAACATCCAGAAGGCAGGAAAGTGGAGAGAGCCACCAAAGGCCCAGACTTCCAGAGAAAAGAGGCACCTTTGGAAGGCCCCTGGAGTGATGCCAGCAGCTGAGAAAGCTATCTGAAAACAAAGCCTCCACCCCAAGAGGACCACAGCCCTATCAAGACACAAACTGGAGCATCTCTGCAAATTTGCCTGGAAAATGCAGTGAAAAAACAGGAGGAAAACCAAGAAGAAAGGCCTGCCTTCATTTACTCAAATCTGATGATTAAAATAATACCAAGACCCCTTCAAACGAAATCCTCCTTGTGACAGGTTTGTGCATAGGAACCATTAGATCTGGTTACTTTCCTTCCTCAGAGATCATCAAGAAATAAAGGCAGTTTTACTATTATTTATACTTCTGCAAGGTTTTGAGCTCATGAAAATGCCATATAAGATCCAAAAGCCAACTGGGGGTATCAGGATGGCCCAGTGGTCCAAGGCGCCAGACTCAAGGCGACGCTCCTTACCCAAAAGCCAGCTGGGCATGGTGGTGCGCGCCTGTAATCCAAGCGCTGGGAGGCAAGAGGCCAGGGATCACTTGAGTTCACTGATTCAAGACTACCCTGGGCAACATAGCAAGACTTGGTCTCAAAAAAGCAGCCGGGCACGGTTCCCAGCTACCTGGGAGGCTGAGGCTGGGGATCGCTTGAGTCCACAGGGTCAGGACTACCCCAGGTAACATAGCAAGACCTAGTCTAAAAAAAAAAAAAAAAGATCCAAAAACGTGGTTTGAAAATTATGAAAATTATTCTGTGTGCCACACCTGTTTCAGCAGAAAGGCTTACCTCGGGTTTTACCCAGACTTCAATCTGGGGATGATTTCAACCCACCTTTGCCATCTCCCTTAGGAGACACTGACACTACCTCTGGCTTGAGGGGATTTACATTGTAGTTGAGGTTACCCAGGCCAATGCTGGGCGGGCCTCAAGCCAGAAGTGTCTGAGCAGCCCATAGCTCCTCATCTGGGAGGGGAGCACAAAGGCATGGCATTGAAGTCACAGAGAGCTCTATTGAACTTGGGTTCCAGTCCTTGCTGCATCCGCCTATGAACCGTGGGCCTTCAGTGTTTCTAGATCTCTCTGAAGTTGTTTCCTAAGTTGTTTCCTCATCTTTGTAAATTTCAACAGGGGTCTTTGTTGGCTGGGTTGGTGTGAAGCTGAATGAGGTAAAATGTGTAATGGGTTAGCTGGCACCAAGCAGATAACTGACATTCAATCATCATCGGGAAGGCTGGTTATTATAATCACCCTCATTATCATCATAGCTTTCTCACCTCACTCCACCAAGAAGCTGGCCTCTGAACTTGAGCTGGGCCACTTGCAAATCAGGAATGAAACTCTATACCTGGGGATGAGCGGTACCAGGAGGTACTTTGCTATCTTGTCAGGGAGCATTCTGAGCCCTGTGACCTGGGGCTAGCCTCTGTAGCCGGAGAGACTGAGGTCCAGGATCACAGAGCAGAGGTGGTACCAGGACCCAAAAAGGGACACTTACTTGCAGTTTGGGACACCAAAATGCAGTGTCTTATAGATGATTCACTCCTTTTCCTCTAACAGGCAGTCCTGGCTTTCTGTTGGGTTACGTGTGTGTGTGTGTTGAGTGGAGCTGTGGGGAGCTGAGGGCTAGGTACAAGCTTCTGCCTCACTTCCAAGCGTAAGTGGGCTTTCCTGAGGCTGTCAGTTTTCCTCCTCTCACAGCCCAGGGTTGGAAGCCCAGTAGATGCTCCTTCTCCTCCAGCCCTCATGCTGCCTACAGATCTCCATGGAGGATGAGATGAGAAAGCTTCTGGGATCGTTCTTTAGTCCTTGCCCCACACATACACAGGACACTAACATTAAAAGCATAAATGCCTAATCTCAGGTAAACCCAGATGACAAGTGAGGCACTATTCTGAGTACTCATCCTCACAAACCTGTGAGGGAGGTAACTTATGTTATTTCTGATTTGCAGTTGAGAAAACCAAGGCTCAGAGGTTAAGTCCACTGCCACAGCTGTTGAGTAAGAGGGTCGGGATTCAAGTCCAGGCAATCTGCCTGGAGAAGCCAATTCCTTTGGGTCACAGGCAGAGCAGCAGAGAGATTGGGGGGACCCAGTCTCTCTTCCCTCTACCTCCTATCTTTCTAAGGTGAGACTGGAAAATTGGTCAGGGCTCAAGAAAAGCAAATGCATCCAGGAATCAGATCTGGGGCCACATCTAGCTTTTCCACATAATACCAGGGGATTCAGAAGTTCTTTTTGGACTCAGTTTCTCCACTTGTTAAACAGGGATCTTTAATTGCTATTTTCAGGAAGCCTTCCAAAATTAGAGGAGAGTAAGGAGCTAACATGGGTGAAAGGAAGGCTGTGGCAATGATATTGGGGTCCAAATTGCTGAGAGTGTCCAAAGGACCCAAAAAGCATTGGCCATGGGCCTAGTTAGATATCAAGGGCTCTGAAGAGGTGGGATTTTAGCTGGGGAAGTTTGTCACCCTAAACCCAGAAAAACCCAGAACCCCAGAATAGACACCTTTTTCACCTCTTCCCCACTGACTTGGGGCACCCAATCCTCACCACTAGAGGAACCTCAACCTCTCAGGGAAGGGGGGGCAGCTATAATGTGAATGTAACCCACAAATGGCTTTAATGAGGTTCTCTCTTGCTAATTAACAGGTTCACATGACAGGAACCTGAAAAGGCCAGTCTGTCCCAACAAGCCTCAGCAGGCCTGACCGGCGCACCAGAGAGAAGCCTTTGTCCAAGGACACAGGGGACACAGAAGGTTGGGCCAGGCTAGAACACAGAGCAGAGGAGGAGGGAACATGGAGGGAGGTGCCGCAGGGGTGAAGGCAGGAAGGGAAGAGTGCAGCCAACAAGCCTTGAGCTTCCCAGCTAAGTGACCACTCAGAGTGTGGCCTGCAGACCTGCAGAAAGGCCTCACCTGGGAAACTGTCGCAGTGGCAGTTCCTGCCTTTGCAAACCTTTCTGATCCAAAGCCTCTACATCTTGTTGTGAGCTTAACAAGGCCTAGATGGTCACTGGCGCTTTGAGTTGTAACTGAAATGGCTGAGTCTTTCCATCTGTTCCCTCAGAAAGTATATGGTACTTAGCATAGTGCCTGGCTCAATAACTAACCACTGCTAATGATGATGTTACTGTTACTATTATTGCTATTAACTTGTTGACCAAAAGAGAGGAGGTATCCCATAGCCTGCCTGCAGTGGTCAAGGGAGGGTCTGGCTTTCTGGATTTGAACTACAGAAACAAGAGGAGCTTACATAATGAGGCAACTAAGAGGGGTATGTATGTGTACGTACTGAATAAAATGGAGGGGTGTGTGTGTGTGTGTGTGTGTGTGTGTGTGTGTGTGTGTGTGCTGAATAGCCAGTAAACCACAGCACACCTCCAGGGGACTGAAGTAAACAAAAGTCTCCTTCACACCCCTGCAAAACACAGGTCAGTTTAGCCTGGACCTGGCTGGAAATAAGTGATCAGCTCCCCAGCTTTTATCCTTTAACCTGGCCTGAGATGCAAGGTCAGGGATCCCAGGGGCAGGGAAACTGCAGCCACCCTACGGAGCAGTGGGGCTTTCCTTCAGGAGCTAACCCATTCCCTATTGTTCATTTAGAAAGGAAGCCCTAAGGGGAAGGAGGTACATCTGGGGAAGGAAACTCCAGAATTCTCAAATTTCCTTATACAAAAGAGTGGTCCAAGATTAGGTGAAAAAATAGACTGTCCAGCTCTAGCCCAGGTTTTCTGACTTTGCGTGCCAGAAATGGACCCTGGTACTCTGCATTTTAAATAAATGGACATGTGGTTCTGACAAAAGTGATTTACACTTGGAAAAACAAAGCAAGAGTTTCCCTGCAAACAGGCAGTACTATTTCTTGGGTGGGGTGGGGTGGTGGCAGAGAAAAAAGGCACGGTTTAATTAATCCAAGGGGCAAGGGAGGAATCCAGAATGACTGGCAGCTGTGTCTGAGGCAGCCTGTCTCTTATCTCAGGATTTGCAAAGATCCACATCTCTGCTTTCTCATGCATTTAAAAAACAATCCTGTGGCCTTTAAGATCCGAGCATGGGACTGGGACAGGAGAAGGCAGAAAGTTTAATTACAATTACATTACATGAAGCCCTCCTAATAGTTACTGGAATAAATCTTAGGGAAACTCTTTAAAGAAAAACATACCCTTCACTAGCCCTCATGTGAGTATTTGCTTTTTACCTTTTGCACCCAGCCTACCTTGTACAAACAGATTTTGACATGACTGTAGGCACAGAGGGAACGGTTAATCTTCACTCCCGTCTATAGCTCTACATTGATTCTCTTCCCCTCTCCATTCAACCTTTTGTTCTTCAAGGATAGAATACAGTCAGCTGTCAGCAAGAGTCAGACTCAGGGGCCCTCTGGGATTATAGCCCCCACACCTTTAATAAATTAGCATTGCCTCTCCTTGCACCCATTTCCTCAGATCTACAGCAATGTTAAGGAAATGAATGGAGGCAGGTAAGATCAGAAGTGCTAGAAATGAACCAATAATAACAATAATTATAACAATATAGAATTTTGACATTTTTTCTTCTGTAAAGAGCCAGTGGCTAAATATTTTCAGCTTTACAGGCTACATAATCTCTGCTGCAGCTACTCTGCCATATAGCACAACAGCAGCCAGACATATGATACATGTAAATGATGGGCGTGGCTGAGTATCTAATAAAACTTTATTTACAAAACAGGTCATGAACCAGATTTGGACCATAATTTACCAATCATAATTTACCAATCTTTATTTTAGAATTTTTCTTTTTAGTTCTCTTCAAGCTTCTGCTGTACACAAACCTCAAGCAGTCATCCTGTAGGTATGCCCATTTAACAGAAACAAAATAGGGCCAAGTGAGTGGCCAGGCCTCCATGTTTTTGAAAGAGGCAGGACACCAAGCCAAGTCTGGCACTTCTATCACTTCATTGAATCCCGAACAGTGGTTCATCTCATCCCAACTCCAAGCACGCATCCTGTTCAGCAGGGAGGTGGACCTTAGCCACACCTATTGGCTCCCTGGGGAACACCCCGGAAACACTGGACACCATACTGCCAGGTGTACGCTGTGCAGGGTGCAACCAGCCTGAGTCAGCTGAAGGCCCAGCCCTGCCCTGGGGAATGGGAAGAGTTACCCCTAAGCTCTAGCCCTGCCCTGGCTGGTGAAGGCAGCAACTGGCTGAGAGTGACAGGCACCAATCCCTCCACTTCTCTCAGTGGAGGGAATGAGCTCCGGAAGCCTATCAGTCCAGGCAAAAATGCAGAGATGTGTCAAAGGCATTTTTGGAGTTTTCCCTTAGGGAAGAAGTACGTGGTGATGAGGTGGGGGATATTCTCAAGAGAATGGCCCTCAAGTCAAATTCCCCCTTGGATTACCTTCACATACTTAAGTCAGCAAGCTGACTAATAAAGTTTATGGTCTCTGGAGCTCAACTGCCTATGTTTAAATATTAGTTCTACCTCATGATGGGAATTTTGGGATAATGAAAATGTTCTAAAACCAAATGGTGATGGTTTTAGACAACTTTTATGACAACTTTTTATGTCTATTAAAAAGTCATCGAATTGTACACTTAAAATCCTGGTTTGGCTTTTTAAAATTATGTGATCTGAGCCGGGCACGGTGACTCGTGCCTGTAAGCTTCAGTCTATGAAGCAGATGGGGCCAGGGATTGCGATTCGAGTCCTGATTGGGGCAACACAGCGAAACCTAGTCCCAAAAAATAGCTGGATGTGGTGATGTACTCCTGTAATCCCAGCTACTTGGGAAGCTGAGGCTGGGGATTGCTTGAGTCTGTGGTACCCCAGGCAACATGAGCCTGCAGTTCCCCGGGCAAAATAGCGAGACCTAGTCTCAAAAAAAAAAAATTATGTGCTCTTGACCATGTTACTCACCCTCTCTGTGCCTCAGTCTCCTCAATTACCAAACAGAAATGGCTATAGTAATAGGATATGCATCATAAGCTAGAGGAGGATTCAAAGACAACAGCACAAAGACTTGAGAACAGTAACTTGCACCTAAGAAGGAGCCAATAAATGTTGGCTATACCAGAAACTGTGTTACCTGGTGTGTGTGTGTGTGTGTGTGTGTGTGCACGCACGTGTGTGCATGCACATGGATTCCTAAACAATGACTCCAAGTTGCCCTGCACCTCCTAGCCTGTCCTTTTGGTGTGGGCTTGGCCAGGAATAAGCATCTGTCTCAGTAAAAGTGCTCTCTGATCCATTCAGAAATCATCTCTCTTCTTAGCTCTTATATTTTATCTTTTATAGCAAAGGCTCCGGAAGAGCTCAATTGGCATCCAGATAGCATGGACAGAGATCCTTGGGCCTGGAAGAAGTCCCACCCTGTTTGCCCTGGTTCTGTGCAGGGACCTTACATCTTGCTGGGGACAACCTTGGTGTCGACATGAACCCAACAGCAACAGCTAAGGTTATAACATTCTCCAGGGGCCCAGAACAGTGATTTTAAAGATTAGTAAAGGTGGTATGTTGACAATGAAGGGAGGTGAGCTGACCCATAATGGGTGACTCCCTTTGCACCCAGGATCTCAGAATATACACGAGGAGTGAATTCCTGCTCCAGACCCCAGACCCCAACTGTACAGGGCAAAAGACACAGTTATAACACCCACAGCCAGCATGGTGTTTTCAGATGCCTGCAGGCAAAGACGACCCTGACTCAGTCCAGGTAGCAGCTGGAGGTCAGTGGAGACTGCCCTGGATGCCACTATCTCATCTTGGACGCCTGGGTCTGAACCCACAGGACACAGAGTCCAGAGACCTGGCAATGGCCTGTGACCCCAATAGGTGACTTAGAGTCTGGCACAGGCTAGGATCCTGCAAGCAGTGGCTTCTGTTGATTTTCCCTGGCTCTCACCTGTGTAGAACCAAGTGTGTGAGTACCCACAGAACAAGCAGTCCTCTCTCTTTGCCTATGAAAGTGCAATGTGTAGACCCTGGGTCGGGAAAGCCCAGGGACATAGAAACAGGAAAATAGAGCGCAGAGAGGGCTGAAGGTACCACACTCTACCCCTCAGTCCGGGGACACTCTGCACTTCTGACAGAACAAGACTGGGGGTGGGGGTGGGGGAGGTTCTGTAAACATCGGGAAGATATTCTGGCAATAATAACACCAGCACAACTTCCACGAGGAGGGAACATGAACACACCGCGGATATAGGAACCAAGGTCAGGTCCGGGGCGGTCAAAATCTAGGATCTGGCTCTGGGGAGGGTCTTCTTCCCTGCACCTTCCCCGACCTCCACCCTACCCCACTCCCATCCCACCCCCCTTTCCCAGAGACTCCCGGGTGCGGCACCGCCTCCCCATTCCCGGCAGCTCCCGGCCGGCCAGCTCGCAGGTTCCAACGTGTTCCTTCCCAGCGCGCCTCTCCGCGTCTCCCGCCTTCCCAGCCGCGAGTCACAGCGGGAGACCCGGGAGGGAGGCGGCTCCGCTGGCGGCTCTCCCGAGTGCGGGAGCACAGCCCGGCCGCCCCGTGCGTTCCCTTCTGCCCCCTGCACACTTACCAAAATCCCTGGTCCCCTCCTCCGGGGCCTCGTGGGTGAAAATCCAGGGGGGATTGGTGGCGTAGAGGGAGGTGGAGGCGGGGTTGGCATGCTTCTTGCCGAAGAGTTTGCTGAAGGTGCCCTGCACCGTCTGGTTCTTTTTCATGCTGCCGCAGGCCGCGCGGGCGCCGACGGAGGACCTTCCGTCCCCCGGCTTGCCTTGCCCCGGACTGAACTCCGCACGGTCTCCCAGAGGACTCTACCAGGCCATGTCCTCCGTAGTCCTCCCCGCCCGCGCACCGGCCGACAGGTGCTGCGGGCGCCGCCGCTCGCCGGGAAGTGCGAGCTACCTGGACAGGTAAGAGGCTGCCGCTGAGACCCGGCCCCGCCCAGCGGCCGCCGCAGCCGCAGCCGCCCCGCCGCCCAACTCCCCCGGCCGCATTCCTGCCTGCCTCCTTCCACAACAGGCCATTGTTGGCACGGCCGGTGGGCTGGGGACCTCGCCCAGCCCACGCCCAGCCTGGAAGAGGAGCCACCCCGCTTCCCCGGGTCCCCCCTCTTGGCCCTCCTCCTTCACTCCGCTTCTCCTGTGAAGGGAGGAGACCGGCGACTTCCTTACCAAGGCGACTCAGGACCAGGTCAATATGGGAACTTGGGAAATGACACTTCTGCCCAACACTGGGGAAATGACTGGTCAAAGCCAACACCGTGGGCCAGAAGCCTTCGGTGGATATAGGGAAATGTGGGCCAGAAGCCTTCGGTGGATATAGGGAAATACCCGTAAGACAAAAAAGGTAAAGGAGGAAAAGGAATAACCAGCTAGAATGCCCATCTGATGATAAAGGTGGAAAATGATTGACAGCTCCAAAGAGAAAGCAGGATGGCCTGATCTGCCCTTTTGTTTCTTTTTTCAGATGTTTCTTTTTTCCCTGTAAGGTGAAATGAAGATAATTTTTAAAAGCTCAGAAGGGCAGAGCCTGCTTAAGATTAATTTGACTCTCAGGGAGGTGAGTTGTGGACATTAAGGCATTAAGAGAACCCCAGAACTCAGTCAGGGGTGACTGCCTACTGGGGAGATCCCAGTGGATGAGGGAGACTAGAGAATGCTGAGAGTGGGAGCCGGTCAAGTCAAAGAGTCCCATTTGGATGCTTTCAGAGCAAAAAGAATGAAAAACAAATGGAGTGAGTTACAGTTAGTGGGGCGCATCCCCACCCCAGTTTCCCTGAAGCAGCACCATAGCCACGTTTCCCCTTCTCTTTTTCTCTATCTGAAAGTGTATTGCTCTTTGTACCCAAGCCATTTCTCCTTCAGTTTTTCCTTAAAAAAAAAAAAAAAAGTAACACAGGATGACCCATATATCCCCTTCTGGAGTCACCAATTGTTAACATGTTGCCACGTTGCAGCTCTTTCTCTCCAGATACACTCTAGTACTACCCATCCATTGCCTGAGACATTTTTTTAAGTGACAACATAGCTATTACGCTCAAGATATTTAATATTGATACTATTATCATCTGATATAGGGTCCATTTTAACAATTATTCCTCCAATGTTGTTTTAGTTTATTTTTTCCAATCAAGACTCACACATCACATTTACTTGTCATGTCCCTTTAATCTTTTCATTTGCTGCTGTCCCCTGTTTTTGTTTGTTTTACATGGTATTGACTTGTTTGAGAAGTCCTCTTTACTTGTTCCAGCTTCATGGGTCAGATGGAGTGGACTTTCAGGGTTGGTGACTGTGAGGTCATTGTTTTCCTTCCAGGAGGGGAAGATGGAGGGACTGGTGGGGGGGGGGTGGAAAACGTCTTCAAAAGCACTGTGTTCCTCAATTCTTTTCATTGCAGACACTATTGTGGTCCACTTTGTCCCACCCCCAGGACCACCTGCTACCAAGGCACCCCTAGAGTTAATTCCTGTTCATTCAAGGAATATTTGTGTGGTGCCCTTGCAGTGCTGTGCCGAGGGTTTGGGGTACTTGGGGAATATTAAAAACTTTCCTGTTTCTGCCATAAGGGATGTTGGGGGTCTCACTGGGGAGATAAAGTTTATATGATTCAAAGCCACAGCCCATGGATGACTAAGTAGAGAGCAATGATTGCTGTCACTATTAGGCACAGCAAGAATTTAGATGAAGGGAGGTTAGCGTGGGTTGGAGAAGTTCAGGAAGGTTTCTTGGAAGAACTGAGACTTGAGTTGGTCCATGAGGGATGACATAGAGGTTAATAGAGAAAGGAAGGAGCCCATTCTAGGGCATGTGCACATACCATACCATCCACCCCCTCCATCCTCCTGTCTCCACATCCTGGTCTTCCCAGCATCCACATGAGAAGGACACAGAGGAACCTCAAATGCCCAGCATACCCTGGGCCAAGTGCGGCGGACAGTCCAGTGTGAGGCAGAGACAGGACTAGAGGTCCCTCGCACCAGGGGAACTCTGGGCTCTTATACCCAGAATAAGTCACCAAGCTCTGTTTGCCTGCAATCTCCGCTCTAGCTAATATTGTGAGAACAGCTGTGTGCCCTGCTCTGACCTTGCAGGCTCAGAGGTGTCGAAAAGAAGTTCTTGCTTTCCTCTGTTCGGGAGCCAGGAGAGATGCAGAGTAAGGAGGCAAATGAGGAGGAAGGGGACAGATTCAGAGAGGACCATCAGGGTGGGCCGGCAGATCTGGGGAGGCCCAAAGGAACTGTGAAAGCCACTTCAGGGGTTCAGGATGGTGCAGCTGAGAACTGGGGAGTGGAAGACAGGTCACAGCCAGGAAGACAGGTCGCAGCCAGGCTGCCCAGGGTGTGGCAGGCTTAAAAAGGAAGCTGGTGAGATGAGAAGCCCAAATTGTCCACCTAGAGATGATTGGATAAATAGATGACATGAGTCAGCCAACTGTATCCAATTATCTCCAAGATAAACTCTTATTTTATTTATTTTTAATTGAAGTCATATTTGGAACCCCCATTAGGTACTGCCACTGTGGGGCACTCACCCCCGACTCACCATAGTCCTCTCCCATAGCCATTGTGCTTCCTTTCCTCTCACTCCTCTACCCCTTCCCCAGATAAACTCTTTTTTTTTCTTTAGGTGAGTTAGATGAAGCTTTATTGTAGGTAAAAGTACACACTCAAGAGTGAGTTTGGGCAGATTCAGAGGAGAATCGTGCCAAGATAAACTTAACACAACAGCGCATGTAGTCTGCTACCATTTGAGGTGGGGTTGGGGAAGAAGTGAACAAAGTATCATCTTCCTTACTTTGAAAGGACATATAAGAAACTAATAAAAATGGTTACTGGGGAGTGATAGTGGGGAAACTAGGAAAATGGGGACACAGAATGGGAGGGAGATTTTTTTCACTGAATGCCTTTTTAATTTTCAGCCATGTAAATGTATTTGCTATTTGGAAGTTGAAGAAGAAAGTAATTATGCGGGAGAATTAAACTTAAAAATGTGGGCCATGGAGAAGCAGCACCTGTATCACCTGGGATCTTACTAGAAATAGCTAGGCATCCTCTCTGCACCTTCATCTATTCATCTGTAAAACAAATTATTAACTTAAATTCACTATGAAATTCAGTGAGCTGATGGGTTAAGGTACTGAGGATCTAAGATTCGTGAGATCCCAGGTGACTGAGGAGTAGGTTAAGGCTGGAGATGCCCTGGCCTAGTTGGGGACCATGAGGAGCAGGCAGCAGTGACAGCAGGGCAGGGTGACTAGCTTAACACCTGCACGTCAAGGGCAGTCATCTAACAACTGGATAAATGACAGATGGGAAGAAGAAAGTGTAAGCTGGTCGGCTAAGGGAAGCCCCTCAATTGATAAGAGTGCTTAATTAATTGGTTAATGATACAAACAGGAGGGGATTGTACAGAACTTGCATGCTGGTGGTAGAAATAGAAAGCAAATTTGTTAGTGTAAGGGACCTTTCTTAGGAGGAAAGGAAAGGCGTGGCAAACAGCTGGCATTCAGAGGAAGTAATAATACTCTGAGCAGGTTTCCTTCCCTGTGGTGAGGGGAGAGTAACAATACCCTCCCCCGTAGTGATGAAGATTAAATAATGGGTGGGACATGCCCACTGCAGGGTCTGGCACACAGAGGCAGCCTTGAGTTTTCATTTCTCCCCCCATTGGTTCCCTTGCTTTGAAATGAGGTTGGAAAGGGGGAGGATGTGAGTAACCTGTGGGTACCAGAAGGGCTTGAGAATGCAGAGTCTGGAAGTTGAGCTGTCCTTAGATCACCCCAGTTTCTCCCCCCTGTTGGGCATGGGCATAGGGCGAGTGTTTGGAAGGCTTAGGTTGGGCAGTGAGCAGTGCTTCCCCACCCCCAGTTTCTCTCCAGTAGCTTTTGAGCAGGAGTTCCCTGGGGCAGATTCAGAGCCTAAAGTTCCTCAAGCCCCTCTCCCCCAGTAAAAGAAACAGCTAAATAATAGGCTCCTCTCCAAACAGCCCAAAGCCCATACCTGTAATTAAATCTTGGCTCAGTAATTACTTAGAAACCTCCATGAGCCAAAAGCAAAATTTACTGGCCAATTCTGGAATGTGGGGTGGAATTGGGACCCGGAAATTGCAGTCTCTCCAGAGACTCAGTTGGGTCTTTGTCAAGTTTGTGGCCTTCTCTCTGATAAAGCCAAGCCCTCCTGGCAGGAGCATATGCTCTAAGTTCCAAGCTGCCTTCACCCCAATATCAGTGTCACTGCGTGTGATCATGTCTGGCCTTTTGTTTCAGAGGAGAGGCTTCATGATAGAACAGTTCCTGACACTGTCATTGGGACTGCAGGGAGAGTGGATTTCTCTGTAGTTCTCTGATTGGGTGACTACTGGCTATAGGATGGAGCAAAGAGGAAGACTGGCTAATGTGAACTCCTACTCCTTGAGGGAGCTTGAAGAAGGGATTCTGGCATTTGAGAAAGAGCTTTGCTGGGGAATAGGTTTGTATCCTGATTCCATTGCTTATCAAGGGTCTGACCTTGACCAAGTTACCACCTTCCTGAGTGAGTCTCAGTTCATTTGTTCATTTGCAAAATGGATACTGTTAAAATAAGGCTGTTAGAGATAGTGGGTGAGGTAATAGCTAATGGCCTGGCTCACATTAGACACTGGGTACCTATGTGCTGCTGCCCCCCTTCCCTACTCTGACTAGGGGCGTGGAGGGGCTAGATGTTATCGGAACAGTAGGGCCTATGAACGGTGTCCTGCAGGAACTCCACCCCCTGAGGTTGTAATAGATTCCACCCCCATCTCCTCATTGAAGAGCTCTCAGGCAACCAGGATTACAACTCCTAGCACACTATGAATCTGACTTCCCAAATGGGGATGGCTGGGAACTAGGGGTGGGGCCAAGCAGTCATGCTTAGTTCATAGCTGGACACTTGGGCAGTTTGGTCTTTTGCTTTCCCCACTTTGACTTACACTGCATCTTAGCTCACAAGCATTACTGGAAGGACATGGTGACCAATTAATCTTCTTCCCTCTCTGTTCTGCCTCTTCTCATTCTTTGTAAATGTACCTTTTTAAAATTTCTTTCCATGTCTGCTTTTGGGTCTTATCCGGAGTTCCTAAGCATATGAGAGAGTACTCAGACCCAGGTCACCCTGTTTCCACCTGAGATTGGTATTGATGGGTAGCAGAAAGTTTGGACTGGGTCTCACTTTAAGCACCACCAAAGTAAATAGTGTCTCCTCCCCTAACAGCACAGGCAGCTCCCTTCTCCCAGGGGACAGCACTCCCCTGGGAAAGGAAAACAAACGGATAGCAGCTCCTGCCTGGTAGATAACCCAGCACATGTGCTCGTAAATTTAATGTATGTGTCTAACTATGTCTGCCATGTTTTACCTCTGCTTGGTTTTGGAATAAGGATGCAAATGTGTAATCTGAGCTCCACAAAATGATATAAAAAGACCTGCAAATGAGCAGTCGGGACGCTGAGTCTCCCTTGACTTGGTAGCCCTCAGCTGAGCTTTCCTAATAAAGTTTTCTTTTTGTTCTTATCTTCCTGTGTCTGGGGTGTTTGTGCTGAGCCGAGCCATGTAAGAGACAGAAAATAGCAAAGACAGAACACAAGAGAGTCATGCCAATTCAAGAGAGAACTTCATGGAGGAAAATTTCACCGGGGCTCAGGAGATGGGGTGGGGCAAGTGAGTACAAGGTTACCTTGAAGGCAGGCAAAAAATATCCCATTGTAAATAAACACATCCTACAATCTGAAATAATTGGGGGAGAGGGGTGGTGGAGGAAAAAAGATGATTAACTCCAAAAACAATATTTCATTTAGAGGGTGACTATAAATATGTAAAGTGTTTTTGTGATTAACCAGGGTTTAGAAGGAACAGAACGTCGGAGGTGGTTCAATGGGAATGCCATGACTACAGGTGGGTTTTTCTTTTTTCACTCTTTAATGCTTTCTTGATAGATCATTTGGTCTAACTTAGAACTCAACAAATAGTAGATTTAACAGAGGGTGCATTTTCTTTTCTTAAAGATCATGGGATGTGGAGATGTGGACTCTAGTACACTTCCACCATGAGCGTCCTGTGAAACCATAAGCCACTGAGCCTTAGTCTCTCCCTCTGTAAAATGGGATGTAGGATCTAGCACTGGGGAATGACTCATTATCTGGCGGCTGTCTTACCTCAAAGACTGGCAAAGCAGAGCAGCAATTAAAGCTATCTGGCACATTCTGGCAACTCCTGATTCTGAGGAGAGAACAGTAGAATACATTGTGTATTTCCCAGGCATGACCTTCTCCACATAGGTCCTGTGCTGTGGGAGGATCTAACTTTCAAGGTCAATCCTTTGCCTCCAGGAATTTGCATAGCCCATACTTCTCAAACAGCCTGGAGACTAACCTGGGACTTTGAGCCCTGCTTACATTTCTAAGTAACCCCTCTTGGGCCTGATTTATCACTCTCTCTCAGACCTCAAAACAGCTACAACCCCCTCTGCTGTTACTTAGCATCTCCTCTAGATCACAAGCTGGGTAAAGTAGATTACATGCATTAACCCATGAGTGTACAGTCAGCTCCGCTAGTGAGGTGCAGCAGGACACTTTATGTGTGGAGTAAAGCAGACTTTCAACTGACATTTTTCTCATGTTCTATGAGTGATCATTTTTACTTTTAAGAATATGTCCCACCCACATCAAAAAAACAGGCAACAGCAAGTGCTGGCGTGGATGTGGAGAGAAAGGAACACTCTTATACTGCTGGAGGGAATGTAAACTCGTCCAACCACTATGGAAAGCAGTATGGAGAACCCTCAAACTAATGAAAATGGAATTACCATTTGACCCAGCAGTCGCACTTCTGGGAATCTACCCAAAGGAGACCTCAATGTGGGTACAAAAGGACACCTGTGCTCGGATGTTTATTGCAGCACTATTTATAATTGCAAGGTCATGGAAACAACCCAAATGCCCA
>PVHY01000260.1:24982-272161 GCA_004024945.1 Uropsilus gracilis
CTCATCAATTAAAAATGACAAATTTGATGAATTTATGGAAACCTGGATGTACCTAGAAGAAATCATTCTAGCAGAAACGAGCCAGATAGAAAGGGACAGAAACCAAATGGTTTCACTAATATATGGTCAACCAAATGAAACTGCACAAGGGGAGAGTGGGGACCAGCTGGAGCAGGTGGGAAGGGGAGGTGGTGGGTGATCCCTAGGGACTGAAATGATGTGAAATATATATAAATAAATTTTAAAAAAATTTAAAAAATAAACAACAACAACAACAAAAAAGAATATGTCCCAGCCAGGCACAGTGGCACACACCTGTAGTCCAAGTACTGGGAGGCAAGAGGCCTGGGATTGCTTGAGTTCGTGGGATCGGGACTACTCTGGGCAACATAGTGAGACCTATTCTCAAAAGAAAAAAAAAAAAAAAGAATATGTCCCAAAGAAACTTACACCTGGTCCTCAGGGACCATGGAAATGATAGTATTGCAGTGTGGTTGGGGGGGATGGGATTGGCATCACTGGGGGAGCCATCCCTGAATGAGTAGACAAGTAAGATGTGGATGCACTCTGTGGCATGCACAGTAGTTGGAAACAAGGAGCTAGATGCTTGTATGGCAACACAGCAGGGAGCTATCAAAGCAAACAACAGGATGAGATCTAATGCACACAATGCCACTTATGCAAACAAAAACTACCTGCACACAAAACAATATATATTTTGTAAGAACACATATGAACAAGATACTCATTACACACATTAGAATAGTTGCCTCTGGCTAGGGTGGATGTGGTTGGAGAAATACAGATACAGGGGAAAATTAAAGCAAGAGAGGAGGCCTTTATGGCCAATGAAGATAATGAACCTGAAGCAAGGTATGTGAATGAGACAACTGATATACTTGAGGTCCAACAAAGGAAAAAGGATCAGAGAATAAGTTCCTTATTCAAGTCACACAGCAGGCGACAAGGTATGGAGAGAATGTTCAAATAATCAGGCCTTAAGGCAAGACGGTAGCAGGATGCTTGAAGCTGTGGCTGTCACCTTTGCAGCAGAAAAACAGGAGGGTGGAGGCTGTGTATGTTTGTGGTCAGAGGTGTGGGGGTGGTTGGTGGATCTTCCTGTGCCTCCAAACTGGCCCTGAGACTCACCCCCAAACACCCACTGAGTGTTCTGGGGTACAGGTCACTGTTGTTACCTTCCAGGAACTCTGGTGATGAGTACAATGAGGTCATTCCTGCAGTGTGGCGAAGCAGTTCTAAAATGGGGGGCTTCCAGGAGGCAAGTCTGAGTCAGCATCCCCTGGAGTTTAGAAATAACAACACTGTAACTCATAGCATCTACCTGGCAGCAAGCACAGTCCCGGCTTGCCTGGTCCTCACCACAAGCCTGCAGGTAATTCCTATTACCACTCACGCTTGGCAGATTAGGATTGAGGTACAGAAAGGTTTAGTAACCGGTATAAACCATGCAGTCAAACCCCAGACCTGGGCTTTGGACCCAGGCAGATTGTGTTGAGAGACCATGAACTGAAGCATTTTCTTCGTTTCATTACAAATGAAATGAGACAGACATGTCTTGACTAGTTAGACCTTCCTACAAGAGGTCACTCAGCCCTGGCCCTCTGGAGGGTCCCACAGTGCAGGTTGGTACAGCCTGGGCTGGGGAGGATGTTGACAGGGCCTGTTCCTACTATGTCAAGCACCTTTGCCTAGAGGCTTCTGGATATGGTTCAAATCTCTCCCCTGGCCGGGTGCGGTGGCACACACCTTTAATCCCAGCCTAGGAAGGAGGCCGAGACTAGGAATAGCTTGAGTCTGCAGGTTCGAGACCAGCCTGGGGCAACATAGTGAGACCTAGTCTCAGAAAATAGCTGGGCATGGTGGCACATGCCTGTAATACCAGCTACCTGGGAGGTTGAGGCTGGGAATCACTTGAGTCTGGGTAGCCCGGGCAATGTGAGTCTGCAGTTCACTGGGCAACATAGCGAAACTGAGGCGCAGAGAGGAGATGGGACTTGTGTCAGGTCACAGGATCACCTGGCACCCAGCCAGCATCTCACCTCACCCCACCACCACCCTTTGCCTGAAACAAAGTATAATATAAGCCAGGATACCTGCTCCCTCACCCTCATCAATCCTGGCTCCCTCCTGACCACTCCTGCAGGACCCAGAATGGGAGCAAGGCCATTTTCCCAGAACCAGAGATTCTGGGCCACTCTGTCCAGAATCCATGTCCCCACCCCACTCCCTCTCCCAGTCAAGATAGCATCATCCCAGGGCGCTTGGAGATCAGGGATGAGAGGCTCTGGCGGGCAAGCCCTGACTGCTGCTCCACCCTCCTCCCTGCCAGCCTCCTCAGAAATTAGGGGTCATTACATCTGGGTGTGAGATCTGAGCAGAGCACACAAGTCATCAACACCCCAACTTCCAATCTGTGGGCCCCAAAGTCCACCCTGTAACCAACTGTCAGTGTTGGCACAGTGCCATAAAGGAGACAAGTCCTGGCCCAGCCCAGCCACTGGCAGAGGGTAGGAAGCTGCGAGCTTACACTCTCCCCCTTTGTCCCCTCCCGACCACCCCAGGGTCATCCCTACAGGTGAGATTTCTGACAGTCCTGAGAGGTGCCCACCAAGTCTGGTGTTGGGGAGCTGGGATCTTAGGGAGGAGAGAAGAGTCCAGGTTTTGCAGATGGGGATAAGACAGCCTGTTCAGTCACTCACCTGTCAATCCAATTACCTGCCCACACATAATAAGAGCTAATGTTATTGAGTGCTTACTCTGGGCCAAGCATGTCCTGAGTGCTTTGCCCAACCTTACACGGTAGGAACCTTTAGTCCACACACTTTACAGATGAGCAAATTAGATGTATGGAGATGTCAATGATTTGCCCAGCATCATACAGCCAGTACAATGGTGGAGCCAGGATTCAAGCATAAGGAGACTGACGCTAGGGCCTATAGCTCCATCCTCACGGCACAACCATACCCTCCTTCCATTAGGCCATATTTTCTATCCACTTACCCATGGTTACCCCACTGAGCCACTTGTCTGTCTGCCTAGCCATCCATTCCATCATCTCCTAACCTCTTGTTTGAGGAGGGCCGGGAAATAGCATATGCAAAGACTCAGAGTGGAGAGATGGGGCATGTTTAAGAAATGACTACTATGTAGAATGAGGAAATTAGTAAGAGATGAGACTAAGACAACAAATCAGGAAGGTCTGCCTGGCACTGTATGTCAGCTTACAACCTGCCCCTGTCCATCTATGCCCCATGCCTCTGTCCATCTATCCATCCATCCCTCCTCTGTATGACCCAGTGACTTGGAGGAGAGTTGTTGCACACATTTCCTCCCTGCCAGCATTTTCCTAGGACATGTTTCCAGTAATACCAGGTCTTCTGGAGACATCTGAAATAACTAGGATGATATCCTCCTCTCTCCACTCTCCCAATACCAGTTATTCACTGGTCCTGGGAATCAGCCCCCAGCTCCGCCCCTTACATCTCCTAGGAGGCCAGATGGAGTTGTGCTGTCTGAGAAGCATCACAATGCCCCTAAGTTCTCCCCACCCTGACACTCCCGGCCCTCCCCAGAGTCGCTGGGAACCTCTAGAGCTCTTACCACCACAAGTGCCCTCTCACCACCAAGGAAGACCCTGCTCAAGGATGTTCCAGGTGGGACAGCATCACAGGATGGTATCAGGGTCTCATGGTCATGGGAAGTTTGATGGACAGGAGAATATGAAGCACCAGCCAGGCCCATCTGTGTGGCCAGGATCTGAGGGCTCTCACAGAAGGCTTTGCTGCCAGGGTCTCTGCCTGACTCTTAGTACCTTAATGCAGAGCCACCCTGTCCCCCTGGAGTATACAAAGTAGAATGTAGGCCACCATCCAACTCTACAGGGTCTTCCATTCCTTCACTTCCTCAAGAGGCTGCTTGGCCTGTTATGTTTCCATTACCTCATCTCCCAGGCAAACTGGAAACTAGCGACAATGCCAGCTAGAATTATGGCACCTTTTTTTTTTTTGACACTAGGTTTCGCTCTTTTTGCCTGTGGAACCGTAGGCTCACGTTGCCGAGGGTTCCCAGACTTAAGCAATTCCCAGCCTCAGTTTCCCAGGCAGCTGGGGTTACATGTGCACGCCACCATGCCCAGCTATTTTTTGGGACAAGGTCTCGCTATGTTGCCCCAAGTGGGTCTTGAACCGCGACCCCTCGCCCCAGCTACTTCATAGGGTGAAGCTTACAGGCACGTAAGCCTGCCCGGCTGTTCCGCTTGAAGTGAGATCCAGGCTCTTTACGTGGATAGTCAAATCCTCATGGTAACTCTAAGATAGATTTGCTTCTTATTCCCACTTTATAGGTAGGAGGACCAGGGTATTATAAATCACCAAAAGCTCAGGTACCCAGCAGGTAGTGAAGCTGGAATATGAACTCCAGGCCCCCACGATATATGACCTTTAGGTGAAACTGAAGCCTACGCTGGGTCACCCCATCCACAGACTCCCAAATCCTTTGCCCCCACTGCAGGCCAAACATGCACTCATAAAGGTTCAGATGAGCAAGTGCGAAGCCAGGTGTAACCGCAGGACCAGGCCGATTCGATGATAATTATTATTTGTGTTGTTCTTTTACAGTTCCCACAACTCATCGCTCCCCACACCAAGGTGGTAAAGCAGATTAGCATGATTATCCCCATTTTGCAGATGAGGCAACTGAAGCTCAAAGAGGTTCAGGGACTTGCCCAAGGTGGCCTGACCTGTAGGGGCAGAGCTGGGCCCAGAGCTCAGACCTTTAAACCCCAAAACCCAGGCACATTCCACAGTCCCAAGGGCCTCTGAGGCTTAACTGACTGCCTGGCCCAGGCCCAGCACTCTTTGCATTTCAACAAGGCCCAGCCTTCTATCAAAGGGTGAGCTGCTCATCGGAATGCCAGGCTGGGCTGGGCTAGCGGATGTGGTGGGCCTGGAGCATTTAAGAGGCTAGTACTTCCTAGAATAGCTGCAGAAATACCAAAATATCGAAGGGGTGTTCTTGCCATACTCAGAAAGCTCCATCTTGACTCACCCTCCTCCCACCTTCTAAATCCTGGCATAATGGATAAGCATGTGCAATAGGCCCTCACTTAATGTCCATAACTTCTTGTAAGCTGCAACTTAATGTGAAACAGTGTGAAAAACTCTTGCAAGGAGGAAAGTGGTCCTTCAATAACATCTCAAAGTCATTGACTGGGATTTTTTCTAACATCAGTGTTATACTGATGTCACTCAAGGATCTGCTGTTTAACTAGAAGGACTTGGTGCTCCTGTGAGGGACTGGAGTTCAGATTCCTTCTGGCCTATGTTTGGAAAACCAAGTGAAAATAGAGTATGGGGTGGGGGCAACCCTCTACTTGCCCTTTCTGCTTCACTGCACTTGTGGAATGGAGGCTCAGCCAGGGTTGTAGAAAGCCAGAAGGTAGATGGGGTCTCCCCCAAACCAGGGTTCCTCAGATTTGGCATTGTTGACATTGTGTGCCTGTCATTCTCAGCAATGGGGGCTGATCTGCATTGTTGGGTGTTCAGCAGTCTCTAGCTTCTGTCAGTCTCCCGATAATCCCAGCTGTGACTCCCCTACCCTGTGACAACCAAAATGACTTCAGGCAATACTAAAATATTTCCTGCAGGAGGGAAACATCCCTTGTTGTGAAACACACACACACACACACACACACACACACACACATACACACACACACACACACACACAGTGCACTTGACAGGGAGGACCTGAGAGGGGAGGAAATGGTTAAATGAAACCAGATGTTAACCTGGAAAGTATGCATTCAGGCCCCACCCTCCCTCCAGCACTGGCTGGTAGTGCTGGGCCCTGGGGAGGGGATGGGGTGTTCTCAACTCTCTGAAGTTAGTCACTTGGAGCCTGGCAGGGGCCCTGGAAGGGGCAGGGCGAGGCTGGGGCTGCCTGGGTTCCTCCTCCTGCTATTCCTTGTTCAATGCCTTCTCTCCCTCCTTTCTCTCTTCCTCCTCCCTGGGACTGTCCTCTGCCCCACTTTCTGTCATGGCCTCATCCCTGAATGTGCTGGGGGCCCTGTGTTGTGGTGGCCTTGCTGCCAGGACATGGCTGAAAGGTAACCCTGGGCAGGGGGCCAAGCCAGGGCCCAGCCTGGGGCAGCGAGGGAGTGTCCAAATCCTGGTTCCCACGCTAACTAGTCATGAGTCTTGGGCCTTCTGCAGGGTTCTTACAGGACACCTCACTAAATACATGCTAGAGACCCCTCCAGTCTTTGGTTTCTACCTTTCCAAATAGGGTAACATCTGAATGGCTCTTGAAAACATTGCATTGTGGAGTGACTATTAAGCACAGGGTAGATGCTCAGTACTGTCAGCAGATAGGGCCGACCTACCCTCAGTGGAACGCTAGTCAGATTCTGAAAGCATCTGAAAGCACTATCTTTGTCACCCTGACACCAGACTCTGGCTGAAAGTACAGGGAGAGGTGGGGAGCAGAGGCTACTAGGGGCTGGGAACTCTTCAGTCCTCTCTTCCCCAGGACCACAGACTGAACTCTTCTGCCAAGTCAGGAAGACCAGAAGCTCATATCCTTAGAATCCTGCTTCACACAGAGAAAGGCAGCTACTTCTGTGACCCAAGAGAGGGAGAATTCTGTGGGGCCACCTGCCAGCCTCACCACTGGGATAAAACAGTGCTGAGGACTCAGTAGTCATGATTGCCACTGTTCCCAACCGATACTGGCAGTGCTGAAGGGAGGGGTAAAGTGGGTAGAGGGGAGGGCTGCTCTGAAACTTCCTACCATGCACAGAACATCCCAATCTCTCAGAATCATCCTGCCTAGATGTCAGAGGTGGGGGAGCCAGGAAGCCCCGCTCCACCAGGCTTTGCACTGGTTTCCACACTTGTCTGAGGTCCTTGCTACTGGCATGTCCAGAGTCTGACCCATTAAAGGGATCTAGGACAGGTAGGAATGCGTGAACAGAGAAATTGAAGTCACATGCTTGGCTTTAGGAAGAGATGGTAATTCATAGACTGAATCTCACCCTTCGCTGTGTGTCCTGTCCATGTGGAACCCAAATCCAGCATTCCAAACCCCATAGTCTTTCTGCCCAGCTAGGAAATCTGGTCACCCTTCTCCTGTGATTCTGGGGGCTGCCTTGGTGGATGCTCAGCACCCTGGCGAGAGCTCACAAGTTGATGGAAGGAGGACAGAAATGAATCTGCATGCCCCACCCAAGGACACATCCGGGGTCCAGGGTGTGTCCAGGTCTGGGGTGAGCCAGACCTAGGGTCAAATCCCAGTCTGACTCCTTCCCAGCCACATGACTCTAAGCATGGACTTAATCTCTTTACTTCAATTTTCTCAATTATAAATGAAGCTAATAATGATACCTTCCTTCAAGGGTTAATGGAGATAAGGATTAAAAGAGGTGATACATTTCAAGAGTTTGGCGCTATGCTGGTAGGCGGTGGTGGGAAGAAGATGATGCCTGATGCCCGCCATCATAGTTAATTTCTGGTGCTCGCCTCGCTGCCTGTAATCCCCAGTCCCAGGCACAGGTCCTGTCTGAGTCTGGGAAGGCCTCTGAACACTGGTTCACCTTACCCTTCTCTCCTGCTTGGCTGTGTGCCAGCCCTGGGCTATGCACCAGAGACACAGAGCTGACTAGAATGGGGTCCTGACCATAGGAAGTATTTTATAGGCCATTGGGGCATTAGCAGGAGCCCAGAAGGAGTAGGATTTGGAATTAGTAAGGACCAAGCACAGCACCTAGAGTGGAAAATGCTAAGGAAGTACCCCAGTGCTCTTGCACCTCCTTGAAATGTATGTACTGGTCTCACTTTAATCTACCACTAGTCTCACTGACAAAGAACCACAACCCAAGGGGACATGCCTGAAGGTACCGAGGAGGGGTAGAAGAGGGGGGCTTCCGCAACAGAGAGGTCCTGGAGGAGGTATGTGGGGGCTGGGGGCACAGGATAGAAGTATTTTGAAAAGCAAAGCTAAAGACATATATATTCCTAGGTTGAAGTCTATAGAAGCAAAGATTATCTAGGGGAAAGCCCTGGGCAAGTTTGAGTTGGACAAATAATTTGTGAATTAAATGCAAAGGAACATACATTATGGCATGAATAACGGATTTTTTTTTTTTATAAGATGGCCGGGACTTAGTTTCCAGTTTCCAGTGACTCTGCAGCCAGGGGTTCACTGCCTATTCCCCAGAAACTGGAGGGCAGTGAGGCCATGCAAAACACAGATAGGTTTTCTTTGGGAGTTGTAACATGGGGGACCAGGATGGAACCTGCCCGAGACACAGACAGGAGGGCAGTCACTTATGGGCACCTCATCTTTTGAGCAGGACTCTCTAGGTGAAGAAAGCCCAGTGTCAAGGGGTGTCTGGGCTCCAGGAGCTGATATCTGGGTTCAAAAATGAGCAGAATGAGCTGGTCTTGATCAGTTACTGGTCAAGATCAGTCTACTGCTCACAGGCCACTAGACAGTTGGAGAGGGCAGTGAGGGACGACATCAGTACCAGGTGACAGTGTGGTGACTGGGGGTTCCTAGAGAGAGGGTAAACCTGGACGACGCCCCGTTGACCGAGAGTGGTGGCTGTGCAGAGCAAGTATTGTAGGGTGGAGACACGCTTGTAACAATGAGACGTGTTCTAAAATAGAATGGGCTGGCCGTTTGGAAGGGGAGCTAGCCCTAGGCAGAGTCCTGTCCCACGAAACCAGTATTTACTGAAGACGCACCAAATGTCTTGGTCAGAAGTGAAAGAAAAAATAGGATTTGTGAGGCTGTTATGTTCAGGGTCCCGGTAAGAGAGAGCTGCCCTCAGGGGCTCCCAGGCCAAAGGGAAAGGCATGATGTCCCTGATGAGCAGGAGGGTGGGCATGCTAGGTTGGGGAAAGACGTCGCAGGTTGGACTGAGGGATGATAGACAGCATGACGGGCACCCAGAACAGGAGGAGCCTTATCCATAAAGGTCTGACCTTCCAGCCGAGGGGACTTGGGCTTTGATTTCTGGGTAGAAGAGAGCAAAAGATGCTCGGACAAGATCTGCCTGTTACTATAGAAAGTTAACTTGGTGCCAAATGCAGTTTAAAAATGCAAGAGTTTGGGAGGCAGAAGCTCTGCAGCAGAGGGGTGAGGGTGTCTGCACGCTGGGGCAGTGGCCAAGGGCAGGAGAGGAAGGCCAGAGGCAGTGAGCGACAGACAGGATATGGAGGCAAGACGAGGATGTTTGGCATGACCTCAGGGGCCCAGCCTCTGAGCTGGCAGGTCCACTGAGAAGCAGGCTGAGCTCTGCACTGAAGAGTCAGGTCAAGGGTCTTGAAGCTGCGCCCCAGGGTGGCTCTGAGAGCTTCTGACCTAAGATCCTTTCCCCTCTGTTCTGCTTGGCCTCTGCAGTCCAAGTCTCATGCTTGATTCCCCAGCTGTCTCCTCCTGTCCTTCCAGGGCTCAAAGGAACCTGCAGCCCCCAGTCATGGGCAGATGACACCATCAGGCAAAAAGACAAAGGCCCCACATGTGCCCCTGGCTGGGTCATGGAAGCGAGACCGTGAGCAGAGTCTGGCTGCAGCCTACGTGCCCGTGGTGGTGGACGCCAGAGGGCTGAACCCGGAAAAGCTCAGGTTCAATTTCTACAGTCCCCAGTACTCCAATTCCCTGAACCCCTTCTACACCTTGCAGAAGCCCACCTGTGGCTATCTGTACTGCAGGGACACTGACCATACCCGTAAACGCTTTGACGTGCCTCCTGCCAACACCATCTTGTGGCACTCATAGGCCTGTGCCAGTCAGAAGACCCTTGTACCGCACCAGCACCCCCACGATCTTAGGTCCAGGGGGGGAAAGGTTGCTCTCACTCCAGGAGGGGCAGACCATGACTGGGCTGGGATAGCTGAGCCGTGTCCACTGTCAACAATGGCAAAGGGAGGTCTCTTTTCTCTGCAACAATAATTAAAATTTATCCTTCCTTTTCCTGGTATCTGCGTCGGGCGCTGGGATTGGGCAAACTGAGGCTAGAGGGGTGTGTACAGCACAGTTATGCCCAGCAGATTCTGAAGACCTGAAAGGGCTTGTTGTTGATCCCTTCTTCCCAAGAGTGACCCCAGCTCCCCACCTAGTCCTGTGCAAAGGCCATGCTGGCCGCACACTCCCCTAGTACATGCCAGGTCATCTCTCCAAAGACAAAGGCTATGTCAACTGATTGGGAGACCCGGCATCACTGAGGGTTGAAGCAGCCACAGGAGATTAAGGAGGTGATGCAGGGAGTGGCCCCATCTCCAGGGAGCTGCCTCTCCAACCTCTTTTGCATAAAACTGCCTCTTCTGACTTGCAGTTTGTTGGTGGGTGATTTCCCTCCCCAAGTCTGTTCTCTGTTCTCTGGTCCCCAAGAGCTGATTTCAGGTTAGTTAGGTTCAAAGGCCACGGTTTGCAGAGAAGGGGGATGACATCAGAGGGGATTTGACCCCAAACAGTGGCCTGAGTGAGTCCCAGGTCACTGCCCCTCAGGGCCAAAGCCAGTGATGTGCAGGAGCCAGCTCAGACTGGCTGTGGGAGCCGATGGCAGGCACCTCCCCATGGGTACCTTCATGCTGGTTGCTTGAAATGGGCCTCAGTGGTCATGCTGCCACCCTGGAACCTGCAAGGACCTACAGATGGGGCTTCTTCCCAACAAGCCCATTGTTCTAGTTACCAACACATCCCTGGGTGAATTCAGTGGAGTCACATTCCATTCACAGGGTGGTAGGTCAGTGGAGTGTACCTCTAGGGCACCTGAGGTTGGGGCTGGTGTGGGATAAAGGGGCAGGATGTCTAAGGACTCAGAAGCTTTGGCTTGGCTTCCTGGATGCCTTTCTCTGCAAAGATGATGTCACCACCTAAAGGTTACCCAAAAAGTGTAGCATCTAAGTCTTTCTGTTTGTTTGCAGTGGGCTCTTTTTCAAGTTAGAGGCTTCCCTTGAATGCCTGGTGATTCCGGACTGGAACCAGGCCATTTGGCATCTACATCGGGTTTTTCCTGCCTGGTTGTTGGTGTTGGAGGAGCCAAGCATGGGAACGAGTGTATATATGTGTGGGTGTGGGTGTGTGTGTTGGGGAGGGATGGGGGTTGCACTCTTCATATGCAGACTCGTTCTCTCTTTCTGAGCTGTGCCTAGAGGTTAGGACCTCTCTGTCCACTTGTCCAAAATTACCTTTAGCCAGAGGACCAGGGGGAACGGAACCTTAAGATCCTTTTCCATTACCAGGCAGGGAGTATATGAGGAGCCACCTGTTCCTCACATGAACTTTCCACCAGTCCTCCTAATTTTACCCCATTTTTTCTGCAACCCAGCCTTCAGGCACCTTCTGTACCCACCTCCTGAGCCCCTTGAATTCTGTGACAGGAACGAACCCCCACATCATCCTGTCCTTAAAGCACTTAGGTCTCCACCTTCTGCATGCCCTAAAGACATGCCTACTTGTCCATCTGCCTTCTGTTTCCCAAAATTCTTTTTTGTTTTGTTTTGTTTTTTTTTGAGACTAGGTCTTGTTATTTTTGCCCATGGAACTGCAGGCTCCTGTTGCCCACAGACTCAAGCGATTCCGGGCCTCAGCTTCCCAGGTAGCTGGGATTACAGGCGTGCGCCACCACGCCCAGCTATTTTTTGGGACTAGGTCTCGCTGTGTTGCCCTGAGTGGGACTCGAACCGTGATCCCTAGCCCCAGTCGCTTCATAAGCTGAAGCTTACAGGCACAAGCCACCGTGCCTGGCTTTGTTTCCAAAAATTCTATTAGAACCTCTCATGGGCTACCTTTTCCTTTGTTGCTGTGGATTTGGAGCTTTTGAAAAATATGTTTCTTGGTCTGTTAATGGGGTTTTGAAAAGAAGCAGAAATGAAGGCAAGTTTTCACCGGGGTATGACTAAAAGCTATCCATCCAGTGAATCATCCCCGGGACTCTAGCTGAACACCTCCTGGAGGCTGGGTCCTTAGGCTGCCAAGAGGAACTAGAACCTTTGTGTCAGATCATAGGAAACAGCCTTGAGGGGTGGGGCGGGGCCAACATCATCAGGCTGCCAACTGCGTCTCCTCCTCGCCCCTGGAGAATAGTCTCCCCCTGGAGGTTCACCTTGGTAGAGCAGTGGAAGCCTCCAGTAGCCTTTCAAAAGAGCCACCCAGGTCCCAGGTAGGTCTGGGTGGGAAAATCCCAGGAGGCAAAAGTACCCATGCTCAGAGTTATGTGATGTTTCTGTGGGGAGGAGATTGGACAAGGGGGCACTTTGGAGGGGACCAGCATGGCCTTCCTGTTCCATTTACCTCTGCTGTCAGACCCTGCCAGCTCCCTCTCTTTGGCACCATCCGGCCGGCCAGGTGAGGTGTCTCACTCTGAGATGGCCTCTGTCCCAGGAGGGATTCTGCAGGAACCTGAACTGTGGCTTGTTTCTAACACAGACAATATGACAAAGGTGATGAGATGTCACTCCCTTGATTAGGTTACATTATCTAAGACTTAATTTTTCAGGTTGGAAAGAGATTCTCCTGGCTGATGTGACAAAATTAACAGCTGTCTTGGGGAGCCCATGTCACAGGTTACTATAGACAGTGGACAGAAACTTCATGCAACCACTAGGGTTGAAATTGGCCTTCAGACAACATTGCACAAGAAGCCAGGGCCCTCAGCCATAGAGTGACAGGAAATTCTACTGACAAATGAATGAGGTGGAAGTAGATTCTTCCCCCATGGAGCTCCCAGATGAAAGCACAGCACAGATGTCACCTGGATTACAGCCTATGAGACCCTAGGCAGAAGACCAGCCAAGCAGTGCCTGGATTTCTGGCCCAGAAATGGAGTTAGTAATAAACACATAGAGCTCTGAATGTTTGACTTCGTGATAATTTATTCTGCAGCCTAGAAAACTAATATGACATCTAAGCAAAATATTGGTGTGCTGAGAGGAAGTAAATTCTGCAGAGATTCAGAAAACTTTGCAAAGATAGCAGCAGCCTTATACTCAAAGAGTGAGGAGGAAGCAGAAAAGAAGAGGAGCCAAGGTAAGCTGGACCTCCTCCTTGACCATTTCCATGCCCTGGATCTGGCGGACATGGATTCCCATCTGGCCCCAAGCAAGTTCACTTGTGGGGGGCTGGCCTCGCCCTCTTTCCAAAACATGCTCTAAGAACTCCATCAAAGCAATGGGTACTGTTCCCTCTACCCCCAACTATGCACTTGAAATGGGTTCCTTTGAGAGATTCTTGGATTTTCTTTTTTTAAAAATAACTCTCCTCTGAGTGTTACAAAACTATGCTTTTCAAAAAAACAAGTAATTTTTAAAAAGCAAAGATTTTAAAAAAATCATCAGTGATTCCCTGATGCCCAGAGATGAGCCCTGTTAACATTCTGGTCATGTCCCCTAGTCAGAGGGGTCGGGCACACAGGTGACAGGAACAGCAACATCAATGTCACCATCATCTCAGTCTCTGGCTTGCTGTGTTTTCCTAAGGGACATTTTTTGGCTCTGGGCTTTTTGATTAAGTTGTTCAGGATAATGGGCAAAGGAGTTGTAGAACTGGATTGCAGAAAGACCTGCCTGGTTTTCATGATGGAGAGAAAGAAAACCACCCATGCGGAGAGATCAGCTCTAAGAAGGCAAACCTGGCACAGAGCACCTACCCTCAGCCCACCCACGCCGACAACATTGGGCAGCATCCATACACCAGAAGGCAGCACCAGAGGTGCAGCCCTCAACGTCTGTGCCAGGTCTGAGGGAACTGCCTCAATCCATCTGCCAATTCCTTCATCAAGGAGGGAAATCCCTTTACAGATCCTGCTTCTGGTGGTTTGTATTGGAGCTGTTAGAAGGGTGTCACCCTGAGGATGTGCTATTAGGGTTCAGCCGTATCTAGGGGAAAAAACCCATCACTTTGGACTCTTCCCTCTGCCCAGGGAGTGGATACAGGCCAGGAATGAAATGACCGTATCAGCCCTGATGGCAGGAAGGCTCTCACTGCCTTTTTCTACAGAGCTGAGTCATCTGCAAACTGACCTTCTCTGGGTCTTAGATCCTCCCATCCAATTCTCAGAGAGCCTTCCTAGAATTGAAAGTCAGGCGTTCTTGACACAAACTTCTATAAGAGGCACATTTTTCTGGTGCCTCCACCCTCAAATTGCCTTTGAGGGTTCTAGTTTTTTGTTTGTTTGGCGATTGGTTTTTAAACATAGAACTATGGCGAGAGGCACTGGTTATTGTCACAGGTTCGGCAGCAGCTCACAGTAATGACTGATATTTTTGACCCCATGGCTTTTCCCTGTGCTTATAACCTCAAGGTCACAAAATGGCCACTACATTCCAGGCATCATGTACCTGTTCAAGGTCAAAAGCAGGGAAGGTTAGTAATAACTGCATCTTTTTATTAAGAAAGCAAAGCTTCCTAGAAAACCATGGTAGACTTCACTAATATTTCATTAACAATAACCATGTCCTGCAGTAATCATAGACCAGGAAAGCGATTTTATTACTTTCCCAGTGTCTTCTTAGTAGATGCAATAAGGGGCAGGGAACTGGGCTTGGGTTTAGATCTAGTAAGGTTTTAATGATTGCCTCTACCTTCTCTGGGACCTGACCACAGTTGGCCACTGTCCTGTGTGAGATAGGGTATGTCCACCTCCTTACATAGTCTGGGGCAATGGTGATTGGAACTAAAGGGACAAGAGCCAGGATTGAGGGCTAATCTAGAAACAGCTGTGATGCAATGTACCTGTACTCAGAGTCTGAAGTTGACAGCATGCCAGGTGTGCTGTTGTAACAGATAAAATGATAAAATGGTAACTAAGCCACTTACTCTGCCACCATATTAATATTCATCCAGTTAATCCTTTAACAACCTTCTGAGGTGGATACCATTAGCCCCATTTTATTTTTATCTTTTTTTTTTTTGAGACTAGGTCTTGCTATTTTTGCCTGTGGAACCGCAGGCTCTCGTTGCCTGGAGTACCACAGACCCAAGCAATCCCCAGCCTCAACTTCCCAGATAGCTGGGATTACAGGCGCGTGCTACCATGCCCAGCTATTTTTTTGGAACTAGGTCTTGTTATGGGTCCCAGGCGGGACTTGAACCGCGATCCCTAGTCCCGCCACTTCATAGGCTGAAGCTTACAGGCACGAGCCACCGTGCCCAGCCATAGCCCCATTTTAAGGTTAAGCAGACTGAGGCCCAAAGAAGTTAAGGCCACCAGACCAGTGATATAAATAAAAATAAACCCATGTTGCTTGACTTCACTGAGATTTTGTTACTGTAGCATATTACCATCCAAATCTAACATATATATGTGCTCTGACATATACTATATGTCATATTTCATGTAGCTTGTATAACAGAGACACAGATTTAATGTTCTTTTATTTTTATATTATATAATTTAAAGAAACAAACATTTGTATTATACATCTGTATATAAAAAACTCTCTTAAAAAAAAAAAAAGCTCCCTTAGTCTTATTCTCAGAATTTTGCAGCCTAGAGTAAAGAACATTCTCTTTGCACCTTGCAATCTGAGAGGGATCAGGCAGGTAGTTGGGGTTCTGGGGAGCTCAAGAAGCTTGGTGCTGCTGCTAGAAAGACAGAAGAGATTTTGTGCAGTGCTCAATACTGCCTCAAGTCAGGACAGGCTGAGTTAGTTGCAAAAACAAAGCAACCCCTAAAGGCATGCCTTCTTTAAGTATAAAAGACTCTTTGTATCTTTAAGTCAGTTATAGTTTGAACAGGGATCCCCCATCCTGCTGGGGA
Organism: Uropsilus gracilis; assembly: GCA_004024945.1. NCBI lineage: Eukaryota > Metazoa > Chordata > Mammalia > Eulipotyphla > Talpidae > Uropsilus > Uropsilus gracilis. Next base: position 40,767 of record PVHY01000260.1, read on the forward strand.
AAGTAGTGACACAGGCAGTGTCTCCCTGTGGCCAACAGAGGGGCAGAGCTATGCAAGAGAGAAAGAAACAAGGGAAAAGGCAGGGGAGTGTCTCTGGCTCTGGATGTTCCGAGCATCACACAGCTTAAGCACACCTGAACGCTGGTTACACTTAAGAACCAACTTAAAAGTCTGTCATCAGAGGGTCAGTCAGAGAAAGCTGTTGCCGCCTAAGCGGCTGCCTAGGTGCTTTCCAGAACCAATAGGTAACAATTCACTGTGTACCTGTGCTTTCTCTCTCTCTCTCTCTCTCTCTCTCTCTCTCTCTCTCTCTCTCTCTCTCTCTCTCCTCTCTCTCTCTCTGAAGCAAGCAGACACTGACAGCAGACTCTATGTCCCTTATCCTCACATCCCTGTGTCAAGTTCAGAGTCAGATGGAGCACTGACTCTGGATTCAGGTTCCTTGAGATGGGAAAGATACAATCTTTGGGAACATAAGAGTGTAGTTAGAGTAAGACGTGTGTGTATGTTGCTATATTTACGCAAGTTTCTGCAAGAGGGAGTTACCTCCAGCTGCTCAGGACTCATCTGGGAAGACTGCACTACCCACATACACGCTGTCAAATGTTCTTACATTCATGTTGTAACCAGAGCCCCTCAGTTGTGAAGGTCAAGTGCAGTGCACAGCCTGCATCACTACACAGCAGCTCTGCCAAGAGCCCACACTCAGCCCAGCTCTGGAAAAACCTCTGTCTCGTAGCTTCTTCCCTTCCATGTCGGAAAGCAGGAACCAAAAACACGGGAACTCATTCCAAACAGTGGAGATCCCAGAATCAGAACAGTCTTGACTGACCACCCACTCTATCCTGGTCAGAAGGGATAAGGAGATTGCCAACTGGGTAAGAAAATCCTCTCACCTATCAGCTGAAACCTGTAATCCCAGCCTCAGCCCCTCTAATAGAAGCTTTGTTCTATTTTTAACCTCTTCCCCAGAGAGCAGCCCCATTGGCTGCTCAGGTTTAGTTGGGTACTTTAACACCAGTTTTCCACCATCCCCCGGACTTGGGTGCGGACTTGCAGGGTTTCCTTTACCTTACCCCTCTGTCCAACTTGCCAATTTCCCTGCACTGTCTAGCTCAGCAGGCCCACTTTGGCTCAGACCCGAAGGATTCAGGCCTGAGAGCAAGCAGGGCTCAGCTTCAGAAAACAAGTCGCCGTGTACAGGGAGCCACAGGGAGTGGGATCTGTCCATTTGAGCCTTGGCCTCCTGTCAGTTTCCTGCGATGGGCAATGTGATGGAGGGGAAGTCGGTGGAGGAGCTGAGTAGCACAGAGTGCCACCAGTGGTACAAGAAGTTCATGAGCGAGTGCCCCTCTGGCCAGCTCACCTTCTATGAGTTTCGTCAGTTCTTCGGCCTCAAGAACCTGAACCCGTGGGCCAGCCAGTATGTGGAGCAGATGTTTGAGACCTTCGACTTCAACAAAGTGAGCAGGGGTCCAGGCGGGGAGCAGGGTTGCCTGGTCACTGGGGAATCCAGACTATTTCCTCCTCCCGAATACCCAGTCACCTCAGTTCAGGCCTGGGCAGGGGTTCAACCACCTGGTAATTGGGTAATTCGGTGAGGGCTTCCTGATAAGCTGGAGGGGGTGCTGACAATTGAATCAGCACTGTGCCTTTGGGCCCTTAGTTTTTGTCATCAAGGTGACCTTGAGCCCATTATCTCCCTGAGCTCTCTCAGCCTGCTTATTCGCCTGTATCTGTCACGGGTGTTGGGAGTGTTCTTTAGGACGGTTGTTGGTTTTTGAGAGCAAATCTTCCATTTATTTGGAGCAATTCAGTTGAGATGCAGTGATCGAAGAACTTAAATCTACAAACTTGCTGCACCCCCTACCCCTGCCCCCCACCCACTCCCACTCAAAGGAGGTGATGTGGATTCCCAAACATCCACCATAAGGAGAGGCTGAACTTTCCTGCTCCCTTTGCTGCTCAGAAACTCCAAGCACCATTGTTATTTTTGCATATTTTACAATATATGATTGTATAACTGCTAACCCCCCTGGGAATACCCCCCCACACACCACATCTCCCCTGGTCTCTTTACCTCCTTTCTTTTTGCTGTTTGTCCTTGTTTAGTCCTTTAGTCTTTTTTTTTTCTTTGATCCATTTCCTCATCCTTGGTGAGGGTGCAACTTCCCCGGACTTGGTAGAACGTGCTGTTTATCATTCCTGTACTGCTTTTGCAGCACCTTTGGTCTTGGTGGGTCTCATCTCCGCAGTTTGTGCCACGTTTTGTTGCTCCTTCAGCCATGCCTCAGGTCTTTGGCTTTGGGGGCATGACTCCACCTTATATTTTGGAAAAGCAGATCCTCGAAGGGACATCCATCAGCTGATGGTAGGTCTCCTCCTTTGGGGCTTTGCTGTGGGGCCACAGCCATTAGACAAGCCTCTTCTTCTTCTTTTTTTTTTTTTTTTTTGAGTCTGGGTCTTGCTATTTTTGCCTGTGGAACCGCAGGCTACTGTTGCCCGTGGTACCAAAGACTCAAGCAATAATCTCAGGGGCTTTTTAAATCTCACTAATATTTAGGGTCAAGGGCCAAAGCAGATTATGGGTTTTGACTTCTGTGTCAAGGGCAGACTCCTGCAGCCAGGTGGCTTTCCTGATGGGGGTGTGGGAAGTTGAGTACTAGAGACCAGGTGAAAGGTGTTGTCATCTCAGACTTCCCAAATGCCCCAGGAGAAGCAATAATTCTAAGCAGGAAGGGGAAGAGCTAATGGACGAGTCTGATACCTTATACCCATAGGCACTAAAGTACATTGTCTTCTTGCCTGCTCTGGGCCAAGATGTCTCCAGAATGACTCTTTAAAACCACACTTATGACACAAGGGAGGGACAGCCCATGTGCCCTGGATTGACCTGACCCAAGTTTCACTTGTCATCTCTTCAATTTTTGTCAGTCAAGCACAGCTATCCTGTTCCAAACCTGGTCTCCTCAGTAATGCTGTGTCCCCCCCGCCCCCGCCCCATCTTAGAGCATTGGTGCTGCCTGGGATCCTCTTTCTCTTCCTGCTGGCTCACAGCCTCCCCTGCTCCAGTGCTTCCTGCCCACCAAAACCACATTAATTCCAGGATAAAGCCTTTTTGCACGAACTAGCGCTTCCCTGCACTTCGCCCCAGAACTGGCTCATCTTCTAAAACCTGGCACAGAAGAGTATTTAGCATCAATGTTCCTTGGCTTCCCTGCCTGAAGGGGAGCTCCTTGAGGGCAGGACTTACTTCGTCATGCTGTAGCTCCAATACCAAGAACAGCACCTATAACTCAGTGGTTGCGTAATAATTGTATTCAAGTGAATGAATATATGAGAAATCATGAGTTTTATGACCTGGTGATGTATTTTATAATACACATGGATTTAAAAGCATAATGACTAAAGCAAATAACAGCTTTGCAGCATCTGGGGTGCCTCGTGTTTAACAACAGGGCACAAATGCACGCTAACCCAAAAGCTGCCTCTTGGTAACTTCCGGTTCCAAGACTCATCGTTGCAAGTGGAGGAGCAGGGGCTGGAATTCAAGTTCACATGCTCTGAGTCCAGTGCTCCTTTCCTTAAAGCACTCGGGTTTTCAAGACACAGCTTCCCTCTCCCAGCATCCCTTAGCTTAGGGCCAGCAGCCTGTGCTCTCTGCTTCCCTAACCCTTTGGTAGCTGGCAGGACCAGGCAGTGTCAGCTGGTAAACATTTGGGAGACTCTGGAGAGTATCCCACTGGGATGTCCTGTAGTACCCTCTCCAATGATGAGCTCCCACAAGAACCAGGAGAGTGTCATCTCCCCCCTAGAAAGCCTCCTGAGCCCCTCTTTGCCTGTCCACACCCCAGCAGAGTTGGGGGCTCCTATCCTGTGATTCTAATGTCCAGTTCAGGTGTGCCATCATGAAATACACGTCATAATGGCATAGTGACCGCTTTAGAATAACAGTTCATGTTACTGAGCACTTACTGCAGGCTGGCAGTGTTGAATGCTTTACATCCATGGCTTCATTTCACCCCATAACAATACAAAGAATACACAATCCAAGTGGCAGTTACTAGAATATAAGCTCCCATCAGGGCAGGGTCATATCTTACTAAGCTCTGAATCCTCAGTCTGCGCAGCATGTAGTAGATGCTCAATAAAGGTGGAAGAATGAAGTCTAAGAAAGGTGCTTCAGGCCTCCAGATCTACCTCAGAGGGGCTCTAGCTCCAAGGGGCTCATCTAAACCATGCCCCTATTCCCACGTACACATGCCTTCAGGCAGCTGGAAGGGCTCAAATGTGAAACCCCAGGGAAACAGCAGTGAGTGATCCAAATACTCCTGAAGAAATAGCCGGTTGCCAGCCTTTCAAGCCTCAGTGGGTGCTTGCTTATCTGATTTGATTGGTTCCCTCTGGGGCAAGCAGGGTGGGCTCTCCAAGGTGGGTACCAAGGGGAAGGGACATGGGTGATGTGTGGTTCAGAATCTCCCTGGGCCAGTGGGCTTTGAGGGGTATGGTGGGGTCTACCCTGGGTGGGGGGCTCACAGCGGCCATGCTCCTTACTCAGGATGGCTACATTGACTTCATGGAGTATGTGGCGGCACTCAGCCTGGTACTCAAAGGGAAGGTGGAACAGAAGCTGCGCTGGTACTTCAAGCTCTATGACGTTGATGGCAACGGATGCATCGACCGCGATGAGCTGCTCACCATCATCCGGGTAACTCCAGGTGCACAGGGTTGGGCCAGGAGCTGGTCAGTGACCCAGGTGGGACCAGAGCCAGGAGCTGGGGTGGGGTCTTGAACCCATGCAACTCCAGTCTCCAAGGGGCACAGGATTAGGACTGAATATCCCAAGGCTTTCACCAGCTGCATGCCTGGAGCACCTACCTTCCCCCTCTGGGCCTCAGTTTCCTCATCTGCACCAGGAGACTGCAGAAGCATTTAGGTCCCCTCTATCTCTGCTGCCCACCCTGCTTCTTTCATCATCTCTCAACTGCGCCCACTCCCACCACTGAGATAAGTAATTAGGTTGGATTCTCTTACTTCCTGTCCCTCCCAGGCCATCCGAGCCATTAACCCCTGCAGCGACTCGACCATGAGTGCAGAGGAGTTCACGGACACTGTGTTCTCCAGGATCGACATCAATGGGGATGGTGAGGATATGGTGGGGGGAGGGTTGTCAGAGGAGAGGAACAGAAGGGGGGGAGGGGACACAAAGAGGTCCCCGCTGCCACTTCCTCATTCACTTGCGCACACCACCATGCCCAGCTATTTTTTGGGACTAGGTCTTGCTGTGTTGCCCCAAACGGGATTCGAACCACGATCCCTGGCCCTGGCTGCAGCTTCCTAGGCTGCCGCTTACAAGCATGCGCCACCTTGCCCAGCCCCTCGTTCACTTCTGCCTCAGCCATGGAGTTGGCTTTTAGGGATCCCCACACCAGAATTTGGTCTCTGATTCCTTTCCCTGCTCCACTCAGCCACGCTCCCAGTGTTGTCTCTGTGCCCCCCTGCAACATGCCCCTTTGGGGTTCTAGGCCGCATACTGACCACCCTCCTCCTCATCCATTCTCCTGACCCCAGGGGAGCTCTCCCTGGAGGAGTTCATGGATGGTGTCCAGAAGGACCAGATGCTCCTAGACACGCTGACGCGGAGCCTAGACCTCACCCGCATCGTGCGCAGGCTGCAGAGCGGCGAGCAAGAGCAAGAGGAAGAGGAGGGGGCGTCTGGCCGGGAGGCTGAGGCTGCGGGCTGAACCCACACCTGCTGGATCCTGTTTGGGGAGGGACTTGTGGTGGTGGCCTGAATTGGCACTGTTTTCTATTATAGCTACAACTGACTGAACTTAAAGGCTCAGCTCACCTCTTTGGAGTGCCCAGTGGCAGCTTGAGAGTCCATAGCAAAGTTCCAAGAAGGGCAGTTCATGAACCCTCTGGTGACTTAGCTGGTGGTAACAGCTTCCAGCTGGGGCACTCTTCAGTGTCCCTCTTCCCTCAGGCTTCTCCCTTACCCCTTTTGGCACCATGTTTAGTGTTCCCAGCTTTCCTCACAGAACCTCTTTCCCACCCTCTTTAGAGATCCTAATCCCATCATCCTAGAGGTGGTGGCTGCAGTCACAGACCCTGAAGTCCACTTGTGTGGTTTTTCCTTGACTCATTCCTCCCTTCAACAGCATCCACTGAGCATGTCCCGGGTACTGATAATGCTAGCTGTTAGTTATACAAAGAAGAGGACAGTTTTTAGCCTCAAGGGACTCCCAGGCTAAAGGGGCTAATGTAGACAAGCAACACTAAACTATCCTGAGAGGAGCTATGAACAGATTCCTGTACAAGCAGAGGACTGTGAGTCCAACTCACAGAGGTAGCCCTTGGCTTTGCACATGAAAGAAGAACTGGGCATGCCTGTGGAGAAGGTCATGTGGGGTGGGCTGGAGGTACCTTCTGAGAGATGGATGTGTTGCCCATGTGATGTGGGGGCTTGCTTAGATGGAAATTGGGGGCTATCTTCTAAAATTTAGAGTTTGCCAAATTTGATACAATCAGGAGTCAGGCCTATATTTAGGAAGTACCTCCTAGGTCCTCAGTAACAGGTCAAAATAAGAAAAGACAAAACTAAAAACCTCACTCAAGAAGTTTACAACAGTTCTACCAAGGAGACAAGGGTGGGATGTTTGGATAATACAGATCTTGTGACCAAATGACTGATCTTGGGGTGTGTGTGTGTGTGTGTGTGTGTGTACACTTATATATGTGCTTGAACATCCAGACACCCTGGTAACATCTGCTCAATTTGGATACTGGTCAAAAATTGAAAGGTGGGGGTGGGGCTATGGAGCCTTTATTTATATAAAGGAGAAACCCCTATATATTCAGAAGTGACTGCAGAAGACCAGAAGACTCTTTACTTCAATACCTCCCCTCTGCCTCAGTCCCTAGAAGACACTTCCCCATAAGTCTGTGATGCCTTGCTTAAGGCAGGTGCCTGAACACCCCTCTCTGGCCTGCATCCCTCCTGTGCAGTGACACTTGATACCAGCTGGGAGGCAGTCTGTTGCAGGTGGAACCCATTCCCATTCCATGTTCACCCCAACTTTGGGAACATCCTCAGAGATATACCTACCTAGGAACCTGGGGAAAGATGCAGGTAGGAGCAGTTGTGGCCATTTTCTTCAAAGCTACTCTTTCTTCTAGACTGAGTTGTCCATCTGGCAGGGTGTGGGAGAAGTATAAGGAGGAATAAAAATCCTGGTAGGTGGGAGAAAATGGGGGGCATGGGGCATGAAACCCCAGGTTGCAGAGAATCTCACTTGGAGAGGATACACTTCATACCTGTCTTATTACTTGGACTTCCCCAGACTGAAAGTTGACCTGGGCCTGAACACAGGTGTGGAGGGAAGTTGGAGGTCAACATCAGGGGTGGCTTGGGAAAACGGGAAATGACACTTTATATTCCACTTGGTGGCTTTCTCTCAGGGTACCCTGAAGGTCAGGCTTGGGAGGTTACTTGGTCAGAATTTGGGAGAATTTAGACACTTCCCAACCTCATCCACACGCCATCATCATGATCTGAGCCATAACTGTGCTCCACCTGGGTGATAGTTTTTTAATCTTTCATTCTTTACCTAAAATGTCTAAAGGAAACTTTACAGGAATATCATACATAAAGAAATCACAGTCTCAATGAGTTTCATTTTTTATATACCAACATAAAAACACATCTATTCAACTGAGATCTTCAGTCCTCCTTCAATCAGAGTGCATGACTCCCTGCAGCCTAGATCCTATACTGGGGTTGCATTACAGTCTATTAACAAGAATTCCACATCTAAAAAAATTATAATCTGAAAATTGCTTGTCTAGCCCAGCCTGCACAAGGTGCAGATGTGCAAGCAGTGGTCAGGGAAGAGACATGATGGCTTGGGTCACGGAACAAAGCCTGACCTGGTCCCAGGCCAGCAGGTTCCCAATTCTCCCTCAGAGACAGCTTCCTCTATGCCATGCTGGGAATCATGGCAGACCTAAACTGTGGAGGGAGGGGTTGAAGAGTATGAGGCTTCAGGATAAGGAGGATGAGAAAAGGGTTGTGGTGGAGAGGGGAAGGAACTGAAAGCAAGGGTTGGGGAGCAGCTCCAAGGAAGAGCTGAAATAGCCCCTGTAAGCATGGCTGCCCTTCAAGGGCAGGAAGACCACAGCCTTGCTCCCTGCAATTTTTCCTTCTTGACACTTCTGCTGAGGACAATTTGGGGAAGAGGAGCATGAGTCCTCCTCATGAGCACTCCTTAGGATCCTGGGACTGGGTGTAATTACTACGGTGTTTCTTCAGACACAACTCTTTGCTGTTCTCGCCTTCTGCCAGACTTTCCATCACACTGTATTGGCATTCTCATCACTAATGTGGGCTATGGGACCACACCCCCTAGTCTGCCCCTGCTTCCAGTTGAGAACTGCAGGAATCTGGGGGCCCACAGTCAGCCTGCCAAGGTATAGTTCTTCTAGAAGCATCTGTTGGGGCCTGGTAACTCTGTTGCCTTCATTGCCCCAGTAAATCCTCTTGAATATACTTCACCCTGCTAGCTACTTCAGACCAACAGCTCCTCTCCCTCTGCAGACCCCTCATCCCCATTCCAGAGGGGATACCTGTTCACCTAAAACCAGGATAAGAGTGGATGTAAGCAGGCTGAGCTAGGGACCCTCCTCCTTCCCTGAAAATCTGGGCACGCCTATAGCTTTAGAAGGGTCTGTGAACACCTATGGCTCCCAGGACCCCAGACCCCATCATAACATGGCACTTTTTCGCCTCTGCTGAGAGATCCAGCCACCAGGATTCACATCCATCTGCAGCATCTTCATCACCCACTTGTCACGACGGGCACCTTCCATGAACTCACTCAGAGACAGCCGGCCTGAGCAAGGGGGAGGTGACACAGAGAATGGAAGATATGGGATGGGGCAAGGGGAGAGTCCCTTCTCTAGGATGTGCCTACACCTCTCAAAAAACAGGACTTAATTTGGGACTTGTCAGGGATTCCCAGTTCTTGGGTTGTCCAGGAGACTCCTGGCATCATCTAGGGTTTTTCTAAAGGTCTCTCTTTATAAATGAAGTTTCACTTTTGCCCACCTTGCCCTGAAATGGTCTTGAGGGCCCCAGGGTATGCTCCCAGCCAGCCCCATCCCTGCACAGGCTTGGGTTGGGCACTGAGCTACAAGCCCAGTGGTTTAATGAAGTTCTGCTCTGTGCTTTGTTCTTAAACACATGATTCCATTTACCTCTCTCTGACATTACTGTTCCCACTTACCAGGTGGGGTGGGTAAGACCAGATTGAGATTCATATATCAATCTGGCTGCCTGACCCAAAACTCTTACTCTTTGGCTCCTCTCCCCTGATTAAGTCACTTTTTAATTAAGTCACTCATTAAGTCACTTTTACAAACATCTTCACTATTTCATGACATTCTTCCCACATCTGCTTCACAGAGGAGGGTATCAACTGAGGAGGTGGAGGGCCTTGGTTAAGGCCACATGACCAGAAAGTGGGGGGTGCTGAGTGGGCAGCAGTTTGAACCCCCCCACCCCCATGACTATCTATCCCTATTACCATCTCCATTGTCATCCACCAGAAGGAAGATTCTGTCTACAACCTCCTCAGGCGTGAGCAGCTGGCTTTGCTGCTTGGTCTCCGTCTCCACCCTGCAGGCTTTCTTCAGCTTGTAAATTGCCTGCCAGAGAAAACCCAAGGCATGGACTGAGGCCTGGCACATTCTGCTCCTCACCCCAGCACCCCATCTGAATTTACTTGTATGCCTGCCTTGGGAGTCAAAGCTAAATCCAAAACTACTATGCAGGGTGTATCTTCACTGCAATGGTCTAAACTCTACTTTACAGAGGAAGAAATGGAAATGGCTATTCAGAGAGGGAAAGTGAATTTCACAGATTGTGTGGATATGGGCAACCGTGTGTGCAAATAGGATGATGATCAATACAGGTGCTTGAACCAGGGGGGAGAAAACAAGGTAGCTGGGAAGAAACAGACAAACATGAGGTCATGCTTAGTTCTGAAGACAGAGCATTAGGGTAGATGAGTTGGTCAGGCTTTTTCCTCCATTAGCCCCTGTGGCCAGCACCTGTGGTATGGCACCCTCCCCATGATTTACACACCTGGCCTACACACTACCAGTGGGTGCACACATGTGTGAGTGAGCTCACTTGGGTCTGGGAGGCAGTGATAAAAGGGGAGCTTAATTTAGAGAATGGGGAGGATGAAGGAGAGTGGAGAACTCCACAGAGAAATTCAAGTGGCTGTCTCTTTAGCACCCTATTTTCCCCATTCATTATTTACAAATGCTACAAAGAGCCAGGCATGGTGGCTCGTGCCTGTAAATTTCAGCCTATGAAGCAGCTGGGGCTAGGGATCATGGTTCGAGTCCCACTTGAGGCAACACAGCGAGACCTAGTCCCCAAAAATAGTTGGGCGTGGTGGCATGTGCCTGTAATCCCAGCTACCTGGGAAGCTGAAGCTGGAGATTGCATGAGCCTGCGGTTCCACGGGCAAAAATAGCAAGACCTGGTCTCAAAAAAACAAAAAAAAAAAAAAAAAAAAAAAGAATAGCCAGATGTGGTGGTGCATGCCTGTAATCCCAGCTACCTCGGAGGCTGAGGCTATAGATCACTTGAATCTGTGGGTTTGGGATTACACAAGGCAACGTAGCGAGGCCTAGTTTCTAAAAAACAGAAACAAAAAAAAGCAAACCTAAATTTTACAAAGATAATTTTAAGGGCTCCAACACCTGACACCTGATGATGGGAATGGTTATACTAAATAGAGGGGTGTGGCTCCCCAGTCCCTGGTCAGGCACAATGCAGATCCCATTCATGAGGTCTGGGAGTGCCAGGGTCACAGTGCTTCTTGGTGGTGAACTTGGGTGAACTGAAGAACCTCTGGGAAACAGTAAAGTGGGGGTGACCATCTCATCTCTCAGAGGGGTCACAGACCAGTGCAGGCTGCTGTCAGCCTGTGCCACTGCAGGGTGCCCACCTGCCCCTTGGTCATGCCAGTGCATCAGCTTTGTTAGTTCTCTCAAAGTCAACTTTTCTTGTGCATTTCTAGTTCATTAATTTTTTTCTTCCACTTCCCTTGAGTTTAATTTGCTTTTCTTTTGTTCTAACTTCATGAGATGACATCTAAGATCACTGACTTTTAGCCTCTTCTTTGCTAATATAGACTTTAAAGTTATGAATATTTCTGTAAATTCAGTTTTAGCTGTGTTCCACAATTTTTTTTTCTTTTTTCTTTTGAGACTAGGTCTCACTATTTTTGCCTGTGGAACCACAGGCTCACGTTGCCCGGGGTACCACAGACTCAAGCAATCCCCAGCCTCAGCTTCCCAGGTAGCTGGGATTACAGGTGCGTGACACCATGCCCAACTATATTTTTTGGAACTAGGTGTGTTGCTCCATGCGGTACTTGAACTGTGATCCCCAGTCCCAGCTGCGCTCCATAGGCTGGTGCTTATAGCACACGCCACCGTGCCAGCTTTGTGTTCCAAAATTTTATGGTTACACTATTATCAGTTCAAAATATTTTATATGTGTGCATTCACACATGTATAATTTTTCTTGGGTTTGTGGTGCATTTAGAATTGTCTTGATTTCTAACACGTGGAGATTTTTGAGTTCTCTTCTTGTAATTGGTTTCTAGTTTAATTCCACATACTCTGCAAGGTCCCCAGGCCTCTGCCCCAGCCCAGAGGACCCCACTGCAGCCACCAGCCCTTAGAGCCCATGTACCAGTGTCCCCAGCCTGATTGGCACTGACCTCCACAATGTCAAGTAGCTCCAGGCGGTCAATGCAGCCATTTCGGTCCCTGTCATAGATCTTGAAGGTCCACTTGAGTTTGTGCTCCAGGGTGCCCCTCAGCACGAGGTTCAAGGCTGCCACATACTCCAGGAAGTCGATGGTGTTGTCCTGCATTGGGGGTGGGAGCTGTGAGGCTCCCTCCTGCCCACAGCCCAGCTCCTAAGTGTGCTTCCTTGCACTCTCTGAGTCAGGCAACCATCTGGGTGGCCTCTGCATCAGTGTCATGTTATTCTCCACACAAGAACCCTTTTCAGCCTCCATCATCATCCAGTCCTGCCTATTCTTTAAGGCCCAAGGTTCCCTCCTCCAGGAAGCCTTCCTTTCTCACCCACTTCAGCCACGGTGATCTTTCTCTCTCCCTCTCTCAGCATTCACAGCACCTACCAGCTGTTCTACACAGTTTGGGGCTTACTCTGGCTTTGTCATTGAACTATTTTGCCCTAAGTTCTCATACTCTGACTACATGAATTGCTTCTGGAGAAAAGAGAGGGTTTGCTTTGCTTCTGTTTCTTCTCCATGTTGAGCACAGTGCCACCTAGGCCCAGATTCAGGAGTCTCCTCAATAGTCATGAACTATAATACAAGATTGACTTAATTTGAATTGGGGCTTAAAGTACTTTTGAAAGGTGATTAGAAAGCAGTACTTACATTGAAAACCTCTTTCCATTCACTCTGATGTGAGGGAGGGTGACTAGGCTGAGGCTCCAGTCCCCTGCTCCCCCAACTCACCTCCAGGCCCAGGTGGATATTACATTGAAGAACAGGAAGGGTGTTGGGGGAAGGTAGAGAGCACAGTTGCTAACTGGACAGAGGAAGATGGAGGACACAATTCTTCTAAAAGAAACATGACAGAAAGGGTCCTTCAGAAGCAGTAGACAATGAGGGGAAGGGTGTGGCTTGTCTGAGGAGAAAGGCTGGTTGAGGCAGTGTCTGTTGTGGGTTGGTGTGGCCCAGGTTTCAGGCTGAGCACCACCAGGTGTTCCTCTCCACAGGTATTCCAGGGTGTGAATCTTAGCTGTCAAATCAAAACCTGGAGTCATCAGTAGCCCGGCTGTGTCTGTCATTGACAGGGCTTTGTGAACAAAATCAACGCTGCTGACTCAGAGCACCTCTCTTCCACTGACTTACACCTCAGAAGCCCCAAGCCCAAATGATGGGTGCATTGGCAAAGCAAGGTTGAGCAGTAGGCGAACACAGGAAAAAAAAAAAAAAAAGAGGCAAAGAGCAAAAAGTCAAAGGAAAAACCAGAAGGGAGAGAAAATGAGACTACTCCAACACCTGAAGTGTTTGACTCAACTCTTGTTCATAACTGCTTCTGGTCCTTCTCCCTACCCCACGTATCTACTTAAGTAAGGTCGGGCTATACATATAGTTTTATTTCTTGGATTTTAATTAAAAATCTCCTATGTCATTAGCACTTACAATCATACCTTCCTTTTTTTTGAGGAGTATTGGGTAGCACCTTGTGTTGGATGTGGGCTTAATAATTTATATTCAATGATAGTGAATATCTTTGCACATGCAGATTGATTCTTACATTTCTGTCATTTCTCTAGGGTAAATTCTTAGTAATTGTGGGGTAAGTGAGTTATCAGGAGTTTTCATGTCCTTCCACCATTAGTCCCTATGACCAGCACCTGAGGTATTTGTGCCCTTCCAGTGACTGTATACACCTGGGCCCGGAGGGCTTGGCTAAAAGGGCGGCAGCATCACCCGGGGGAGAAAGAATGCTAGGACAAAAGAACACGGGAGAGAGAGATCCCAGAGAAGGGGCATAAAGATTCCTGGGAGGCTATCTGCCTCCCAGCCCCCAGCCCAGTCTGCCTTGTCTGCCTGCTTGCAGTGCAATTGGTGTGAGTCAGCAGGATTCGAATCAGACCAAGAGAGGACAAGCGGAAAGGTGTTAAGTCGGCAGACCGTTCTGCAAGCAGGGTTGCTGCTGGTGCAGAGGTTCAGGACCTGTGGGACAGACCTTGAGCAGAGAATCAGCCGACTACTCCTGACCCCAGTGATGTTGCATAAGAATCCCAAATGATGTTGTTTTCTGCCCTCCCTTTCTTTGCACTCCAGCAACTGCTGAGAGGAGTTAACAGGGAGAGGAGCAGAGACCCTGTGCTCCAGCCTCCTTGCCCCCAACAAAAGCCTGTTTCTATTACCTCCTACTTTGGCCTGTGAGCTAGAGCAATGACTCTTAAAGTCTATTTGCCTCGGAAATCTTGAATCAATTGTCCGGAATGAGACTTGCTGATAAAGACTGTGCCAAGGGAAGGGATGTTGGATATTGGTTTGGAGAGAGACTGTGAATGGAAAACAGGAAGAAGCCTCAGCCCCTGAGAGAGTAACTTCTAGGATCTTCTTGGAAAGCAGAATGCCAACTAATAAACACAGAAGAAAATGATCAATGGAGGCCAAGCCTAGGACAACTCTACCATGCGCAAGGTTTTGGTCAACAATGAGCTGCACACACTATGGTGGTCCCTATTATAAGCCAGGTATATAAGGACAAACCTATTTTTGCATAATGAGAAAACCACCTAATGACACAGCTCTCGGAACATATTGTTGTCAAGTTAGCACATGACTGTAGATGAATATGTAATAGGATATTTACTTAATCTCAAGCATATTAATTACAAAGGAAAAGTAGCAACTTTACAGAGAAGTGCAGCAGATCACACATAAACCCAATGACAGAATTAACCACCCCAGTCTCGGGACAAACCAATACTATGGGCGCCTGGCATGAGCACCGAGGGGGAGGCAGCCTCTCGTCAGGGCATAAAAGCCAACCGAGCCACAAAGGCACTGGTGAGTCCCACCAGTGGCTATCCTACAAAATAAGTGGCCTGTGACTTTTTAAAATGTCAGGGTCTAATAGACACTGAGGTTAAAAGGTCCAAATAAAGAGGCAAGAAAACGCAGTGGGTAATCAGATCAAACCCAAAGCCAAGAAAAGCTACAAAATACACAGTATCAGGATGAACTGACCAAGTGTGAAAGTGACTTGTTAGATGACATCAATGTTAAATTTCCTTCTTTTGATAAATGTGTTAGGTGACAAGAGAATGTCCTCGTTCTTAAGAAAACACTCAAATACTTAACAGTAAAAGGTTATGGTGTCCCCAACTTCCTCTAAAACACTCATACACACACACATATACACACAACAATTCAAGATCCAAAAGGGATTAAGACCTTGGGGTATAGCTCTTTATACCTTCTCTCTTACAAATTGGCGTATAATATTTACCAATTACTTTTTTCCTTTCTTAACTTTTTAATTTTGATAGGATTTCAACTTTCCACAAAAGTTCAAGAGTCGTACAAATAACTCCCATGCACACAGAATTTTATGACATTTTCCACAACTTGAAGAGTTGAAAGAACTTTGCAAAGTCCATCCATTTCCCAGTCCTGGCAAGAGCTGCCCTCAACATTCTCAGTGGGGAGGACCTGACCAGTCTCAACTCAGAGAAACCGACAAGGACAACTCAGAGTCTAGGCCAAGAAAGCCCGCTCCTTTTGGATAACTCCTGAGCACCCCATCTATAGGGGCCAGGACTCTGAGTGCTTCAGGTGCAGAGCCGTAACACAAAGAGGACTGGACTGTGTGCCCTGGAGCTCTTAGTACAAAAGATAAATGAACAAAACAAAATTAAACTCACACACAAGAACTAAATATTGGTGAACAGAAGGGAAGCAATAAATTGGGTAAAAGGAGCCAACTGAGTGCAAGGAAACTGGATTTCGATGATGAGCATAACATAGCATATACTGATGTTGCTCTATAGCTCTGCACACCTCGGACCCATATAACGTCATAATGCTATTTCAATCAAAACTAAAATCCGGAATGTTTTATTCATACTAAAAGAGAGAAAGAAACGGAAGAATGGGAGAGTCAGATGAAAGTATAGAGACAGAGAGTGAGGCAAAGAGGAGGAAAGATGGAGATAAACAGAATGATGGAAAGAGTTCTAGAGAAAGAGTGAGGCTGAACAGAGAGGAATAGAGCAAAAGGAAGAAAGTGAAAAGGAGAAAGAGAGCGCAGGAGGACAGGGGAACTGGGAGCACCTTCTTGGTGCACCCTTAGCTCAAGGATGAAAAAAAGTGCCCCCATTCTCCCTCAGACTGCCTTACCCCATTTTTGTCAAAGGCGTGGAACATGCGCTCTACATACTGGGTGGCCTCCTCATTGCCAGTGACTTTGAAGAAGTTCTTAAACTCGTGCATGAAGAGCGTGCCACTGGGGCACTCCACCACAAACTTCTTGTACCACTCCTGGAGCTCGGCCACATCCATCTCACCTGCCGCCTCTGCCTCTTCCCAGCTGAACTGCTGCCCCATCCTGGCTATTCAGAGGTGTCAGGGAATAAGCTCTGAGTCTTCTGTTGATTGATTCCTGAAGGCCAGGCACCCTCTCCCCGTTTTCCTCAGCTTACCCAGCTCTTTGTCATCTCCTGGGCAACGGAATGTAATGGGCGACAAAGAGGGGTGGGACCAGGCCAGCTAAGCTGCCTTAAGAATATTAGAAGACTACCTCCAGTCTCAGCCTTCCCCTTAGTCTTGCCAACCACTCCCCTAAGCCAGCCCAGCGGATTATGGGATTATGACATGGGAGAAGACGAGGAAGTTGGGAGGGAGGCTGGAGGAAGGTAGAGTGAAGCTGAACTGGGGAGACAGGCTGAGACCCTCCCATCCCTTGTGCTCCCTCCACCACGCTGCTCCAGAGAGGCCTGTGGTAGTGCAGGCATCTGTTCGTGACACCAATGCAGCGCAGGCATCAGGCTCTCCATGGGTTCTTTATTGGTTCCAGCAGTTACATGGACACACCAGGCAGGTCAGGGTCAGGGCCCAGTAGGGGGGGTGGTGATGCTGGGACACAGGCAAGCCTCCTAGTCCCTCATCCCCCCAAGAATCTTCACTCTCTCTGGCCTCTTTCTCTGGCTTTTCTTCACACTCTCTTTTTGCCGTGCTTGCCTCTCCCCGCCTCCCTGTGCTCTTTCCATGCCTCCTCTGGGGTGGGGGGGGGAGGGTGACACCACCCTTCTATCCTTTCCTCCCAGGCCCAGGTGAGCCCATTCACACATGCGCACACCCACTGGGCCCAGGCACACACACAACCACGGGAAGGGCACTATACCACAGGTGCTGGCCTTAGAGCGAAACAAGCCTGACCAAGTAATCCTGCACCCATCCTGAGACAGAGACATGCAGTCCACAGAGGAAGCAAAGTCAACTTCTAGCCCACAAAACAGACTCAGGCTCAGTTGTCCACTCCTTCTGAGGAAGCAGTAACTCTGATGCGAAGGGCTCCAGGAGAGCAGATGTCACTGTGTCCAAGCTAAACCGGTCCCCAGCATGCATCTGACGTGCCATCACAGACCACACCTGTGAGTCTTGTACGTTTCCTACTTTCCAACTTAAAGAATAAGTGACCTAGAGGCAGAGCTTCCCCCACATTCTTGTCAGGGTGTGGCAAGGCTAAATTTGGGACAGTGGCCCCATCTTTGTAATAAAACGCAGTTAACTAGCGGAAGACGGCTCCTGTGGGCGGAGACTCGGGGAAGCACGGGGAGCAAGGGGCAAAGCCTGTGAGACAAGAGCGCAGGCCTGAGAAGAACTCGGGATGAGAGTATAAAAGTGCATGCTGGGAGAAGGAGAATGCTCGGGCAGACCCGAGAGGAGGAGGAAGGAGTGAGCGCCATGTAGGCTCTTAGCCCCAGCCGTAAGCGGCTGGAGAAGAAAGGCTGCAAGCCTTTGGAAATCTGGACTTGGTTACATGTGTCCCTGAGGAGAAGGACTTGTCAGAAACCTGGACTTGGTGGAAAGGAAGACTTGGAAATGTCTGTCCCCGACAAGAGAGGGCTTGTTGGAAACCTGGACGTGGTGTGGGCTTGTTTTCTGTTATTGCTGAACTTGGGTGAGGGGTCCAGGGGCCATGGTGGCCCTGCGGACTGTAGGTAGGGTCATTATCTTCTTGTTCGGAAATCCTTTTTCTGTTAACCTGGTCTTGCGCTGCTGACTCGCAGGTGATAGTGGTGGGTTTAAAGACCAGCTTTTCTCTTGTGAGGTAACTTGCCTGCCTCTGACCCGCTAACAAGAAGGAACTGAGAAGACAGAGCTTCAACTGTTTCAAAGGCTCTTATTTTCAGCTCTTTTCTACAAAGACTCATGCAAATTTGTTTTTGAACCAATGATATAGTCATACTTTTATATAATATCTAAAAGATACTTCTAAGAATCTGAGGACCTGGAGCACTGATTTTCTAGAAAATTTTTATTTATTTATTTATTTATTTATTTATTTATTTATTTATTTATTTATGTATTTATTTATGTATTTATGTATTTATGTATTTATGTATTTATGTATTTATGTATTTATGTATTTATGTATTTATTATTTATTTATTTATTTATTTATTTGTTTATTTATTTGTTTATTTATTTATTTATTTATTTATTTATACTAGGTCTTGCTATTTTTGCCCGTGGAGCCGCAGGCTCTTGTTGCCCGGGGTACCACAGACTCAAGCAATCCCCAGCCTCAGCTTCCCAGGCAGCTGGGATTACAGGTGCACCCACCACACCCAGCTATTTTTTTTTTTTTTTTTTTGGAACTAGGTCTCGCTACGGGCCCCAGGCGGGACTCGAACCGCGATCCCTAGCCCTGGCCGCTTCATAGGC
Organism: Uropsilus gracilis; assembly: GCA_004024945.1. NCBI lineage: Eukaryota > Metazoa > Chordata > Mammalia > Eulipotyphla > Talpidae > Uropsilus > Uropsilus gracilis. The sequence goes on from PVHY01000260.1 coordinate 59,300, forward strand.
TGAAGCTTACAGGCAAGAGCCACCGTGCCCGGCTTTTATTTTTTTATTTTTATTTTTTATTTTAAACTATACAGTTTATTTCAGGCTTAGAACGTATAAATAAAAGAAAACTAGGATACAACAAGATCAGTATGCAAATTAGGATACAACAAGATGTCAATATGACAAATATTACAAGTTTTAAAACTTTAAGACAACTTGAAATTTGGATACAATAATAGAAGTAACAAATGGGGATGTTCTCCAATATCCTAGTTAGGAGATTTTTTAAAAATAATTTTTAAAAAAATTTTATGGGAAGAAAGCAAGTTACATAGATAGGTGTACATATTACAATATCATAATTATGAAATTGTAACCATGCAAAATAATATATTTACTGATGTGTGATTTAAAAGTTTCAAATACCACTGGAATGGCAAACATCAAATAGAGTGTACTAATTATTATTTCTGGGAATGTATAGTGGGGAATAGAATAGAAGAGATTCACAGAGAATGTCAGCTATCTCTGATGGTTGTTCTTTTTTTTAAATTAAATTAGGTCGAGCACCGTGTCTCGTGCTTGTAAGCTTCAGCCTATGAAGCGGCCGGGGCCAGGGATCGCGGTTCAAGTCCGCCTGGGGCCCGTAGTGAGACCTAGTTCCAAAAAAAAAAAAAAAAAAAAAATAGCTGAGTGTGGTGGCACGCACCTGTAACCCCAGCTACCTGGGAAGCTGAGGCTGGGGATTGCTTGAGTCTGTGGTACCACGGGCAACACGAGCCTGAGGCTCCATGGGCAAAAATAGCAAGACCTAGTCTCAAAAAAAAAAAAATTAAATTAAAAAATTGCATATATATGTGTATTTATATTATATTATTGCATTATTGTGTACCCCAGGGCTTTCCCACTTCGCTAACACCTGCTAACCATCCTGGTCTTTTGTGCTCTTCGCCTCCTCAGCCTTCTTCCCTCTCCTCTTTTGCTCCATTGTTCAGTCCCGTTGGTTGTTTATTTTTTCTTATTCATTTGTTTTTCCCTATATCCATCATATACGTGAGACCATCCTGTACTTCTCTTTTTCTTTTTGGCTTATTTCTGCTAATATGAGTCTTTCTGGTTCCATCCATGTTGCTGCGAATGACCTATGTCTAGAAGATTTTAAAGGCATAGAGTCTTTTCATCTCGGCGGCGACTGCCTTTTTCCCTGGCTGGCAATCCCTCAGCAGTTCTGTACATCTCCAGGTTGTTCCCCTTCACTCCACCTCCAGATCTCCCTAATCTCTCAAATATCTTTGTTAATTTCCTTGCCATTCACGAATCCTTACTTCTTCCGCCACGCTGAGTACAGATGAACTTTTCTCCCACACCCCATGTTCTTGGTGTGTGGAGAGCAGGGCTAATGTTCCCCTTGCTCCTCGTTGTGCTCCACCTTCTTTTCTTCCTCAAGAACACCAGGTTTGATTCTGCCACTCCCAGTATGCTCTCTCGCTGCCATCACTCACTGGTGACAGCTTGTCTCATGCCCCAGCCCAGCGAGTCTACCTGTGAAAGTTGGCACACCCTACGCTCTGGCCTTCCCAGGCTTTCAATCTCCTTCATTTGAGGCTCTTCCTGATTACCCATTCACCACCTTTCCTGGGTCACAGCTGCAGCATCTGGGAGCTTAGAGAGCAAATTCTCAGGTCACCTGTCTCTAATCCAGCACTTTGGGGGTAGGGCCAACAGTCTGGGTGTAACAAGCCCATCAGGTGCTTCCAGTTCACACTGACATTAGAACCACTGCCCGTGTTGTGCCATTGGGAATCCACACCAAGGCTGGCAGTCGAGCAACACTGGCAGTATCCCGACATCATCATCACCTCTCCTTCCAGCTCACTTATTCTAACACCTTCTCTCCAGTAACTCATCAGCCTTATTGAAACTTCCAGCCTACTGATCTCATGTTTTTTAATGTCTGTCACCTTGCTCATATTCTTGCTTTCTTCCTTCTCCGTACGTAGCCCAGCGCACCTGCAGGTCCATGTGAACGCCTTGACTCTGTGCTCCTTTCCCTCCAGCTACTCATTTGGCAGAACCTGACCCTGGCTGAAGCTATCCACTAATCAGGTGCTAACACTTCACCAGCACCACGTGACTGAACAGCGCTGGAGAAAGACCATGAAGTCAGGTGGGCCGCATACCCCTCAAATAATGCAGAGGACACTATGTCCTCTTCCAGCTCTTCCAGGCTGGGCTTCACCCTTGCTCCTCGTTGAAATGACTATTCCATAATTCCTCCTGCCCCAAATCTTCTACTCAATTGATAAACCTGCAGTGTTTTCTACATCCCATCTCTGCCTGCTCAAGCACTTCTTCCCACAGTTATTCCTTCTCTCCTGCACCCTCAGTTTGTCCTTCTCTGCACTGACATGCTTTACCATTACGTTTATTTATTTATTTAGAGACTATGTCTCACTATGTTGTCTGGGGAACCGCAGACTCCTGTTGCCCGGGGTTCCCTGGACTTGTGATCCCCAACCTCAGCCTGCCAGGTAGCTGGAATTACAGGCATGCACCACCATGCCCAGCTGTTTTTTTGAGAGTAGGTCTCACTATGTTGCCCCGGGTGGGTCTTGAACCCATGGACTCAAGCAATTCCCATTCTCAGCCTCTCATTCTAGGCTGTTGTTAAAGGCACGTGCCACCACGCCCGGTTTACCATTACCTTTATTAAAACAAAAAATGATCCCTGAACCGCCACATTTAGGGTCCTGTTAGGATTCTCGTGTGCCTTTGTTAGATAAATAATGAATAACAAGTAAGTGAATGCTAGGACTATTTTATCATTCACTGGTATTAAGATATATATAATCCAGCCCCATGAAGACAGGATTAGATTCTTATGGTTTTTGAAAGAAATTAAAACACTTAAAAGATATTTAAATATTGTGGCCCCTCGTCACTGCCTGTTAGTTCCACAAATCCTGCTCACATTTCTCTCTGCCTACTGCCGATGTCTGGCTGCTCTTACAAAACCACTTGTGGCGGATGTATCTTCCAAAACTGACACACTAGTTCTGGCCTATCATGTTCCTACCTGCAGGGAAGGATATGCTTCTCTTCAACTTGGATGGGACTTTGCGGCTGTCTTCTGTGGCTATGTGATGTCTGAGGTGGTAAATTTTCACCTCGTGTTCGCTCAGGATTTTACCCTGGGAACCCAGTGCCAAGTTGCAAGGATGCCTAGAGTGCATGGGTTCCAGCCCAGTCACCAGATGTGTGGCTGAGTGAGTAACCCTGTAGATGACTCCAGCCTTCCAGACACACCCAGCTGATACCAAATGGAGCAGACCATGAAGCCAGAGCCCTAACTGAGCTGCACATTTGTGTGCAAGCAAATGTCATTTTGGTGGGTGTTTTCCAACGTAGCAGATGACTGGACATGTTCAAACCTATTTTGTGTCCTCATCTTTCTTTTTCTCTGAACTGCATCCAACTGGACAATCATTTCCATCATTCTGTGGGGCAGGCTTTCACATGGGTCATCAGTGGGCTACATTTCTTACTCAACCTGCCAGCAGATTCATCTGAGCTTACCAAATGGAAGTCTTTCTCCACTCATTTCAAGAACCTGTACTAACTTGCTCTAACCTGACCGCCCATCTCCTTAACTAGCATCTCCTTTGTACCAGATCTCCATGGGGTCCTCAGGCTCCCTCAGCAGCCCCCCCCCTTGCTAACTATACTCTCTAAATTAGTTCATTCATCCTCTGATGTTATACCACTTATGGGTTGAGAGCTTCCAACTTTGTATCTTTAGTCTGGTCCAGATTCCAGATTCACAAACCCCATTGCCTACTAGGCTCAGACAACACTTGGCAAGACTAAAATCAAACTACTGGTTTTCTTCCCCAGCTCAGCCATGACATCACTCATTACCTAGTTGCTGAGGCCAAAATAGTAGGAATCATCTTGAATCCCTTTTTCTTAGAGCCCACTTTGTAAAATTGCATGTCAATCTGCAGGTCATTCCTCAACTCCATCTCCAAACTACATTCTAAATTCAACAACTACTCATCATGGCATGACTGTAACTTCAGTCCACACCCTGTCCTCTCATCTGTCCTGTGCAGCAAGTCTGAAAGGTCTTCTTGCCCTTTTGGGTCACCCTTTCCTCATAGACCACACCACAAGCAGCCACGGTAGTGTATTCTAAAGCATAAATCAGATCCAGTCACTCTACAGCTCAGAACCCTCCAATGGCTTCTCATCTACACTCAGAATCGACACTCTTACCCAGTGTTATGACACCTACTCCATTTTCATGTCCCTCCGCCCCGGGCTGCAGACACACCAAAGCCAAATGGGCTTTAGTATTGAACTGCTCCCCCAAGTCTGCACATGGCTGTCTCCTCTACATTGTCCCCTTCTGAGAGACCTCCCCAGCCCTCTCATGAATAGCCTCTCAAGTTATTCTGATGATATAAGATTTCATTTTCTTCATAGTGCCTAACTTCATCTGAAGCTATCATATCTTTCCCTTCCTGTTGTCTTTTCCACTTGAGTACAGGATCTAAGAGACTGCAACACATACACGGCAGAATTCTCAGTCACTAGACCAAGTACTGATTGAGTAGTTGAACAAGGGCATGGCACATAGTGAGTGCTGACTTGACGACAGATATACTTTTTAATTTTATAAGACTACTGTTCTCAAGTGCTTTGCGAGTACCTGGGCTAGCAGATATTTGTTGATGTGAAAAGATGGGGCTTTTAGAGTTGGGTCATTGAAGATTATCTAATTCAGTGATTTCCAACCTTTCCCCCATCTCTTCACACCTGAAGACAACAGGTCCTCATGAGTCACTGTGGTTCTTTACCAGAGACACCTCAACAGCCTTGGCAAGAGAATGGTGTTAGCCCTGCCCATTTCTTCGTATTTGCTGACATCTAAGTGACACCAAGGAGTGTCCTTAAATTAAGAAGTGTTAAGAATGAAATATAACTTGATTCAGTCCTGGCTAGAGAAATTTAAAACTCAGTTGGCTTTCCTATGGGCCAGCTGCCCAGGACTTGACCTGTATATGTGGCTGAGCTGTTGAGGTATAAATATTATATCAGAGGATTAGGACTCCAGACTGAGAAATGATAGCCTGAAGTGAGTAACAATAGTGAGAATTTAAGGAGGGCAGGGTTAGGAATTGAGTGGGGATTTGCCAAGAAACGCTGGGGATAGCAGGCAGTCTGCCCTAAGAGCTGGCTCAGGAGTGAAGCACCGTGTGGGAGCAACAAACCAGTCCGCAGAGCACTGGGCAGGTCAGGCTCACAGCCTTGCTGCAGTTCCCTAGTGTCTCTGTGACCCAGCCGGACCCTCCTCACGGAAGCCTAAGGTCTCTGCCCCTCAGACACCCAGACCAGGGTCAACCTCAAGACCACACTGTGCGTTATGCTCCTTGCCTTTATTACACATGTGGAGATCTTTTATTCCCTAGATTTTTTTTTTCTGCCTCGTCAGTATTACTTCTAAGTTTCAGGGGCAATGAATAAATTTTACTAATATGAAAGTGGAAATCAACCTGAATTTTAAGCTCAAGTATTCTGCATTTTATAAGCACACATGAACGTCTCGTGGCCCTTAAGAATTAGTTGCTAGTTACCAACCCTTCTGCAGACAAATCAGTTTTACCTTTTTTGTCTATTTCATCTGTAAACTGAAAGGGTGATTGATTAGATAAGTTACAACATAGTTTCTTTCCAGCAGAATGGGGACAATAATAGTAACTACTTTATTTAGTTATCATAAAAAATAAGATAGTATCTACAGTTGACTGCCCAGACAAGGATTGGCTCAGTGTATGGTAGTGCCTGTAATAAGCACATTCCATGTTTTCTCATCTAAATCAAACTTGATAGCCACTCTACATAAACATTATCCTGGCCTTGGAGATATTTTGAAGTCCTTCTCACTTGGTTTTTAAATAGTAGAGCACATAAGCATCTGGAGTATCATCAAATTTGCACTGCCATTTACTTGTTTATTGAATGTCTACTACCTGCCTGGTACTGTGTGAAGTACTTTATCAGTTATCTAATATTTCAGTCTTGAAGAGCAGGTGTTATTTCCTACAGCTTATTGAGTAAACTGAACTTCTGACAGGGATAAAATACCTTCTGCAAGTTTATAGCAGTTAGTGGGTCTCAACTCTTATCAGACTCAAGTCTGTTTGACTCCAAAGTCCATGTTTGCTCTGCTCTGCTCCTCATTCACATTGTGGGGAATCTAATGTAATATTATAACATCAGAAAGGAGGAATGTTCCTGAGTGGAAATGTTAAAAACTGGACAACTGATTTAAAATAACTGCTTTCTGTATTTACTGTGGCCTGTTCAAGTAGCCAAAGGAACACAGAAGCAATTTTTGTTGAGCACTGAAAATAGGTACTGACTAGTTTCAGTCTTATCAGAGATCTGTAGTAGACACTATGGTTTTTAAAAAAACCATACATTATTTAATATGAAAGGAAAGCATCAGATGAAATGCAACAATGAAATGAGGGCTACACCTGAGGAAAACAAAAAAACATTCACTTCCTACCTACCTTCTCATTCTATTGTTGGGGCCACTTTTTCTCTCATCACAGAACAGACAAAGACAGAAAGTGAGATTTGGGCATTCAGTCTAAGTTCCAGAATATGAAGTTTACTCGGGAAACCCAATAAAAAACAAACAAAAAACCACTACCAGAATATGCAATTACCTTTTTTTTTTTTTTAAATAAAGTAGGCTTCAAATTTGGCAAATACTTTCATCAAACAAGTATTACTCGTTTTTGTCATTTGTGTTTACTTTTATTATATATAATTTGAAGCACTAAGTGACCTGGTTTACAGGTTAATTTATTCTGAAACAGCTAAAAGTGGACGCATACCTTTAAAGAGGTTCACACGGAGTCACTGGAGGTGATGCATAACTCATCCTATTATAATAAACGGGCTAATATTTTCTGTCATCAAAGCAGTTTAGGTGTGCATCGACATTTACTTCTAAAGAATTATTTCTTTTAAAGTAAATATGGTCACAACTGCTCCTTTGCTAGACATACTATTGCACTGCTTTTGTTTTATTGACTACATCTTAATCCCAAGGTTTTTATCTGGGGTAGGCATGCTTTAGGTATTTGTGAATGACACAGTCAACAACTGAGCTGTGAGCAGAATGAGGTCATGGGGCACAAGACTGTAATTCTCTTCATGTTAATGACAGTAATGTAAGTCTGCTACATAAGCAGAATGCATTCAAAACACTGATACTGGATAGTAGGTCAGGAAAAGAGAAAAGGGTTCAGTTTAAGGGGGGTTAAAACTGAGAAGCTGTAATTGGCCTAAAGATGTGAAGGAAACCACAAAAGACATGGACCTGATTCTGTGTGAAAAGGAAACGAATCACTCCCCTGGGACTGAGACACCAACAATTTCAGGCAATTATAGGCTTGCCTCTTTCAGGGTTTTAACTGCGATTTAGTTTCATCGAAAAGTAGACAGCATCAAACAAAAAGTTCCATTTACCAAAAGAAAGAGGCCTTCTATGAGTGAGACACTTAGGAGGAAAAAAATATTTGCCTTAAACAATTTTCAAAAATTTCCATTCAAAGCTTATTGAATGAATGAACCACAGAATGCATGGCATGAGAGAGGCTGGAATTTCTTGAGAGCTCCAATTCCATTACAGTGACTCTGACAGGCAGTGTGAAAGGTCTGGGCAGCATGGAAGAGTTCCACGCAGGTCACAAATGTGCTTGACCTGCTAAGTCCATTCATTTCCAAGAATGTAATGCTTAAACTGGGCAAAATTTGGAGGTCACACCCTGAGCTAGCATTTGTCAGCTTGCACTGAGATAAATATCAGCAGGATTAAAGTTTCTTTCAAGGTATCTCAAAAGAAAAAAAAAATCTATGAGGAATATTTCACTTTTAGATGAGTGAAATGATATAAATTTCAATCAGTACAAATGAATAAATGAAGTGTAGCGGATTATTAATTATAAATTTGACTTTTTTTGGTGCATAGTAGTCAAAATGTTTAGCTCACATTGATTAGGAGCAGAATTGAGAGAATAGTATATATAGAAACAGAGAAACAGACAGAGGTTCTTTCACCATAGTCCAGTGTGTTATTCAAGTTCTATTCCCTCTTTCAACTGCTCAGGGCCTATGGACTCAGCAGAGCAGTTAGGGAAATTCAAAATAATCTCTCCTGGAAACACTTTCCAATCCACCATGTGTCACCCACCCCCAATTCCGATGCTGGCATAGGTGGTCTCTCTGAGACTCATGACTTGTTTTCTTCTTTTTCCTTTGGTGTCGTGTCCCATATCGGTTCCTTGATATGTTCTGGCAACTGTTCCAATTTTGTCTAGAAAGAGAAAAGCAAAACTTTAATGTTGCATGGACTTCATTGAACTCTGAACTCTGGCCACAATTCTCTTTTACTCCCCTTACTTATCTTTTTATAGGGCTTTGATGCAAAAAGAACGAAAGCATGCTTCCACAGCAATTTATCTGATCCCCTGTGATGTCTAGGAACTGCCATTTAATGTAGTCTCACATCAAGACAACTACTGAGGAGTCGATTACCTGGGGAGGATGTGGGTGGCGGTGGCAGAAGTCTGCTGAGCTACCCCACTACACAAGGCCAGGAGAACATGCCTACCACCCCCATCTGACCTCTGCCCTCCCCTCCACTCAGTGTGCCAGACCTGGCAGCAATGCATCAAACAAACAGATCTCTCCCCAGCACAAAGTCATACCTTTGTAACTTCCATGGCAACTCCTTCAGGTAAGTTTCGTTGGATATATTCCAAGTAGACATCTGCTGTACTTCCTGTTAGATGTTCTAACTAAAATTTCAAATATGAAATTGGTTCATGGTATGCTGCTAAAGCAAAACTTATAAATTTTTTTTGGATAAAAGCTTAAAAATTCAAATCAGAGAAGAAACTTGGGTAGATTCCATTCGTCTTTCTGCAATCTTACACAGAACCCTAACTTAAAGAAAAAGGGTGCTTCCTCTGGTTGAACTGGAAGGGAGAAGCATGGATAGGAAGCCCCCTTTCCTCCAAAATGCCAGAAATCCAGTTTCATTTAACCCTACTGGCAAACATGGCATCACAGCAGTACAACAGTTTCACAACACAACTTACAGGAGAAACAAGACTAAATTTAAGGTAGAGTTAGTATAAGATTTTTCTGTGTACTCCACAGGGGGAGGTGTTTCTGTTAAACATAGGCAGATAAAAATTTGAATTTACTTTTTTAATGAAGGGGAAGATTATGCCTAATCAACCATATTTGTACCCTATATGCCTGCCATAGTGCTCCCATATAAAATATGCACAAGCACTCGTTTAAATAACATTTACCATGTTAGAGTATTTCCATACTTGAAGTATTTTGGATAAATACCTCCTTTAATCCTCATGCTGATCTTATGGAATGGGTTACTATTATATTCCATTCTAATGAAGGAATAGAGGCACAGGTCACACAACTAACTAATCTAGCAGCGCCAAGACTTGGATCTGGCTGACTCCAGACATCAAGTTCTTTTAACCACAAGACTATGCTGACCCTAGTGGATTCACACATGAGTGGTAACAGTTGATTGAAACACCTTAATGCTGCCATCAAGAAACTGGAGAATCCAGTTTGTATGTGAAAAGAATTATTAGAACTGTGTGAAAACTAGAATTTCTGAGATACAAGCAAAATTATTCCAATGCTACTTAAATTGTCTAAAAATTAGCAAAACCTGTAATACTGTGATAAAGTTTGATTTACTCTACAGGATGGCTTTGAGCTTGATTCTCCCATCATGCTGCTTCCATAAACACAAAATGTCAAGTATCCTCTCTATAATTATCAGGCATGGGCTGATCAGAAGTCTTGCCAGTCAATGCTAAAGCAAAATTGACATAGGAGTATAAAATTTGGGGCACTTCAAAAATGCCTGAAAGTCTGAAATAAACTCACCTCTAAACATCTGTACAGTGTCCTCATTTCATACTGAACTCTATGCTTCTTGAAAATATGCACTGATTTAAGGAGAGTAAATCGCTCTATTTTCCTCGGTGGTTCGTGCCTGAAAATTAATGGGCATAACAAAATACTTTAGCTAAGGGATGTTAAAACCTGAGTCACTGATATCAAAGCATGATTCCACAACTCTGTAGGTCAGGCTCACACTCAATTATAGGCATTAACTACCATTTACAGACCTCCATTTGTCAAGACTATCATCTGTAACAACTGCTGTCATAAGCTTAGGCCAAAATAAACACTACAGACAGGAACAGAAACATTCTCCACAGATTCACAAAAATGAGCTTGACAAGTGCACAGACACACGTCTCTAGGTTTATTGCTTTGAGGTCTCTTATTGACCAAACACAGGAACTGTGAAAACAGTGCCAATATGATGGCCATAGTTATGATGCTTGCTATATGGATAATGCTTCAGGAAAATCTACAGATACAGTGATAATCACAAAACTACAGTCTGTTAGGGGAAATGTAGATTCCAGCTGTTCTATCAGAAGGCAAAACTGTCAAAGCCTCAAATGGGTCCTGTTCTGTATCAGGAGTAGTTGACAAGATTAAAGAGGTGGCTATATTGAATGCTGCAGTGACGTCAGGGCCATATGAAGCTTGCCTTGTTGATACATGAAATTACTGGGTGAGTAGCATTTCTGAAACAATGGCTGTATTAGACAAAGATCACTGAATTGAATCCAAAGGCCCTAAAAGGATTGTTCACCTAACCTACCTCCCTGGCCCATGGAGATCCCAAACATGAGGGTTTCTTGGGTTTCCTTATGCATATGCAATGCTTTGAAAGAAAGAATGCTTTGCAACGCTTTGCAATGAAATAAGAATTTCTTTCATTTTCTCCGTGTTTACACATTCTAATTTTTAAACATTCTGGTGGATGTGAAAGAATAGTCCTACTTAGGACATGACAACCCTAACTTCTCTACCCATCAAGAGTTATCAATTCCACCTGAAGTATTCAGACCTACCCAGGACCAGCATCACTGTCTTGGTTGGTTATGTTACAGTAACAGGTCAGATTAGGAAAAACCATACTTACACTTTAACAGAGATACCAAGTTCTTTGGCAGCAAGCACAGCAAAATATTCATAACTGTCTAAAACAGCCTTATCATGGCCTTTTACCAAAACCGACAGGTGCTTGTATAATGTGTCTGGTTCATCAGAAATGGTTACCTACAATTTTAAAATCCAAATGAAAAGTTTTAGTCATGGTTCTTCTAATATTTATAACAAGTAAAATTTAACATATTACGCTCAACGAACAACTTCAGAGTTTACTAATAAAGGGAAAGAAAAGTGGACTAACATCTTACTGTCATTTAAGTTACCAGAAACTAAACTATCACATTCACATCTCCATAATGACCCTCAGAATCTGTTAAAATACAGTTTAAATCAAAAGGACTTTTAAGGCAACAAAATCACCAATGGAACTTTCTAACTTAATAGTTGTTGAGCCCCATACACACAATGGGAAAGGATTTTTTAATCTGTCAACAAAGTTTCCTAAATTGAGAATTTAGGTCAGAGAATTTAGGTCAATTCCTAAACTGAGAATTAAACTCTGCCACTTCTAGCTGAGTACCAATGTCTAAGTCATATAAACTTACTGTACTTTAGTTTTCTTGTATATAAAACAGTATAATATCTATGCTATAGCTCACAGCATTTCTGTGGAACAAATAAGAAAACAGATTAAAGTACTTCTAAATCATAAATCAGTTATACAAGGGTGAGCTGTTGCCATACGCATGTTTTATTAGGTTTTATTCATGTATGTATTGATTACCCTAAAAGAAAAATTACTCATTTCTAATTTAAAAATTATGACACTGTACACACAATTTCTACTTCTTCCAACCTAATACTTAAAGATCTTAGAAATAATGGGTTTGACATTTCTGACTTTCTTCTAAGAGGTGAATTACCTTCACTTCATTCATCCAATAAGCCAGTCATTTATATTACTAATCCAATGATTCAGAATTAAATTACTTCAACCCTGAAAGATCTACTTAATAACCAGGAAGCTAGACATTTACTCTCTATCACCCCAAATAGAGCTGCTGGAAGAACTTAATTTACTGATACCCATTATTGTAGGCTTGGGGACAAAGGAGAAGAAATATAAAGTATGTTCTGATTGATATAGGATTTTAAAGATATTTTGAACCTATCAAAAAAAAATCAAGAAATTTCACATAGTAATTAGGATTTCAGTTATCTTAGTAGATTTATACAATCAGGCAACACTAGCTCTGGTTTCCCAACAAGTGGCTCAAGCAGCAGCTGCCCTGCTTATAAAGGGTACAGCCTGCCACCACCCTGTCTTACAGGCCTGGTTCATGCAGGCATCTGAGTCGGAGACCTGAGGTTTATATGTGATGTCATGGAAATATATCCATTATCTATTTAGTACAACAAAACCAGCAGCACATTTTGTTGTTGTTGTTGTGACTAAGTCTCGCTATTTTTGCCTGTGGAACCGCAGATTCACGTTGCCTGGGGTACCATGGACTCAAGCAATCTCCAGCCTCAGCTCCCCAGGTAGCTGGGATTACAGATGTGCGCCACCATGCCCAGCTATTTTTTTGGAACTAGGTCTTGCTACATTGCCCCAAGCGGGACTCAAACTGTGATCCCTGCTCTCCGCTGTGGCTTCCTAGGCTGCCGCTTACAGGCATGCGCCACCATGCCCGGCCCTCCAGCATGTACATTTGGAAGTGTATGTACACAGATATGATTACATAACAGACAAATGTCTAGATGGATTATACTAAACTCCTAAAAGGAGCAGGAATGGAAGGACTTGACATTTTTAAGATTTTTAAAAAATAACAAAGAAATGGGTCAATAGAATCACAGTTTTAACTTAAAGTCAACAAGGTTGCCTAGCTATTTCTGGATATTCTTTACTTGTGCTAATGTTATTTCTCCCTGTGCACAATAAAGCATTGTTCAGGCTTAGGCTGAATGTCTCAAAATGAAAACTGAGCCTTGAAGACTACAAGAAAAAAGTTTTTCCATAACTTACTATCAAGTATTCCACATCATAATTATGACAACTCTTCATATTAGGCCGAGTTAAATGCAAAAGGTTGCTTTTGCTATTTCGTCCAGAGTTACTTAAGGTAAATAATCATTCCTTTAGAAGTTACCTTGATATCCTGAAAGATAACATGAGCACCCAGGAGACAGTAGAGAATACTGAGGTACATTGTGCACTTATCAGCATCCCAAAACCTTTTTATTCACAAAGTGTTTGGTAAACAACCCCAAATGAAATAATGAACATTTATTGCCACGTAGCTCCTTATGCCAAGAGATAGCACATACCGTAGGCTTAGTCACATCCTTGGGAACATCGATGTGTAGGTTTGAAAACTGTACCCACTTCATGTTGGTACTACTATGTGTGGAAGCAAAAAGAAAGGTAAGTAAAACAGCACAAGAAAAAGTAAACCATTTTCTTGTTCAGTTAAGCACACATTAAACTGTATACTTACAGAAGAAAGCCACCATTTTGGGTTATACTACTCTTAGAACTGTTTATAGAAAAATTCCTTGAACCCTGAAAAACAAACAAAAAAAAAGTGCTATAATTAAAATCAATCCCCCAGATATTCATAGATTCTGAAAAATCAAAACATAGACTCCGTGAAAAATGGAAAAAAAAATGTATAATGCTTCAAAATAAAGGATACCTCATTATTCCAAGTGAAAATATCAAGGGTATTTTAAAGGTCAAATTAGGTTTCACTAAAAAAATTAAAATGCAAGTTTCATCAAAATAGACTCTCAAAATATGAGAAAGCCTCTATCTTAATAAGAACCTTTTTTTAAAAAAAGTAATTCTTACATTAAAAGAACGGCAATGAAATGTGGGCATTAAAGGGAAAAATGTCTCATTCCCACTCCCCCCCTTTTTTTTTTTTACAGATTAACTGTAGGGAGGGGCTTGGTGAGGGGTGAGAACAGAGGGAAGGGAGCACAATAGACTATGGTGGTGGACTATGGGTGAGCAGGTGGCAAGAATACTGCAATGGTAAGGGAAGTTGGTCCTATACTTCCAAAATACCAACAGTAATGTAAGCCAATGTTACTGCAATTAGAAATAGAAATTGAAAAAAATAAATGTACTTTAATTTTTTGGCGTAGTTTTGAACCTTAAGCCTTTGCATATTTTTGAATATTAAGTCTTTATACTTTATTAACAAGTGGAATAAGAATTCTAACACATTCTTCTTAAGTTCTCTGTTACACATTATAAATAAACTGAAATACACACTGCAATTTACACCATCTTAATATTACTACCAGCCCTCATCTTGAAATACTCCAAATCTATTATTGTCAGCTCCCCCTAGTGGAATAAAACCTCTACTTTTAGATTGGGTCCCAAACGTGGTTTTTTCAGTTTCCTTCTAACACAGAGGTGAGAGAAACTGGTTGACACTGACTTTACTTGAGGATCTGGCTTTGTTGTTGGTCATTTTGCTCAGTCACAACTTCCAATAACCTAGTGATAATGTTGAGTGGGTATTTACTGTATAATGTGTTATTGTTATTTATTTTTCCTTTACACTTTGAGATTTAAAAGTGTAAGATGAGAAAGCAGAAGTACAATAAGCTCCTTAAAAATACTTTAAAGATGAGAATCATAATTTAGCACAAGTGAAGCTTAAGTAAAATTGAGGGTCACCTAAGTATGTTTAAAAAGCCTATTCTTAGCTTATTCTCCTCTTTACCCAAGAAAAAGGCAAGTCAAAACTTTCATATTCTTTCTTGTATCAATGGGAAAAACAAAAAGAAGACATAATACAAGGTAGTAAGGGTAATTCTCCACACATAATTACAAGGACTCTCCCTTTCCATATGTATGACAGTGACCTGACCATCCAGTTGTGTAAAAGAACCACAGGTCTAAGCAGTATGACACAATCATATTCTCCCAGTATAAGCCTTTAAGAAGTTGGCACCTAAAGTGCAATTACATCCGTAAATCAATCTTAAATTCTGAGGTTTTCTTTTTTTTGAGGGCGTGTAGTATCAGCTGAGTGTTTCTTATTTTAAAACTTCAAGCACACCTGACTTTCCTTAAGAACAGTGGTTTTCAAAGTGTCAAATAAGGACATCTGAGGACCTGAGACATTTTCAGGGGGACTTGGGAGATTTAAACGTTCACCAAAAGTTATTTGCAATATTTCCACTCTCATGATCTCACCAGTGTATGAGTCACACACATCTGAAATAACAGATGGTATGCAGAAAAAGGTAAGAGAAAACACCTGTTTTTGACTAAAACAGAAATTAATGGGATTTGCAGAAACTACCAATTGCTCACTAAATTTGTTTAGAAGTCTATTTTTAAATGAATAAACATTTTTAACAGTCTAAGTTTTATCTTCGAATATAACCACAGAATCCAAAAAGCTCTAGAATCCTCATTTTCAGACTGTAAGGGGTAATGAGATCAAAACAATTGAGAACTGCTGCTTAAATTTTTGCTTTTCCTCCAAAGAACAGCGCAGAGGAAAACTAAACCAACTTGTGACTTCGGCAGTCATTCTGTAAATCTCAGAATCCCTGGATGCCCGGATATGCCATAGATACTGTTCCAGCTCACTCCCCAATTTTCGCGGGGAAAACTTCCTGTCTTCTCCGAGACTAGGTTTTGCTTGCAAACGTGAAAGGAGGGTCTTGGGACATAAAAGGTTCACTATCCTTCCAGCTGTGACATTTTATGAATCTTCGCGTTCTTTTGTCCCGACAAATTAACTTGCTTACTCCCATGAGAATTCAAGATAAAACTAGTCCCTTTTTTGGGTCATCTTTCTACAATGAGCCGAGGTTCGGAATATAAATCGAGGAAGAAGCATGACTGACAAAACGACACTGGCAGTCAAAACTGGTGGCAACTGTCCCCGTCGGCCAGCGTGGTAAGCCCAGCCCTCCCATACCTGCCAAAGGCGCCTGCACACAGTACACAGCGCCGCTCGCGCCGCCATCTTGCTGTCCCGGCCTCCCAGGATCGCTTCCGGGTTCACAGCAACGTCCTAGGATCGCAAAGTTCCGGCTCAAGAGCAACCGCAGCGGCATGGTTCCGTGCATTTTGAATATGGGACAGGAATACTGCTGGTTTCAGTAGTTACAAAGCCCCGTCGGTCTTTTACACTTCAAATCGTGTCTGTCCTATAGGATTCCTGTTTTGTTGGAAGCAAACTTAACAAAATGCGTAATAGGAAAGACATAGACTAATGTATTGATAGTGGTTTTTCTCTCACTAGTGGACTAGCGGTTGGTTTATTACCCCCCTTTTTAGGAAATCTTAACTACATTTATATTTCGCTAAAAGAAAGTAAACCCAGGCCCTGTCCCTTTTCCTTATTGCAATAGTCTTCGAGTAACAATTCTTTTTTTTTTTTTTTTAGACTAGGTCTTGCTATTTTTGCCCGTGGAACCACAGGCTCAACATTGCCCAGGGTACCACAGACTCAAGCAATCCCCAGCCTCAGCTTCCCAGGTAGCTGGGATCACAGGCGCGTGCCACCACGCCCAGCTATTTTTTTTTTTTTTGGAACTAGGTCTCGCTATGGGCCCCAAGCAGGACTCGAACCGCGATCCCTAGCCCTGGCCGCTTCATAGGCTGAAGCTTACAAGCACGAGCCACCGTGCCAGGCAGAGTAACAATTCTTAATACTACCTTCCTTCTCCAAATCAATTGGCGCCTTTGTTCCTCAGCCAGACTGGAAACCACTGTCCTGCTAATTGATTATAATTGTAACACATCCTTTTTTTTTTTTTTTAAGTACTCGGTGTTGATATCTTCTTAAGGGGAGGAGAGCCCCAGATCACAATATGTTCATGTAGTTGAGGATACCAAACCTTTCAGATGAAACAGACTCATTCAAAGTCAAATGTTGAGTCAGTTACAATAGAACAATAACCACTTTCAAAATCCTACTTTGCTGCCTTTTCCACCCCTGCAGCAGACTGGTGCTGACTCTATGATGAGGTCTGGTTCTATTTAGGTAGCTTCTAGAGGTAGGGATAGGAATTCTTACTCCCTTAAACCCCTGCAAAAAAAAAAAAAAAACCCTTCTTTTTTAAAAAATATGTGTGGACTGTTTCTGGTACTGGGAAAGTAGGCTCAACACAATTTGAGGGATCATGCCTCTACTCAGCAGCCAATCAATCATGGCTTCTTTATGAATGGACTTTCTTTGCCTATATATAGAACTCTACATTGCACATGGCCATTGTTTGCTGCTTTTGGCTAATCAGGTTTCTTCATTCACACTCTCAAATGTAGTTCTTCTCTTTGGTCCCCTCATTTTCCAGGGTTAAGCTATGTTGTGTGTCACCAAATGGCCCATCAGCCTAATAGCTTTAGGTCAGGTGCCAACCCTCATCATTCAATAAGCTTGGGACAAGGTGGAAATCACCAAGAGTAGCAGTTTTTTCCAACAGTGGGACTATGGACAGGGCTGTTTTTGGTGGGTTTGGAGAGTGTTCCAAAGCTTGGTCTGCCCATTATGAATCTCTTGGTTAAGACCTAAACATTCAGGCTGGGCACGGTGGCGCGTGCCTGTAAGCGGCAGCCTAGGAAGGTGTGGCAGGGACCGACCATGGTTCGAGTCCTGCCCAGGGCAACATAGCGAGACTTAGTTCCAAAAAAACAGCTGGGTGTGGTGATGCACACCTGTAATCCTAGCTACCTGGGAAGCTGAGGCTGGGGGTTACTTGAGTCTGTGGTACCCCGGGCAATGGGAGCCTGCGGTTCCACGGGCAAAAATAGCAAGACCTAGTCTCAAACAAACAAACAAACAAACAAAACCCCAAACAAACAAAAGCCCTAAACATTCAAACATCTGACCCAAAGGTAGATAAGCAGGCCAAATGATTCTAGCTAACTGATGCCATTACACTTTGTGTTATGTCCAGAAAAAAATGAAAGTATATGCAGAAATTATTTCTAAGTTAAATCATATTTTGATTGCACTACTAGTTCTCTGTTAAGAGACATTTCTTTCCCTTTTGTTGTGATGATTCCATGAGGTTTATATAGTCAATGCCAAGCTCATTGAGTTGTATACAGTAAATATGTATTTTTAGGAGCTTTTCAGATGTCAATTATATCTCAATATAATAGTTTTTAAAACATAGCAATACGGCCAAAAATAAAATCATTCCAGCTGAGAAAGTTATGAGCCAAAGCAGTTCAAATCACATTGGTGTTGTATGTAATGATAAGTGTGTTGAAATGCAAAGCATGTAAGGACTGTTTTGGCAGGCGAGAATTCTACCACTGAACCACCAATGGGCGACTGTTTTGGCATTTACAACTCAAACAAAAATGGCAAATACTTCCCATAGAGTGAGGTGGGGGGTGCAGGTGAAAGGACCTTTTTAAAAGATTTTCTTATGTAAAGGAAATAATCAACTGTTTGCCTGCTTTTATACAAGGATATGATCCCTACAGTTATTCTAGAATATATTATTCCATTTCCTAACATGTTTTCCTAATTATGTTTTGGTTATTTCAAAAACTCATCCTCATTCCTAGGGCACACCCCAGTTGGCTGACTCAGTTTGTAGATTGAGAGGTTGTAGAATTCAGAATTGACTTTAGGCTAACTCAAAAGAGGTTTTATTTACACACACACACACACACACACACACACACACACACAGAGATAAGCATACCTGGAAGGTTAGAGATAATTAATTTAACAAATATTTGCTGAGCACAGGCTGTAAATTGCTGTGTATGTATGTGTAGGTGGTAGGCGGGAAGGAGCTCAGAATATTAGTTGCTCTTACCAGTGAAGAGCATTGGATCAGGTCCCAGGTTTCCGTATGTTCTGAGTCTTAAATTCTTTGGCAGAAAGGAATCATGATGTCACAGTCATCTTTCTACACCCTCCTCCAGGTATAATGCAGTGTGGAATGATGCCTAGCATATGGGCTTCATGAGCATGGAATGAATGAACAGGCAAAAAGTCTTAAGACTGGATACCCATGTTCCTTAAATTTATTAACACTGGCTAAATACACACTACTTTCAGAGAAATGTGTTACTTGATACAGGACCATTTAATATATTTATTTTAAAACATGAAACTGGAACATCAAAGTCTAAAACTGATGTGCCCTTCTTCTAAACCAAATTCTGTATAAAATTCAGAATATCCCTCTTAAAGTTTGTTATTGACCATTAAAAAAAGTAAGACACTTTGAATCTGGATATCCCAATGAGCCATGCATATACACCAATGTGGACTGGACTGTACGGAGATAGACTCATTGTGAGATTACAGGTGTAAAGTATCAATTCCCCTAAACACAGTTGAGTACTGACTGCATTGAGAGACCACCAACCCTTTTAGTGACCCACAGTGGTTTGAATAGCAGGAACACAAGTCCCAGAATGTGTGTATTTGTGTGTGTGTATGAACATTTTAATGAACACCAAATCTGATCAGCAGACCCCTAATCTGTCTGCTGGAACTGACTAGGAGGGCAATTAGCATTTTTTCAGTATCTAGAAGTCATTTCAGCAACTAGAAAGAAGGAATGTTTAAGCCAAATGAAACTCAAAAAGAAACATTTTATTATCAGAGCAGCTGATGCAATATTGAATCAGGTTTTCACAAATAAATATGACAGTGTCTGTTGGGTTACATCTCTCTGTTTGAAGAATGCCAATAGGTAGGAACTGTAATAAATTTCCAAGAAGGCTAATGACTGGAACCTTTCAAGTAAAATTCTCCTGGAACTCTTTCTGAAAAAGTATTATGATAATTCAAAAAAAAAAATGCTTATCACTCAGGGGGAGAAAACAATCTAGAATGCCCCAGTTGGTTCTGTTGGTTTTTAAGGAATGCACCTTTTTAGTTCAAGTCTATAAAACATCTTTATTTATTTGTTACATATGATGTTTAAATATAACTTTGCTTTCAAGCTTCAAACTTTATTTTAACCCCTGGTAAAATAAGACTTTTGGTTCACCTTAACAAAAACTGACCTAGGAAGAAACATTTTTAGCAAAATGTATTATAAAATTCACTAGAAAATACTGTCCTCTTTTTGCCAAAATGTTACATAAAATCCTTATTAAAAATACACACATTACAAAAGAAAAAGTATGAATATGCTATACATAGTGCTTTTGATATGGACCAAGAGACCTGCATTCCGGGGAAAAATACAGTTAAGCACACTAGATATTATGATGTCAACTTATAATAGTGCAAACCTGAATAAATCACATCCTGAAATGGGAGGCATGCTAGTCATTTGCTGAGAACAACGAAGCCAGAACAGGAAGCAATCACACCACCATTTAAAAATGTTTTCATTTTTATTACATTAATTTTTTTCAAAAATACTTTTCTTTACAATAGAACTCCTAGAAAATATTTACAACCTTCCTCTAATAAAATATAACAGCAGTTAAATATATTTGAAAATAAGATGGGTTTTTCCATAAAATATATCTGTTAACTTTTTATATACAAGCTTTCTCAAAGAGGTCTAAATTCACTAATGAAAAACCATCTGGTAGTAAACAGTAACCGAGTTGAAGACATTAACCATTGGGAAGAAAAGCTCTTTGGGGTGGGGAGGCCAGGAAGCTAGAACACAACACACACATGCAGGCAGAATCATTTCAGAAAAAAGTGAAGTGCAATCTTTTACGATGATGTCAATTTTAAAGTTGATATTCTGAAGAAATACTAATTCAGAAATTTGAACTGTCTCATTATGGAGGAGTTCTTTGGTTATTTCAAGTCAAAGATGCTCACATTATACTGCATGGACAATCAATTGTGCATTATAGTTTTGCCTTGGCAATTCAGTTTATTCCTAGAGTTTAAAACTGGAACGGCTGGGCAAGTCTCCAAACAGCAAATAAATTTGTTTCATAAACAGTTTTTGGGGTGTGCTCCTTTGATACCTGGTAGTAGAAGTATTCCAGAATCACTCAGATCCCTGAATGTAGAGGGAAGAAGTAACTTGGATAGACAAATGAGATCAGCTGCTACTACAGTTGGAACATTCTGGAATAGTTCTGTCACAAAGCTGATGCACACTGCCCAGATTACAACAAGCTGTTCTTAAATGGCAGCAGGTAAAGCGTATTTTCCCCCTAAAGAAATGAAACTTCCAAGACCTCTTTCTGAAGAAAGAATAATGGAAATAAAAAGAATGCTTGTCATTATCTTCTGTCCGTGACTTTCCTGAGATTCAGAGAACACTGTAATGTGAGGCCACTGTGGGCCATGAGTGCGTGCTGAATGTTTTCTTCAGAGTCAAGTGTAAAAGGTGCTCTGGTCCTATGCAGTCTTTTGTTGATGTTCTTCCTAATGTTAAGCTACCGATATGCCAGCAAGTGACCTGGCATGACCATGACTGCCACCCTGACATGGAGCTGGGGAACAAGCCTGCTTAGGGGCAAGGCCTGAATGGCCGGCTTGGGAAGTCACGCTTTAATGCTTGATGGGAAGTGACCCCCAAAGCGGTCCCCTGCTGGGACTGGGGTCCTGCTTGAAGGCTGCATTCATTTATTTGCCTCAGTAGTGGGATGGGTCAGTCTGACAGAGTGGAAAAGCCTGAGCTTAGTGCCATTTTTGCAGGATTATAGCTTTATTACCTTCAAGTACCAACAGCAACCCTGACAGGGACAGGAAGAGGCAGAGCAAAGTTATGTGGCTTAAAGAATTCTAGAAGTGCTTTGGTAAATGACTTTCATGAATACATTCATTGTTTGAATGCAAACATGGTTGCTAAAGCGTTATCTGAAACCGTTTTTGTTGGCTTTGAATGCTATTTGCCTTGTGTTTGTTATCAGATGTATTAGGTAACCCTTTTCCACATAGTTAGCGTCAAGGTAAACTTCGGTTCAGCATAGGTGAATCATAGCAAAATCCCAGTGAGTGAGGTTTCACAGTATTTCCACGTGGCACAGAGTTAACTTTTTAGAACTTCTCTGACCATTAATGGTGTTGCCCAAAAAAAAAAAAAAAAAAAAAAAGTATGCTCTTCCAATTTACTAGATGGGCGAATATTCCTTGGCGTTCCAAGTACTTGAATGTGTGCCCCCTTGACCACCCTTCCTAAAGACAGCTCTGGCAACCTAATAGTTGGGCTGCTCTTCCTCTAGATGGTCTCCAGTATGTCCCACGAAATAGCTCTGCCAGCCAGTGTGGGTTGAAGGGGCGCCCACCAGCCCCCAAGGGCCATGGAAGAGGACGCACTTGCTCTGTGAACCAGGCCTTTAGCAAGTCACTGCCTGGGAGTGAAAACCTGAAATTATACAGTACTTTGTTCCTAGGAACAGGCCAACGAGTGACAGGCAAGGTAGGGAGAAAACTTATTTTCACATTTGGTCAAGTCTTCAAATGACATAGGTGCTAGAGGAAAGCCTTGGGACGTGGGGTTTGCTTCGCTCCCTGGAAAGCGACCCCTTGGCAAAGATAATATGTTCACTGCAAACTGCAGACTGAGGTCAGAGCAGAACAAAAATACCTCTGGGGGGGGCGGGGGGAGGAAGAATGGCCCAACACCACAGCATGAAGAAGGTAGCCTGCGTCACACGTACAAACACATACACACACTCACGGCAAGCTTTGGAATAAAAGGCAACCAGGATGGTTGACATCTGAAAGCAAAAAGAACATGAACCTTAGATTCATTCCCTGTCAGGAATGAGTTCATGGGAATGTAGCCCAGATGAAACACCTCTTAAATAGAGTTGTGCCAATTATTTATTCCCCCCAACCTCCCACAAAAACACTTTTTTTTAAATAAAAGGAAAAGAACTGGAAGTTTTTTCTAAACCTGAATAAAACAACCACTTTTTAAACAGGTAGTTTAAAATGAATACAAACAAGCGGGCAGTCCGGTTTCCTGATTAATGAAGATGGAGGTTGTGGGTTTTTGCTGTCCCTAAGGACAAACAGGGCTTTATAGTTCTGTGTCACCCCGAAGCAAGACTGAATCTTGATCATCCAAGAGAAGATCGGTGTCCACGACCTCTGCCCCTTCCATGACACCTCCTAATTGCTGGACAACATCATCATCGAGGATGTCCACGTCCTTGATGGGCTTGATCAGATTCAGCTGGTCCAGGGGCAGCAGCCCTGGTGCCCCCACCGGCCCCGTAGTCCTCTCAATTGTGGCCGCCATCTCAGCAGCGAAGGCGGCTTTCTGAGCTTTTTGCCTCTGTTGTTCCTCCTGCTGCCTGTGAGTCTTCATATGTGCATTTCGGCTTTTGATCTTGAAGAAGACTCTGAAAATTAAAGAAGCAGCAGGTGAGATTTGGAAGGAGGTTTGAGGGTGGATGTCGTGGGCCAGCCATGACGAGATCGAACCGTTCCTGAGGCGGAGGGTAAGGCCTGAGACTCAAGTCAAAAAACTTGGACAGAAGGGCTCACAGCCTCTCTCTTAGGACTGTGGCCTCGAGTTTATTTAGAACCAGACTTTTATAGAAAACATGAAGCAATCAGTAACAAAGGAAAGTTTTGATTCAAGGTCACATGGTTTCAAGCACATCTTTACCAGGAGACCAGGTAAAAGCAAGTACAGTCTAAACTGCACGAGTGTGGCCAAAGTGTGACCTCAAGGAGGTATCTCACAAAGATTGCTCTGTAGACAGCCAAGGACACTTTGCTTTTCCCTCCGCACCCATTAGGCAAACATTCAGTAGCTTATGAGAACAGGTCAGAACAGAAGTAATGAGAACACAGCTCTCCATAGGTGGAGATTCAGACATCCTAAAGGGAATAGGGGTGCATGGTGTGACTTCTGGTTTGGGATAGTTTTGATAGGGTGGCTCCTTAGCAACTACAGCCTCCTCCACTGGTGACCCATCACTTCCCCTCTCCTCTGCAAGCGTTACAGGGAAGGGGAGGAAAGAGGAACACACATGACGGCATCAAGCTTCTCTGTACGACCATCAATGCAAGATGAATCCTCAAAGGCCTTCCCATC
Organism: Uropsilus gracilis; assembly: GCA_004024945.1. Classification (NCBI taxonomy): domain Eukaryota; kingdom Metazoa; phylum Chordata; class Mammalia; order Eulipotyphla; family Talpidae; genus Uropsilus; species Uropsilus gracilis. The sequence goes on from PVHY01000260.1 coordinate 83,366, forward strand.
TCTATGTGATCTAGAACACATTCCTTTCTCCTCTTACACCCTTTCTTTTTCCGTGTCCAGGGAGAGTCAAGGCTCTCCCCCCTCCAACTGGACTGTTGTCCCCTCCACTTCCAGCTGAGTGCTCCTTTCAAGATACCGGGCACTCAGGGTAGCCCTTCTTCTGTCTTTATTGTCCTTGACTTCCCAGCTGCAACTACTATTCTTCCCACGTAAGTTCCCTTCTTGTCGGCCGCCATATGACCATAATTTCCTACTACTGCTGCTTTATTATGGAATAGTGGTTCTCAGCTGGGAGTGATTTTGCCTCCCTCAGGGAACATCTAGCAATGTCTGGAGACATTTTTGATTGTTAACAAAGGAGGGTGAGGGAGGTGATACTTCTAGAAAAAAGTGAGCAGAGGTAAAGCATGCTGTTGAATATCCTACAACACAAAGGGCAGCCCCTCTTTCTCAAATAAAGAATTATCAGACCCAAAATGTCAGTTTTGAGGCTGAGAACACCTCACTAGGCCAAATCCAGCTCCTAGTTTGTTTTTGTAAATAAAGTTTTACAGGAACATGGTGTTGTCTATTATTCATATTGTCTATTGTTGTCTTTGCACTGCAAGGCAGACCTGCATAATGACAGTAGGACTACATTCTGGAGAGTTCTAGCTGGGCAGAGAAAGTTTGTCCAGAGGTGAGATTGCCTGTTTTTGGAGAGGGATGGGCATAAGCCCTTTATATTCATTTGTTAATTAAGGAGAAAAAAAAAAAAAACTTGGTCTGATTCTCAGACCCAAGTCAAACATTGTTGAAAGAGTCACACTGGACATTCTGAAAACTGTTTAATGCAATGAACATCGTCTCAGCAGATGCAAGAGGCATTCTCAAAACGTTTGCATAACATTATTCCTTGTGTGGAAAACCACAGAAAATACTGCTATTTTCTATGAAATTAAACTAGATTTATGGGAGAAAAAGGTCCCAAGCAACATAAAAACAGGACAAGGAAACTATTTAATTAGGGCCAGTGAAAGAGCCTGAAAACATCTTTATTAAAAGGCTCTTTGTCTCCACCTTGTGGTATAAGGAGTCACAGAATACTTGAACAGAGTGAAAGGTGCTGGCTTCTCTCAGAGGAAACTGGCAAGCCCCTAGAGAGTTTGCACTTTCAGCCCAGGGCCAACAGACTTACTCATTCAGAGTTACTGAATGAGGTCTCAACGTTTTAAGTATATGCATCTAATGAAGAATAAGGGGCATGTTTCCTCCATGGCGACATGAAGATGGTATCAAGTCCAGGCTCTGAAGGACCTTTGAGAGCAGAGGAGACTGATGCCTAAATTCTCTCCCTGCTGACTGCAGTTCACAGAGGGGAGGGAGAGTCACCAGCTCCAATTCACTTTGGCAGGTGCCACCACACAGGTTCATTCAGAAGCTAAGGACACACCAGGGCCAGTCTGCATGGTTGTAATCCCCACTCAGCTGAGCCCCAAACAAGCAGTTTAACTCAGTTTCCCTGCTGGTGAAAAAAGAAACTACTAAAAGTACCTATATTACAGGGCCACTTTAAAGATTTTGAACAAAAGAGGGAATTAATCTATGTATGTGGGAACCCTTTAAGACAGTGTGAAACAGTGAGTACCTGGTAAACAGCAGCTACTGCTAAGTTGCCTGAAATAGTCTATAAGGGTGTGTATTTGTAAACAGAAGTTTCAAGCACCCTGTTGCTAACACTGGGAATGTTTTCTTGGGAGAGTGTTAGCAGCTACCTGGTGGGCCTCTCTCCAGATAACGCTTTTCTTCACATCTGAGGCATCAGAGATTATGGGAGGAGAACCTCAGCAAAGTCCTTAAAGGTTGTTCTGAAGGCTGTCCCAAAGGACAAAGCTCCTAAAGCTGCCTTCCATGTCAAACTCACTGAGAAAGGAACTGGAATACCATACAGGATGCTATAGTAGGGAACTGTGAGCGTTTTACTACAGATACCTTCTATCTGTTGTAAGTAGAGAAACAAAGCAAACCAACAGGTCTGAGCAGTGGTCAGGAGCTCAACTGCAGGTCAGGCTCTGAAGTCAACTGAACACAGTAAGGTTCAGACCTCAATCCTGCTCCTAGAGGTGGTGGGACCTAGGGCCATTTCACGTGACTTTCCAATCTTCACTGGTAAAACAAGGAATAAAAACAGTATCTGAACCATATAGAGATTCTGTGTGGGTTAAATGAGTTCACACACTAAGAGTGTGGAACAAAGTAAGTGCTCTGCAAATGTCAGCCTTTTTTATTACAATTCACTGTCAGAAGGGCAGGGACGACAAATTGGATTGATCTCATGAGTCAACTTTGGTTAATTGGTTGTGCTTACTTGAAGCATTGTGATAGAAAACATCTGAAGGCTAATCTTAATGCAGTCACAGAGTGTAGTAATTGATTAGTGATGTCTGCCCTGGGAGCAGGAATGAACAGCAGTGGCAGACAAGCCTCTGCAACAAAGAGTTCCTGATTAGGTGTTTTAGAACCACTCTTAAATCACTCAGCAGAGTTAACACAAGTGAATAGAGTTTGGGAGTTAAGGGAAGAAGTAGGAGTTAGAATCCCATTCATGATTTCTGGAAAAAAGTCAAGTTTTTTTTAAAACTTTTACAAATTAAACTGTTAGTTTTCTCAGAATTATATAACTTTCGAAGTACAATGTCACATCTCCCTACATGCACATGCTAAGAGTGAACAGTCACGAGAGCCTTGTTCTCTGAAAACATCCATCTTATTATGCTTTAAGACATTAAAATATTCTGAGTCAGAGGCAAGGTCTACTCACACTGAGGTACCAGAACCCAAGGATGACATAGAGAAGACTAGGTGTTTTAGAACCACTCTTAAATCACTCAGCAGAGTTAACACAAGTGAATATAGTTAGGGGAGTCTGGATCCTTTTACTAGCTGAAGAAACCTCAGTCAGTTTTGGTCTGGGTCCCAGAGCAAATACCCATAAGGTACACTCCCTGGTTCAATTCCACCTACTTGCCACACTCCTTGCAGGGAAAGATGGTTGTGGGGTCTGTTTCGCCACTGGTGGTGCTGTGTGAGGGTGAGCTCTTCACAGAGCAGTACCCGCTCTGGGCACTGCTAGGCTTCTGCTTCCCAGATGGGACAGCACCCCGGGCTTTGGTCACCTGGTTGGTGCCACCATGGATACGAGCGTGGCCGTTCAGTGCCTGTCGGGAGCTGAACACCTGGGGAAGAAAGGGAGTGACATGACATCTACAGTCCTGAAAAGGAAATTAGGGTTATTAGTTACTCAATGGTAAAACAGGGCATATAAGAAACAAGTCTTTAATGACAGAGTACAGGGGTTTTATATACGCCAATTTTGGCCAGATGTCTCAGAAAATAGAGATTGAATAACACAACCACAGATACAAAGCCAATAAAAAAATCCCACAGTTCTTAAGATCAAAAGACAAGAGGCTATGTGGCAGCGGATCAAGGACATAGCCACTGCCTAGAGGTCAGGAGACTGAGGGCCAGATCCATCGCCTTTCTAACAAGGAGGCCTTGGGCCATTTTCTCTCTGTACCCTTATTTTTTCCCGATTTATAAAGTGAGAGAGGGGTTGGATCAGCTTTTGTAATTTTTTGAAGCCAGAAACTATTTCTCCTCTCCATCCCATCCCATCCCAGCCACATTTCTTTTCCCCTCAGGTTTAGGCAAGGAATAAAACCAACACAATGTTTCCCTTTGTGATTTTAAAAGTTATTACAAAAAAAAAAAATCCATCTTGCTGAGCACTTCTGACTGGGGAAAGTAAAAGATGACTACCCATTCAGTAGGGAATTTACTGTATACCAAACATGGACTTGAGGGAGCATTCAGTTTCTAAACGAAATGTGGAAATGCTGTCATTTAAAGTTACATCTTAATCACCTCTGAGTGGAAGCGCTTTACATAAAATGGAAATGATGGAGTGGAGTATACAGCCATCAAATATCATAGGCAGCAACAAGCTAGCAATTTCTTATTCTCTTCAAAGCTAACCCAACATGTACAGAATCTTTTCTTTCCACTTTCTCATTTTTTCTTATATGTAAATCAAGTTCATTTCTACTTCAGGATCTAAATATTTCAAAGGCGGGTGCTTTCTTCATCTAAATGACAGATTTAATAAGCAGCATTCAAAACACTCTGGAAAAGAGCATTGTCTAATACAACGTACAAGCAAAGGTAAGTGCTAACTTGAGTAAAACAGGACTTCCAGTGAAAAGAGCAACATTCTTATTTTTTGAGTAACACTTTTAGAACATGCCTATACAGGTGTGCCCGGCTTTAAGAAACCTGTTAGGGTAAAACTCAACAATTCAGACTAGTAGGGGATCAGTGGGGGCTGAGACTAAAGTAAACAACTTATAAAATATCCTTCAAAACACAGAGGAAGCCTCAAACGAGGCAAGTAGAGTTGGTGAGTTTTTTTTTTTTTTAATGCTAAGAACCAGCAAATAGTGAATTCCTTTTTTCAATATATATTTATTTTTATTTAATTATTTTTTTTTATATCACTGCAGTCCCTTTTGGCCAAAGAATACTTTGAATGGACCCGAGTACTAGGTTAAGTAATTATGTGGACTCCCTTTCAGTCAGCTTACCATATGTGCTTAATAGATACCCCTGCCCCCGCCCCTCCAAAAAAAGCACAAAAAATACATTTTAACTCAGTCTTTGGAACCATATTCTCAGGTTTTACATTACAGTTGATCCTTGAACAACGAGGTTTGAACTATGTGGTTCCACTTATATCATGGATTTCCTTGAGTACAGATGATGAAAACTTAACAGTGTGGATAAAGACTGTGAAGGACTGTCATGCATGTTCTTTTCCTTATGGTTTTCCTTGTACCTTTCTTTTCTTTGGTTTCCTCTAATGTAAGCATACAATGTGGGATACATAGGACATTCAAAATGTCTGTTAACTGCTTATGTCAACCTATCACAAGGCTTCCAGTCAACACTGGGTTATTATAAGGTAAGTTTTTGGGAAGTCAAGGTATTACATGGATTTTCAATGGGGAGGGAGGGGTCAGTGACCTTAACCCCCAAATGGTTGAAGGTCAACTGTGGGGACATTTGAATTGCTGATACCTTATAGAATTTGAAAAGCAAATTCTTTCAGACAGGTAGAACTGCAGGCAATGGGGACAAGTGATTATATCAGAAAAGGACAGACAATCCTTCTCTGTGGGTGCCCCAGTGCTGTTTGTTAGCTGTGGGTGCCCCAGTGCTGTTTGTTAGCTGTGTGACTACAGGAGTGCAGGCCCCAGTGTGACACAAGGTCCACAGGAGTGGAGAGGCAGCAGTACTGGGGAGCCTGATCATATGCTGCCTGAGGGCAGGGACCCTCTCTGTCCTCTGAGCATGCAGCCAAGTGCCTGACACAGCGCACTTCAGAAATATCTACCAGTCAGATGATAAGTAAATGGAACAAAAGAAAGATAAAGCACAGCCACACAATCCCTGCTGCCAAACCTTCATGGCCAGAGAGAGGTGCACCCTTTCTAAAATCAGTATTTCCTAAAGCTGGGCACAGTTGTATGGCCCTCACTAGTCCCGGATCCCTGGAGGATGCAGAGACACTTACAGCCCCGCAGTTGGGCATTTCACAGATGAAGGAGCCCGAAGGCTGGCAGAGGGCCTGCAGGGGAGGCCCCTCTGTGGGAGCCAGGGCAGGCCCTGGGGGAGGCTCCGGGGACTTCGGCACTTCACTCTCTTCTTCTCTTGTGGATTTCCTATCTTCTTCCAGGTCCTCTTCCTCCTCCTCTACCTCTTCTTCTTCTTCGCTCGTCTGGTGTTAAGGCAATAAAAGCAAAATGGGGAAATCCCCAAATGGCATTTTTAGTTGATGAACAGAACTCACAGTCCAGGAGAGGAGAGATGGGCTATGCTGGTTCTTTCTGCATATGGAACAGTGACTGAGACCTTGGGGGAGGAACAGTCTCGAAAAGGTTGGTCACTTGGAATTCTGAGGTCCAGGAAGCCCCTTGCCTCTTTCTGGGTTCCCTTACCACTTAAATAAAAATATGCTGAGACTGGCAGGAGACATTTCTGTATGGAGAGCTGCCCCAAGCCTCCCAGGTTGGAGACCAGTAGACCTTGAAACTGACCAAAACGCAGGCAGGCTGCCCTGCTTGTGAGCCACTTGTGGGGGAGTCCCCTCTGGAGACAGGCTAAAGACATACTGAGGTTTATTTTACCGGCCTCATAATACGCTTCCATGTGAAATGAGTGACAGGTCGGGTCTGATCCAAGGCCTGAGGCAAGCACGGAACATGGAACCTCCTAAGGTGGTCCTTCTCTGCTCGTGTCCAGAGTGAACCAAAACTGCTTTGAAAAGCAGAGGATACAGAAGACTGTACCCTTTAAGCAGTGTTTGCTTGTTGTATCTGAACATGGAGATTGGAGAAATGCCTTCCAGAGGCATTTTATGAAAAAGAATAAGAAAAATATTTTCTATGAATAATTATTCTCTCTATTATTATCCTCTGTCCCTTCCTTCTCCACAGCATGCAGGTGAAGAATTTACTACCTACTTCAAGGTTAACAAAGTAGCCAGTTACTGGAGAGGATGGAGCAGGTACCCGGGTGGGCTGGGATGGAGGGCAGGGATCTCAGAGGTTCCCTCTGTAACTCTTATTATCTAGCCACCTATTCTGTTCTGTCCTCTCCAGGGTGGGGAGATGCTGGACCCTCTAGACCCAGAAAGGATGGAGGACATCAGCGAAAGGGTTTCTATGTTCTATCAACCTCATTGCAGCTTATCCTCTACAGCACTGCAGCTTACAAAGCACTTTCATACTCACTCTGTCCTGCCATTTTACAGATACAGAAACGAAGAGCTGGTGCTCTGCATCTAACCCTGACACTTGTCCCTGCCAGGCTCTGGACACCCAATGCTGATAGCTCGTGGGCTTGTCTGGCTTACCCAGGACAGTGATGTAACTCAAGGTGAGTCCATGACTCATACAACTCATAAGCAAGAATTTCTAAGAAGAATGAAGATTTCTGGGAGTACCGGTATCCTGGTTCCAAATGTCACAGGCTTTCTCTCCAGTTAGGACTGGGGTGAGGGGAGGAAAATAATGCCAGTAAAGAAGGGGCACTGAGCACTCTCCTGACTGATTCAGGCCCATCTGTACTAAGCATCATATGTACGCATATTGGAGACAATATATTAAGAAACGATCCCAGTTTCTAGTGGGTTAATTTGGATCCAATCAATAATGATTGCATCTTTGTTGAATGACTTCAACAAATACAGATGTGGGTCTAATACATCTTACAGAGTGATTTATGTTATAAGCTGCAGGTTTCTTATTAATAGAGAACATACAAGTTGATTCCACTTAAATGGCTTCTGTGCATGTGAATGTGCCATCTTTCAATTTCAAGTGTTTTAAGTAAAATCATGTTAACGTTAAACTCCAAGCATTCCCTCCATTCCTTTACAGAACTGGAACCCTGTGGTCTCAAATATCAGCTATTAAGCAGACCATGGCCTCCAACTTGGCATTTATAATAAATTACACAATAACTTTTAATAACAATGGCATCTGGTATTTGTTAGAATTATAATTTTCTTACAATGCCATTCTTTGGCTTTAAAACTTAGGAGAAATGCTCCATATAGCCTAAAATTACAGATTATATTTCATAGTACATACTGTACTATGATTATATCTATCTCAGGAATTTAGCTAGCTTTTATTTTAACTGGAAATCTATACATGTTCACAAAATGATTTATTATCAAGGTCTATGGCTCACCAAGTGACTAAGAGATGCAAAGATAGAAGGACAAAGATCCTAAACACAGAACTTTGTATCAACATGTTGCCATTTTATGATGTATTGTGAAATGAAACACTTAGTAATACTCCAAAATTGGCAGAAGGAGGGCAAATAAAGGGTGGGAAGGTGACTACAGATTTAATACGGTGCTCAAAATCTTGAGTGTCCACAATAAGTTTCTCGAAGAAGGTAGTTTTATTTCTCAGGTATACAAATGGAACTCATATTATAAGAAATTTATAAGTTAAAATCCAAACGATGAAGCATACAATATTTTTTTTTTTTTGAGACTAGGTCTCACTATGTTGCCCAGGGGACAGCAGACTCTTTGTTGCCTGGGGTACCCCAAACTCAAGCAATCTCCAGCCTCAGCCTCCCAGGTAGCTGAGATTACAGGTGCACACCACCACACCCAACTATTTTTTTGAGAATACAGCTCGCTATGTTGCCCTGGGCGGGTCTCGAACCCACGGACTCAAGTGATTCCCAGTCTCAGCCTCCTTTCCTAGGCTTAGAATTAAAGCCGCACACCACCATGGCTGGTGAAGCATACAAATTGTACTTAAAACACAAATCTGAGCATGAAAGTCATTAATGATGACAACATACTGAATGCCTGCTATGAATGAGTCATTACACACACACACAAACACATATTTCTAGTACAAATTTTCTTTTTCAGCAAACGAAGTAACTAGCCAAACAATTTTCCAGAGGTCACAGAGTTGGTAAATAAGTTGAACTGAGATTTAAAACCTATACTCTGATTGGGCCTGGTGCAAATGTCCATGTGAACATTTGTACACCTATCTTTGGCTTAGATTTTCAGATCAAACACAAGGACCCTAAACTTCTCAAAACTACTGGAGCCAAATACCTGTAAATGTCAAAAGGAAGGAGGGTATTTCCCAAGCCCCTTTCAGTGGACTACATTTTAAGTTAATGTGGGTGCTTAGGCCAGGGGCCAGCTTTTCCTTGGCCCGGGGAATCCTGACTGCTGTCTTCCTAAAATCAGTTGTCTGTCTCAATTGTGCTGAACTTTGATCATAGCCAGACCCATGGATTTGACCTGAGTGGGACCACAAGTGTGGGCAGGGGATAGGAAGGTCCTCCCATCTCCTTAACAGAGTCAATCTTGGCCCCTTCTTGCTGCAGTGATCTCAGCCCTGCTGAGTGAGTCAGTGTGCTCTGTCAATCTTCTGGCTCCTTAAAAAGTTATTCCTCACAAATTCTCCTCTCTTCCCACTCCCCTAAGACCTTGATCTTCCAGAGGGGATGCTGCTACGTTCCATTTGGGGGAAATGCGACCAGTGACTTGAAGAAAATATTGATGACCTGTGATCAGGAGACTGACTCCAGGTGTCCCAGCAGGACTGAAGGACAGAGAACAGGACCCTTCTGCATGGCCCCCAGTTCTTACATGAGCCCAAATTCTCACCCCCTTGGCAAACTCCTCAGAAGGCAGAGTGTGCATTCATGCTTCATGGTGCCCAAGAGGGAGCTGGCCTTCAACCAAGACTGGTTTGTTTTTATGGACCTGAGTCATCTCAGCATGTAGCCTTTTATTCTCTGTAAGCTTACAGGTCACTAGGGTGTGCATACTTCTGACCCAGGCTAATTTTGGCCTCTGGTGAATAAGCTCTAGATGGCGTGGCCCCCTGGGCCATCATCCTGTCTTAACCGCTCCTCTTTAATCTGAGCTGCACACTGGCTTGAACCTTCCTACCCAACACATCCAAAGCCCTACTGGCCCAAGATGGCAGCTCTGCTTCCTGTGGTAACATCTTCCTCTGTGGCATTCTTCTGCTAGAATGCCCCACTCAGGTGTCTCCCGCAAGTGAGTTCACAGAGGGACTGTACAGCTGTGACGCTACCTCACAAAATGCCACTCACCAAATATTTACTGAGCGCCAACAAGCCAGGCACTGTCCTAGGTACTTGGTAACATCTTAGCCCAAGAGAGAGAATGATTTGCCTTAGGAAACCATATTCTCTGATTTTGCCCTCCTCGAAAATACGGTTCTGACAGAGCTCAGAACACATCAGAATTCGAAGGGTCTTTCCAAATCATTTAAGTCATCGGTCCCATTTTACGTCAACAAGTCTATGAGGCAGATTTCTAAGTTCCTGAGACCAGGAGTCTTTGTGCTTGTTTACCATCTATTTTACTCAGATGCTTTGTGTGATCTTGAGCAAGTACCCTCCCCAATCCAGGCCTCAACTTTATGCCTAAAGAATGGTGGCATTGGATGGGAGAGCATTCTTAAGGCAATATCTAAGGTTTTCTGGTTCTCATTTCATGTGTCTTTTTAAAACTCTTGGTATTGTGGTCAACTTTCCATTTGCATATGCCATATATTTTTTTTTCTTTTTTGAGACTAGGTCTCGCTATTTTTGCCCGTGGAACCACAAGGTCGCGTTGCCCAGGGTACCACGGACTCAAGCAATCCCCAGCCTCAGCTTCCCAGGTAGCTGGGATCACAGGCACGCGCCACCACACCCAGCTGCTTTTTTGGAACTAGGTCTCGCTACGGGCCCCAGGCGGGACTCGAACCGCCATCCCTAGCCCCGGCCGCTTCATAGGCTGAAGCTTACAAGCACGAACCACCATGCCCGGCCTTATATGCCATATTTTTCCAACTAGAATATGTACTGGGGTTGGAAGGAACTGGGACAGGGCAGAGAAAGGTGAGTTAACATCCCCGGGACAGTCACAGCATTATGTTAATGTTGACATCGCAGGAATTTGCTTTAGTTGACTGAACCAAAGGAGGCAACAGTGATTTAAAAAAAATTAGGCAACAGATGAGCAAAAGGTAAGACATCACTATTTAAACCAATCAAACAAAAGCCTTTATCATAGGAAATCTGGACAGAAATACTGCCATCTCTGAAAGAATGGCAACACCATCTATTCTGAAGCTGTCTTTTCCCCCAATATTTGTGTCCAAATATTAATATATGTGTGTCTATCTCATAGTTAGCTTCAATTCTTAGTTAGAACTTGGGTGTTGAAGTCCAAGCATTTGTTTTTTTGAGACTAGGTCTCGCCATTTTTGTCCGTGGAACTGCAGGCTCACATTGCCTGGGGTACCACAGACTCAAGCAATCCCCAGCTTCAGTTTCCCAGGTAGCTGGGATGACAGGTGCGCGTCACCACTCCCAGCTATTTTTTGGGGACTAGGTCTTGCTACGTGCCCCCTGTGGGACTCGGACTCGAACTGAGATCCCTGGCCTTGGCTGCGACTTCCTAGGCTGCCACCTACAGGCATGCGCCACCATGCCCAGCCAGTCCAAGCATTTTTGTATCTTCCTCTGAGAATCTGGATGTGACTGCTCTTATGTATTACACAGGCTCAGTCAATACTCTTACCAGTCATTTAACCAAGATCAAGTTATTGTGCATCAGTTTACTATCCATAGGGTTGGCATGAAGTTGTTAAGTGTGTTAATATTTGTAAAGTATCTAGCACAATGCCTGGTGCATAGAAAGAGCCACACAAGCACCTGTTAAAGAAAATAACTCACCTATGTGCTAACACAACTGGGGCACTAAGGGAAGGAAAGTCTAATTGAGAATATTCACATTATTCATGAATTCCAAACATGTCCCCTGATGGCATCAGAGGCTGGTTTTTAATAATTTGTTGTAGACGTGTACTTGTGACCTACTCATACACAGTAGGTAATGTTTTCCACACAGAGTGAAAAGAAGCTTTCTCCTGAATATGGATGCAGAGAAGAGTGTTAATCACGAAGATGGAAGCAGTAGTAATTGCCAAAGCCACACATAAAACGTTCAAAGATTTCGATCGTGTTACATCTTTAGTAAGTACTTAATCTTAATATGCAGACAACTTTGGACTGTCTGCAAATGAAGGAAATCACTATCAGGATAAATGGTGATACAGGGATCAGAATAATCTACATTCTGCTAACCAGTTCCTCAATAATTGAGAGTTCCTGCCCCATCTAGAGGTCAAAGTTCCTCGTTGCTCATGCTTTAGGCAGCTGTGGTTAAGTCTGAGGGCTCTTTCATCTTTCTGAGGCACAATTATCTGGTCATCTGTGATGTGGGAGGATCAGAAAGGGCTATCCCAGGGGATCAGGGGGTCACCCCTTTATAAACCACCCAAGTCAAGGCTGGGACCACCCTGGCTCAACTCCCCTGGTTTTTACCTGCCTTGGAACACAAGCCAGCCCTCTCCTTAACTGAACACAGCTACAGGCCAAATGCAGAGTTGCCGGACCACTGCCTAGTTGCACTAGGAAGTCGAGGCCTCAGTCTCATCAAGGAGTGCCCTTGACACCCACTCACGGCTGCCCCCGCAGCAGCAAAGTCAAACCAAACACCAGCCACTTACTAACCTGGGTGTGGCGTGGGAGTGGGGCCAGCATAAGCAGCGACTTAGCTTCACTCACCACACAATCGTCAATGATTTCCGCGAGGCGTGTCCGGTGCTTCCGGCCTAAGCGCATAATTTTTTTCCACGTGTAGTAGTACTCCACACACTGCGCCACTGTCTTAGACTTCACCTGCCGGGAAAGCCAGGTCCAGATCAGTTCCAGAGCGGGCACTACGCAAAGCAGCATGCTTTTTCCAAAATGTAATTTTGTCATTGGTAATAGGTAATAGGCTTAGGCAGTTCAATAAAAAATTGAATAGCCGCCATCCCTGCGCCTGTTCTCCATCCACCCAATTCTCCCTCCCCACCCTGCTACACAGCTGGCCCCATGCCTTCATTTCTTGGGTCTCATTCCAGAATATCTTAACACATAGACCAACAAATGTGAAAATATATTTCTCTCCATTTTTTTCTTCACAAAATGTGGTAGGCTCTATGTGTTGTTTTGCAATCTGATTTTTTCCCCCCACAGGAAAGCCTGGAGACATTTTCATGTCAATGCATAGAAAGCTCATTCCTTCTTTTAAGCCATAAAGCAACCTATTTTCCCCCCATTTGATGTGCATGAATATGTTTTGCTCTCTCACTTGCTGAACTTCACATTCTATTTATGAAAAATGTTCCTTAATAATCAAACAGGAATAGAGGGGAAAGTTATGATAACAAGAGCTTAATTTTTGTAGGGAACCAACCTCTCCTTGTTCATCAGCCTCCAGAGGCAAAAGCAGGTGTATTTTAAAGAGAAAGTATTCCTCTGTTTAGTTCATCTATCTCTAAGTTCAAGGAGGGGGTTAATAATGCAGGCTTTCTGGAGGCAGAGAAAAGGTTGACCATACTTTGGGGTGGGAACACAGTCACGTACATGGGAAGATGAGAAAAGCATTCCGGAAGTCCTGTCTCCCAGGCTGCCCCTTCCCATACACCTGCAATCTTTTTTTTTTTTTTTTTTTTGAGACTAGGCCTCGCTATTTTTGCCCGTGGAACCGCAGGCTCTCGTTGCACGGGGTACCACAGACTCAAGCAATCCCCAACCTCAGCTTCCCAGGTAGCTGGGATTACAGGCACGCGCCACCACACCCAGCTATTTTTTTGGAACTAGGTCTCGCTACGGGCCCCAGGCAGGACTCGAACCGCGACCCTTAGCCCCGGCAGCTTCATAGGCTGAACCTTACAGGCATGAGCCACTGTGCCCGGTCACACCTGCAATCTTGAAGTGCGACTCCAGAATACCGGAAGTGAGGAATGACCTAGAGAGTTTTTGTTTAAAAACCTGCACGGCTGGCAAGCACAAGGCAGGGACCATCATCCGTCATTAAGGTTTGGGGGCTTCAAGGGCTGAGATCTGGGACAGGTCAATCCTGGGGGAGGGTAACTCAAGAAAAACTATGTCCCAGGAGCTGCTAGGCATCCAGGGCAGAAGAGGAGGTGGCCTTCAAGGGCAAGACAGGGTTGGATACAAAGTGGGAGACAAAGCATACCATAGAAAACTTCCACCTATTCTATTCCCACCTATTCTTGTCCAGATAAGGCTGGATTAAGAACAGGTAACCTGCTCCCAGGACACCCATGAGGACTAGTGGCCTAGCCAGGAGCCAGCATGGGCTGTCACCTGCGACCTTGCTCTCTGGGGACCTGAGTATAACCGTGAGTCATAAGACTCCATCATTCATCTGTTTGCTGAACCTTTTTGAATCATTTTAACTTTGGGCCTAAATTACCACTCGGCCAATTCAGGCCTATTAAGTTTATTATCTACTGTACACAATGCTACTTCATCTATGGGAAAGTGTTGTATTTTGCTATGAAGTGTTGGTTAGCATTTTATCTTAAGATTGGGGGCCCAATACCAGAAACTCTGCTACTGCTTGAGGGGAGAGCACGTATCCTCCCTTCTCCAATTTCCCTGAAAAAAATATCTGTCAGAAACATGATAGATCTGTCAAATGCACATGAAATAAAGTACATAAGTTGTGAACCAGTTCTATTTATTCTGATGTTTATAAATAATGCATTTTTATTAAGTTATAAATGTCCCCCCACTGCTGCCATGTCCAAATAATCTATGTTTCCCTTCTCCCCCATATACCCAACATGAGGGTTTTGCCACCCCATAATAAATACTATCCATTACCAGTGAGAGGTGGAAGACATCCTTTCTCATACGAACATTAAACCAGTAACAGATATTTCTATATACCTTTAGATGTACAATTTCCCAAATTCAAATGAACAATGGGAACACACATGCTTACCATCTTCTGTACAAAAATAAAGTCTTTGCTGTAAGTGGCCAGTGCTTTATTAAACAGTTTTCTTTCTAGAGAGGTCCATTTGTCTGAACCTACAACAAAATACAAACTTCGTAAGAACAGCTCACAGTCTCCCCACTTTTAGTTGCTGGTTCATTTATAAAATACAACAGTACACATCAATCCCTTTTGAACAAAAAGCCTGTCTAATATTTAGCAGCTCTGAAACCTGGGTTCAAATACTAGGTTCAGCCTTGACCTTGGCATTCCTGAACCAGAGGCTCATCTTTATTCCTAGGATTTTTTTTGAAGGTTAAAAACATGCACAAGAGGTGCTTAGCTCAGCAACCAAAAACTAGTGAGGGCACAACAAATTTTAGCCACAAATTTGAGTGTGATTATGATGTTCATAGCACAAAGATTCTTGGGGGGGGGGCTGACAGTTTCTACCTCTAGCTGCTCACCATCCAGTGGGGAGACAAATCAGCAGGTATCGCATTTGCAGTGATGACTGCAATTAGGAAGGTAGAGGTCAGGAGCCAGTGGGGCACAAGGAAGATCTGACACTCAGGGAAGGCCCCTGGTCTATGTTTCCAGGTACAGAGAGAACACCTGATTCATATTATAAAGGACTGGGAGTAAATCAGGCAAGAGGAAAATGAATGGGAATTCTGGGGAGAGAAAAATGTGCAATGTCAGAGGCAAGCAGTGAGATGATGTGTTTTATTCACTCACTGAGCTGCTGTTCAACATTTAAGGTGTCTAAGATGCTGTGCTAAGGACAAAAAAATAAGCCACCTTTTTAAAAGAAGTAAAATGGCATCATTGTTTAATGTTCACTTTAAAACACAGAGCTTGTACTCATTTGGATTTGCAACAGTCTATAAGGAAAAAGCCAACATTTTTAAGGTGCTTACTATAAGCAAGTTCAATGACTTTCAGAGAGATCAGTCATTTGATTCTACCAACAACCCTGTGAACTGGTATTAATGTTCCCACTTTGCAGGTGAGAAAATGAAGGTGTTCACAGAGTGAGCAATCACCTAGTGAGGTTCAGCTAGAAGGTTCTAGCAGAGGGAAAGCAGATGCGTATGGAGTGCCGAGTGTGACCAGCTCTACACACCAGTGAGAGAGGCCCTACGGTGCAGGGCTGGTGCACCTGCCCTGCTGGCTAAACTTGGTGCTCCCGTAAGCAGGATCACAGATCATCATGCCACATGGTAAGCGGCCTGTCGGGGCAGAAATCAGGCCTACTTCTAAAGGGAGTCCTACTTTTGGGGTGTTGTCCGCAGTGTCTGGATCTTAGCTCATTCTTCTGGTGCTTTGAATTCTCCACATCTCTTGACTCTTTGTCTAGTATATGACGGAGCTTTTGATATTTGTCCACTTCTCAGAGCTATAATCGCTCATACCGTAGTATTTCCCCATCCAACCAAAGGTGAGTCAAAAGTTTCCATTTTGCTACGGTTGACTAATTTAGGAAACTGGAATTGCTTCCTCCTTTGGAAGGTTCAGGCAGAATTAGTGAATCAGGTGAAAACACTCTGGGTTAGTTGGGAGTAGAGATCCCAGTATCCTTGACTCTGGATGGGTTGACTCCACAGCTGGGCTGGTTCAAGCCTCTAGAAAAAGCAGGGCCACCACCTAATTGCACGTTTACTTCTAGAAGGAAAGCAATGCATGAATCCCCAACAAAAGAAAGCATCTTCCGCAGGCTCTGACTATACAAATTACTATGCACGGGGGTGGGGGTGTGGGAGGGTGGGGGGGTGGGGGTGTTAGGTGTTTGGAGAAATTTTGCAGGAATGGCTGTGAGCAGGGGTGGGTGAGATTTGGGGTTCTGGAGCAGTTCCATTACCATTCTGTCCAGCATTCAAGGCTGTGGGGCTGACTCCTATAGGCTCTCCTTACCCAGGGCAGAGACAGAAAGAGAAAGTCAGAGAGGACTAACCAACACAGCTAAACCACCAAAGAACAGCAGGTTCCTTTTGGCAAATGCCAAAACAGCAAAGAAGTAGGAAGGATCCACAAGATAACCATGGAAGGTGATTCCATCACACCAGCTGAGTCACTAGATGAGCTTATAAGGAGGTTGGCATGCTACCTGTGGCAGGTCCAGAGTCTGCAGCGCTGGGGAGTCAGGGGGCATCTTGTAAATCCGCAACTAAATCAGTGGGACCAGTTTCCACCCTCAGACAGGCCATGCATTCCCTGGAGTGCAGTTTATGCAGGCTTCTCAGGCCAGCACCCTTCACAGCGGACACCCTGTACCTGGCGTCTTACTGCCCAAGCAGCAGCGGTAGGGTACCAGGTCTATTTTGGAGATGCATGTTCCTTCATGCCCCAAAGTAGCTTGCCAGTTGGAACCCCATAGGAGAAGGAACTTTTCCTGGACTGTTATGGGGGATCCCACGCCTCTGATGAGTTTTCAGCTTTCCTGATCCCAAAGCATTCACGTGGCAATGACAACTCTGGACTGAAAATCGCATCTTCTGCTTCCCTCTCTGTGCTCCTCTCTGACTCTGAGGCTGTCAGTGCAGGGAGCTTGGGAGAATAAAAGATGGTTTCTCTTACAAATGAAAGTACTGTGAGCCTGTTTCTGCTCGGTGCAGGCAGTCCATCTCAGGTTCAGGCGGAGTAGCCTCTATCCTCACTGTGCCTGCTCACAGCACTGTCGGCAGTGCTAACCCCCCCATCCTGAGCTTCAGGACTGGATCCCCCTCTCAGATCTCATATATAGAAACAACACCATCTCAAACAATAAGGTCACTGCTGGGACAAAAAGGGGGGCGACTTCAGTTCAGTATGCTCTGCTGCATACTCCTTTTGTGGCCACAGACAAGTTTACCCCTCTGAGTCTGTTTCCTCTTCTGTGACGTGGGGACCTTGACAGCGTCTGGTACAAAGTGAGTACACAGTAAATGCCTTAGATCCTGGTCATTCAGAGAGCAGATTCCATGGCTGAGACAGAAACTACCGGCTGCTGACCTTAAGTGTTAGTGATACTTGTGAGTCTTCCTTGTTCTGCTTGTGGATCATCTTGCAGCCTAACTCCATGCTACTCAGAATTTCCAGTCATCCATCCCCAACCCCTGGGTTCCTTCTGTGATCCAAAACGAAGGAAAGAGAGGACCAGCCACCTGTCTTGCCTTCCTGGAGTCTCGGCCTCCCAGGAGCACTTTCCTCATTCTCAGACAGGGTTCTAAGCCAGCCTTTCTGGGACTCTGCATCTTGGACAAAGTCCAGGATAAAATGCTGCCGCAAGCCCCCCCTTTCCCTCTGCCCTTCCTTTCTCTCCAGGATCCCTGCTGTCCACTCAGCATGCGCAGAGGGCTAGTGGGCTGACATCGCCCCAGCGCTCATTTGTTCTACCTGGGGATTCCTGGCTATTGGGCTATTATCAGCAGGGGCCCTTAACAAGACGATTAAGGCTAATTACAAAGAGCCTAATTAGCTGTATGAAACCGGTGCTGGAACAGTATCCAGAGGAAAAATGTTCTCAGATTCTGTTGCTGGGAAACAGGCTCTGGACCGTGGCTAAATTTGGGGCCATGCAAAGTGAACCCATGCAATTAAAAAAAGGCATGGAGGGGGTGCGACAAAGTTTTCATGTAGCAGCTTATGAAGAAGGCCTTTTTGTCTTCCTATCAAGATTTTAAAAACTTTTGTTGATAGTATTACTGAAGTAGAGAAGAAAGATGCTTTCATTGTACAAAAATTGTGGACTGTTTTTATATCAGGTTATCAAGTCTCTGAATGATTTTCCATAATGGGTAAGGGCTGAATAAGTTTTTAGGGCTACAGGGTGAAGCAGGCTGCTACCAAAGATCCCTTGAAGGCAAAAGGAAGAGAGGCCCCTCCCTTTACATCCAGAACTTGAACTTTTCTGCTAATCCTTTTCTTTACAAGTGCTGTCAGGCAGAGCAAGAGCATTGAGTAGGGGAGCATTATCCAGCCAGAGACACGGGCTAAGCATGCCTGGCACATGACATCACAGCGGTGTTTCTTGCAAAGTATTCTCTCGCGTATGTAATTCTGTCTCATCAAACTGGGGCAGCTTCCAAGACAGAGACCAGGCCTCTCCCAAGTGAATGGGTACTGATTTCCTCCTAGTTTCCCTCATCTCCAGAGTCCGGTCAGGGTTCAGGACACAGTCAGCATTAGGCTGTGCTCACAGACCCATGAATGGTAGCATAGCCGAACCCCTGCCAAGAAACCCAGGGCAACTTCAGGCTCTTCCTCCAGGCCCACCTGCAGGCACTACCAGTTCAATAAACACCGAAGGATGCTGCAAGTCTCCGATGGCAACCATGAGTCCTCCTGGCCCTAGCTCCTGGCGCTCAAGCCTTCCCCACCGAGCCAAGTTTGTGTGGAGGGTGAGTGGGCTGGATGGTGTACCCTGAGTTAGGGGTCCCTGCACCAGCCCATTCCTCTGCGGATCTTCACAGGGCTCCTCTGGCTTTAGCAAGCAGCTCCCAGATCTGGGTGAGCTGCCACCTTTTCTGGGTCCTAGCACTGGTCACTTTTTCCTTTTCTTACTAAATTTCTTGGGAGGGGGTAGAAAAGGAAGGTTGAGTTAAGTACGGAAAGTGATTTTGATAGCCCAATGCTTTTGTTCCCCCAAACTTGCAGTCTCCCTCTGAGTCCAGTCTTTCTGCCTTCCCTCCAAGGCTCAGACAAGACTGGAAAACCTGAGCTTTCTCTCTACATAACCGGGGGGTCTAAAGTACATTTCAGGGTCAGGAATTGAGGCGAGTGACACTGACCACAGGCAAAGTCAGAAGCTAAAGGAGACACAGAAGACTGTCCCTGTGAGGTTGGAATTGAGCTGACAATCATATTTGAGTGCAACTCAGTGAGGCCTGAAACAAGGGAGAGGGCAGGATGGAGCTTGGGGCCAAAATTCGCAATACCCTGGGACCAAACTATGGGATGAGAAGGGGAGGAGGTGATGGCTGCTAGCTGAGGCATGTGATGGGGGTAGCCTTGGTGGTCTCCAGTGGCTTGGAAGGGAACCAAATACAAAGATGGATCAGTTCATATTTTAGAAATTAGTGATCGCTGCCCTTTTTGCTCATAATTCTAGAAGAGTCTCTGAGGCCCAATCTATGATCATTTTATGGCAATGACTGGGAGATGGAGGTGAGCAACTTTTTCTTGGGGAGAGTTATCAGGATACCAGCCCTTCATAATTCAGCTCTACCTCTCTTGCTTCCAAGGTTGTAAAGATTCCAGGAAGCAACAGAACCCTTCCTGGTTTGCCTGTGAGTGAAGAGGGCAGGAGAAATGTAAGGGATTAGTTAGGTATCCCCAGTCCCAAGAGATCATTTTAGCAGAGTTTAGGACACTGTATAGTTTCAAAGTTCTTGGTATTATTTTAGTATTTTTGTTTTATATTGTCTGGGGCGGGGAGTATCTTCTGGTCAGTCTAAAGCATTCCAGACATTTCTACATTATAATAAACTTAAAAGGTAATATTTTCTTGCACCCTGGGAAGAACTAGAGGGGATGTGGGTTACAGACAAGGTCGCTCATAGCTGAAGCTGAGCAGTGCAGAGGTGCCCGTCACCACAGCCATCCTGAGGGTAGAGGGCAGCAGTGTCTCACAGCAGATAGTTGCAAAGCACCTTCTGGCCAACCAAAAGCCTTTCTTTACTTTGTAAAGAAGCTTGAGACAGGCTCCAGGAGGCTGGACAACCTGTCAGGGTTTAATAGGTAGCAGATGACACTTGGAATTAAGAGAGGATTGAATGGTTTCCATGGCAGATCAGGGGTTACTCCCACATCTTCCTACCCACACTCAGGGCCGACATATAGCAGGAACTGATAGCAACAATAAGAAACCGGCTCCTTGTGGTCACTGATTAAATGGTACATTTCTTATCCCACATGACTATTTTGTGCTTGTGTCACTGCAGAGGTGGCCTGCATGCTGACGGTGATCACAGGCAAGCATGAGAGCATCAGTGCTTTCATGGTGGTTTCTGACTCCTTTTCACCCTGTGATGACTGCAGAAGGGCCAGCTCAGGAGAGGGGAACCTAAGTAAGGGAGAGATGGTGGTGGAAGAAGAGAGTCCACTGAAAACACTCAGGCTTCACTTTGGACCAGCCTCTTGGACAGGGCTAGAAAAGCTATTTCCAGGTGCCCAATCTCTATTTAGATGCTACATGGGCAGGATCCATCCAAAGCACCAAAGATACCTTCAGAGGATTACCTATCAAAGGGCATCGAAGATTCAGTCCCCTCTGAGACACAGAACCAAGGCGGGTTTGTGAAGATGCTCAGAATGGACATATACACCATTGAAAGGAAATAAAAAACATGGACTTCAGTCTCCTTTGTCACCTCTTAGGCTCCCCAACCTGTTTCCTTCTCTCTTGGTGAGTCTCAAGCCATTCAACTGTCAAAGCTGTTCTTCTCTGCTGTTGGTACGGTCATTATTCATCCACCTCCTCATAAGACAGACTCACATGCATGTCATGTTTATTTGTATGTCTTTACCATCATTAGCATGATTCACTGCTTAATATATGCATCTTCCTCAAACTCCAAATTGCATGAGGTAGGACTCTGTCTGTCCTTGCTGGTATAGCCATTGCTTCTTACTAGTGCTTAGTCCTTTTTACACAATGATTGCTTAATAAATAATTGTTCTACAGGTGCTATATCAGGTATTGGGCTACATATTATCTCTAATCATCACAAAAATACTGCAAGGAACAGACTACAGCCCCATCTCACAGGTGAGGAAATCAAGGTTGCAGAAGATTGAGGGGTGCAGGCAAGATCTGAACCCACATCCACTGATTTTACAGCTGAGATACTGGTGAGTACTGTTGCCTCTGGGGCTCTCCCCTCCTGCACTGGTCTCACTGCCCCACCACCAGGAGCCATCCCTTGCCACTCAGCTCCTGACACACCCAAGAAGGGCAGTTGTCCATATAGCTAAATGTCCAATAACACCCAGCCAACAGACACAACTGCCCCAGCAGCCCCGCCCCAGGAGGCCTTGAGGTCACGAGAACCGCTGAGGACAAAACTATCTATATTACAAAACACCACAACCAGTAAGTAAACAACCCGCTCTTAGGAGGCAAAGGAGCACGGGGCTGCTGGCAACCTACCGGCATAGTGGTAATTTGCTAAAGGATGACATTTTAACCTGACTGGCTTCCGCAGCAGCAACATTTCCAGAGCAGCCTGCAGACCCATGGGAGAGAAAAGGCGAGAGTCAGTAATAGGTCTGTATGTGCTGGGGAGACCATTTACCTTTATAAAGCCCCTTTATAAAGCGGGGTTGGCAATGGACAGCCCAGGGTTGGGGTGCAGGGAGGAAAACCAATGGAACACTTCCCTAATTGGGGTTTCCTTTCTGGTCAGCACCTAACAGGAGACTCCCCTCATTGGGGTTTCCTTTCTGGTCAGCACCCACAGGAGACTCCCCTCATTGGGGTTTCCTTTCTGGTCAGCACCCAACAGGACTCACGGTTCTGACACCTCCCCAGCCCATGCCTGCAATGGGTGATCATGTCAGAGAAAACACAGCTAGACCTGTGTTACTGGGTGAGGGCCCTAGCCTCAGAGAGAAGGTGGGGCCTCCTCTGAATGGAGGCTGAGTCTCTGGGGAAGGGCTCCAAGGAAATGAGTGGGTGACTTGTAACTGTTTTTTGCAGAAAAACCACGTTTCATTACCACTGAACAGAAACAGCTGTATTAGTAATAACTGTACCACAGGCTGGCCTTCCAGTGAAGCTGGTTAAATAAACCCTTTCAAATCTGCCTCCTTCAATCTCACTGAGTTAAAAAAAAAATGCTGCAGGCAGAGGTGAATAGAGAGCAAGTAGCAAGTGGGTCTTGCTACTTTGATTGTGACCCACAGACCAGCGGCAAGGTCAACTCTGCTGACTGAGAACCTACATTTTAAGTGTCCCAGGTGGTTTGTGCACATGCTGAAAGCTGGAGAAGAGTAACCTGTGATGCTGACCTCTCATGGCTAAAGAGAGCTCCCCAACGTTCTAGAACATCCTTGAAGGATACCAATTATCTCATGAGAAAGCAGTCTTGAGGCATTTACAATGAGAACAGTGACTGAGTGCTCTTGTCAGGAGCTCAATGGAGCAGGTGAATGGTCAGCTCTGATTCTGGAAAGATGGCATCAGTGTTGAGGTTTGAGGACACCAAGGAATTAAGTTAAAGGCAGAAGAATGATACCCATTCTTCTTCTGTTTGGTGCACAGCAAACATTTCACTTTGGTTTAGGGGCCAAAACAATTCTATGAACATCCTATTTTGGCTGATTTCTAGAAGGCGGAGGAACAATCAGCAGAACACAGGAGGCTAGTCTAGGCCACATCTTGTTTCAGTAAGTCTTCTACCTTACAGGAGATACGCTTTTCTGAAGTGAAATACAAGCCTGCTGAAAAGAATGCTTGCTTCTAACTCCTGACTTACTGAGATAAGGAACATGGAGGTCTGCTGACTACTCATGATTTTATGAAATGGTGACTGGTAGATGGGAAAGACTCACAGGAATCTGGGAATTCTGACATGAAGAACATGAACTCTGAAGTCTCTACTTTTCAAGGTTGCTTACCATCACATCACCTTTGGCCTCGAAGAGAGAGTGCAAAGCAAATTCAGAATTGGTCCCTCCACCGGGCAATGCACTTGAACAGCACAAATTCAGGAGATTCTCAACTATTGGGAACAAAGAGAAACCAGTGCATCAGAGAGTGCTTAGCGTCATGAGAAAACACAGAGATCCTGGAGCCAGATGTCCTGGTGAGAGAATCAAGCCTTTCCCATCCTGGTCTTCCCATCAGCAATACCTCACTCTTACCTCTTTGCTGGAGGTCGTGGTTTTCCAGCTCTGGCCAGGGCTTCCAGACCAGTGTGGCTTTGTGTGTGTCCTGGGCCAGCGCAGAGACATCCTGGAGTTCTGGGATCTCTGCTTGGAATCTTAATCCAATATTGATGCGTCTTTAATAACAAGAAGAAAAACAATAATGTAGTTTTCAATTTCAGGCTCAGCAAAACTTTCAGGAACTTGAAAGAGAAGGAAACCAAGAAGTTCCTTCTTCAAAAGAATGTAGGGGCATTTCCTGACAATGTGATTCTAAGATCCCAGACCTGGTCTTTTCACTGGGATAAGTAACAGTTTTAAGATTAGGGACAGAGATACAGGGAGGGGGGGTGAAGTTGGCCTGGGATCACAAAGCTCCCTGTAACCGGGAGAGGAGAGGAGGGTACAGATTTGAAGGGATCAGCTACCAGCATGGCCAGTTGGTACCACTTAACCAGGAAAAAAATGGGACAAATAAGAAGCACCTACTTTATTTTTTACCCCTTTTAGACTGCTTTCACATAAATTATGTCATCTGAACTTCACAAAGATGTGTGATGTAAGGAAGGCAGTGATTTTAGTCCCCCTTAATGGATGAACTAATTAGAACCTAGAAAAGTTAATTTGATCAAGGTCAAGTAACAAAATGGTGCTGGAATTCAGCTTTTCTGATTGCTGACTCAATCTATTCACCACTCTACCACCCATCCTCTTTCCTGAAAATAATTTATTGAGTTATTTATTGAAATATTTGTTGAAAATAATGACATTTCCCTTCTATTATATCCCTCTGCCATTACTCAAGTACTCAAGTCCATTTGGAGGATTTGCTAAGAATCCTAGAGAGAAGCAAGGATGTTTACAAAGAACCTATAAGAGGGCCGGGCACCCCGAGAGAGGTGCCTAGTGACACTGGGAAATGAGAAAGTACGTGACCCATATGGACATCAGGTTCTGTGAGCATAGGGCTTCATGCTGTTACTATGCATTTAGTCTTTGGTGAAGGCCTTGAAACACTGGCAATTTTAAGAAACAGCACGATTCTACCATTCCTTTAACTTCTCCATCAATGGTCACTCTGATCCCAGAAGTGCCAAGTGAACTTCTCAAAGCTCCTGAACCCTTTCCTTGGCTGAGGTAGTGTGATAAAAGAATGACTGGCTTTTTCCTTACGGTTCAACATCAACGGTTTGCTCTCCAGGTCCTGGGGTGACTGTCACATTGCTGCCATCAATGCTGTCTGAAGCACAAAAACCAGAGACCACTGGTCAACAGGGAAGGGGTACTGAAGACGCTAAAGTAAACTGGCAGTTACCCAAGCAGTCATAATAGCGCCCCTCTCTTACCCAAACTATGCTAGGGTACCTACAGTAGTCTCCAAAGAACTAGGGATACTATATAGCTTAAGGTTACCCATTTCTCACAGGGTAAGTAGAAGTTACTCTGATCAGCTGTGGTATATTATTTCTACAAAATTATTCTTGCTCCAGAAAAAGATACTTTTTAAAAAATTGATTATATAGTTTCTTACAATGTTGTATACCCAAAATTTCTCCCCCAATCACATCACCCAGAATCATCATCCTATTCACTTAGGATCGTCTCTCCCAAGTTCCCTGCTCCCCTCCCTTTCTGTGTGCTTCAGTTATCAGTTAATTTTAACTTCAGAAAAAAACTTTATTGACTGATTGATTGACTAGGTCTTGCTATTTTTGCCTGTGGAACCACAGGCTCACATTGCCCGTGATACCAGGGACTCAAGCAATCCCCAGCCTCAGCTTCCCAGGTAGCTGGGAAGGCATGCGCCACCATGACGCCCAGCTATTTTTTTGGCACTAGGTCTCGCTATGCTGCCCCGGGGCAGCTCTCGATCCCCAGCCCCAGCCGTGACTCCATAGGCTGTCGCTTACAGGCACACACCATCGTGCCCAGCTTAGAAAAAAAATTTTAATTACAGGCATTTACAAACTTGATCTTTACACAACATGGTAGAATGTGGAGGGCTGGTCTTGCATACTGTACCTAATCCTATGTGTATATCTATTTAGCACATGTATTCTGGATGTCTGATAAAATTATCCATTGTACAGTCTTATTTTGTGTTTGCACACTTCAACTGCTTCCTTATCCCTAAGAGACTGTCATTATGGTTTAATGTGTTCTCCCCAGCTAGCTGTGATTCCGTTGAAGATAAGAATTTTTGTACTTATTTCAAATTATTTCTAGTACCTAGCACGGTACCTGGAACATATAGTAGATAAACTCTCTAGAGTCTGTGAGATAAGCAGGACAACTAAAGAAAGGGAGACCTTTCAGGATAGAAGTCAGCATGGGGGGGGGCACCTCAATCCCCACCCCTCACCTCGGGGTTCAGGGTTCAGGTAAATTCAAAAGTGGTGACTCACTGGAGCGACACAGCAGAACGCGCGGGGTGGGCGTCAGCGGCGTGAGGGGCAGCTGCGGGTGGGCACCAGGGCCATGCCCTGAGATGAGGACGTTGCTAAAGAGCCCTGAGCCCTGGCGCACCGGGCTCAGCATGGGCGGGGGTGTGTAGGGGGGGAGCTCGTGGGCGGAGTCCAGGAGTAGGTGGTCCCCCAGGATGCGAGGGGAGCGCAGCTGACTCTGGTACAGGGTGGCACCCGAGTATGAGGAGGCGGGGTTCGGGTTGTAGGAGGGCGGTGGTGGGATGAAGAGCGGCTCAGGCCGGTGCCGGAACTTTTTCTTTTCCTTCTCCGGCAGGGTCTTGAGGGTTTCCTCAGCTTTGGCAACGCCGGGCTGATGCTTCCTGGGGAGTTCCTAAAACGGGACGGGAGGAACGTTCTGACTCAAAAAAAAAAAAAAAAAAAAAAAAAAGCATTCTCCACAGGTCGTTTCCACAGGTTCAGGTTCAGGGAAGGTGGACTTGCGTGTTGCCGGGGACCCTCTTTCACTCGTCTAATCCCCAGCATCCCCTGCCCTTAAAGAACAGCCACATTCGCCATAACGCCAATTCTGACTAGGGAAAGAACGTTGGTTTAGGATGAATTCCTTAATGTCTGGAGAGAGATGGGGGTGGCAGGATTAGTGGTTGGACAAGAGAGAATAAATTCACGTATTTATTGCTCATCACTGCATTCCCTTCTGCTGAGTGGAATCCAGCTGAGTGGGCCCTTTAATTCCTCAGTGCTCTCAGGGGACAGACATTAGGGACAGATAACACATGTTCTGAGAAGGGGCCAGAATAATCTATTCAGGGAAGCGGGGCAGAGGCTGGGTGGCAGGAAGAGGGGGTCAGGTCAGTCAAAGCTTCCAAGGCCAGTGACCCACACTGGGCTCTCCACTGAGGTAACTTTGGGGCTGAGGGAGCGCCATCTGTGATCTTTAAGGTCTGCTTCATGAACTCCCCCCTCCCTTCTCCTCTAGTGCTCCCAGCACTGGTGTCTCGTTTTGTAGCAAACCCTTCCTCCTAGGTCGGCTTCCTGTCAGCAATGTTAGTTTATTTGATGGCAGCGGAACCAAGCATAGTCTGGAAGGAAGATTTGCCACATGGATACATATATACTAATAAGTAAACATATGCACGTAAATAGATGAGCAGGGCATGCCAAAGCCAAACAGAAACAGACTTGTGTGCCAACATCCGCTCAGAAAGACCTAGAGCTGGGTGTGGCTGGGGAGGCAGCCGTCGTTGTTGGGGGAGGCGAGGGAATACCTGCAGAAAGGTTCAGGTTGTCTGTGGCACCCTCCCAGGCAGCTGTGGGCCAGTGTCAGTCACAGCTGCAGTCCCAGACAATTCCTGTGCCCAGGGTGGCGCCTGAGTAGGAGGCAGCAAAGGATGATGGGAAGGGCTGCACATGGTCACATGACTAGCTGCCTCAAAGCCATGTGATCTGTTCCAGTGCCCCTCGCTGGGAGGGGGCAGCTCCCATCCTTCTGGCATCCTACTGCTGCCTTTATCATTTCAGGCTGCCACTAATGTTTCTTCCTCAGCTTCACAGCCCTCTGACATGCCCTCCTAAAGCTACAGTTCAGAGATGTGGAAAGGTGGAGGGACACAGGGCCCCACAGGCTCCAGAGTGGAGGCTGGAAAGCCTTATCTCACCCCTAGGGGGCTCTCCTTAGGTTAGAAGGCATCGGTTTGTCTCCTCTCCCCACCAGAGGGCTCCTCACTGCCTGTGGTGGAAATGGAGAGAAGGGGCGAAGGAGAATAGGTAGAGGATACTGGTGCACCCCAGCTTAGAGAGCAATCCTAAACACTTTGTTTCTGGGTGACTGATGAGATCTTCTGAGCATGTACAGATCTCAGGTGACCTCAACCCTGGTGGAATCCAGACCTCCAATCACAAGGCTGATGGTTCCTGTTAGGCTCCCTCTTCTAATCTTGTTACTCCAGCCCTACACCCAGATTTTCTGGTCCAAACAAGGCTCTGAGAACCTGGGTTGGAGAAGTCACCCAGAACTTCAGACCTGTGGGTCACATGAGAGGAAGCGTTACATTGTTCCACTCTCACCAAGCTGGTGCTCAGATTCACTGGGGGTGGGACCCAGCGCCAAGAGGTTTGCAAAACTGCCCAGAAGGTGAGAACTATCAATGAGTTCCACTCCTCCCAAGGTCAAGGGGGAAACGGTGCCGCCTCTTCCCCAGGTGGCTAGGAGCAGAGTAGGGATGAGAACTTGGGGTTCCCTCTAGATGTTTGGATATCTTTACATCAAGTGCCAAGACTGCTCATATTTACTCAATTCAACCTACAGGTTTCCACTTTGGTTTATTTCCCCACCTATGAGGGCTCACCCTTTCCACAATGCCAAGTTCACCTTTGCCTTCAAAACCCTGCTTATAACTCCTAATTATCTCCTCTGAGCAACTAGCACCCAACTCCCTTGCCTCTCCTAATAACTAATTACAGTTCTAAATTACTTAGGTGGATCCCTCCCAGCAACACCCAGGGCATTGCTACTTTTCCTCTGCCCTGATCTTTCTCTCATGCTCTTGAATGGGGTGGGGATACACCTGGGACTCTGGCATCTGATCTGTGTGACTAGGAACCCTTTACTGTAGCTCCAGTTTTAGGCGGAGCTTTTCCAAGGGTAGAAACTGTGTCTCACCAAATCAGGAACTTCTCTGGAAAAGTGGGAGGCTGACTATGTTATTAATTCTCTCCGCCTGTTGTTGGCTCCCAAATTCTGGCAGCTTAAGAAAATCCTTACCCCCAAGGGTTCTCCATCAGTCTCTCTTCTTCTGAAGCTTTCGTATTACATCAAAGAACCAAAAAAAAAAAAGTCTTTTTGGATTTTTCTACTTGTCCCTCCCCCTATTCTGGCCCAAACCCACCTTTATACCTCCTGAAATCCCAGCAGCCACCTGTTCTAAAAGCAAATATGATCTGTATGACACTTTGTGGGGAGAGGCCAAATCTGATGTAATTACAGACTCCTGGAGGAGGACAGGAAAGTGAGAGAGAAGTGAAAGAGGGAGAGAGGGAAGAGAGTGGGAGAAAACTGTCTCAGAGCCAAGCTAAGCTGCTTGGGTGAAGCACGTGAAATTTGAAAAAGAAGAGAACTTAACAGTGAGAAACATAAATCTCTTTGCTTTCCTGAGATGGGGCAGGGGCTTTTGAGTGGAATTACTTTGCGAACCTTAGTGAATTAGGCCCTCCAATGGCAGTTAAGCAGGTGTAATACAGAAATCCCAACCACCTGGTAAGGTGGACCATTGGGATGAACATCTGGGCTGTGTCAGGGTTACATCATTGGTTGCTGGAATTAGGGCAGCCTGGAGAACCTGGGAGAAGGGCTAGGTAAGGTCCCAGGCAATATCTATTTATTATCTGTAACAGTACTTCCACATTTCAGTAATGTGTGTGGTGTCTCAGTGATTACCAGCTGAATTACTACGTATTTCTTACCCAGAAGTTAGCCTGGCAGAACAGGCATTGTGAATGGGCAGTGGGCAGTGTGGATGAGGAATCTCTTCTGAAGGTGGCCACCGGGGGCTCCCTCAGCCCTGAGCGGTCAAGCTCAGGTCAGTGACCCTGGAGGAGCTGTCCCCATCTCCGAGAAAGCAAAGGGATGTCCCCACCCTAGACAGGCAGGGCAGAGCAGCAACTCACAGCAGGCGTGCGGGGGACAGCCCCTTGGGGTGAGTGTGGGGGAGAGAGGGTCATCCTCACGAGCACGGGCATCTCGTCGTCCGACATCGAGCTGGCTGGCTTGTCTCTGGCGGAGGGGGCGGCAACGACGCTGTTGGCGAAGCCCTGAGAGCTGGGCTTGGGCGGGAGAAGCTTGACAGGGACAGACACGGGCATGACCATAGGCGTGAGGCTTTCAGCCTCGGGAGGGAGCTGCGGTTGCGGTGGCGGCGGAGGCGGCAGTGGCGGCTGGGGCTGAGGTGGCGGGGCCTTCTCTCCTTCCTCCTACATAGACAATAAAGGCTTTGATCCTGGGCTGAGGGCAGAGCTCACAAGGGGGACTCACTCTGTTTTTCCTGAGAGGTTCCAGAACATCAGGCAAGGGTAAGAGGGAATCACTGCAAGGCAGTTTTCTTCCTGCAACCCTGCGTTCCTTGAATTCAAGGGATGCCAGTGTGCAGTGGACGAGGCCATATACTGCTTTCTACTTAAAAAAAATCTTGACTGTGTATCTTGTGTATTAGAACAAATATTATGTGTTGGGGGTGTGACTTTCTTTTAAAGAAAAGGATATGCTTTTGAGTAGAAACTTCTGATTCTATGGGCCTTAGTTTACTTATCTGTCAAACGGAGGCATTCTATCTTAAATTCTATTCAGGTTAGGAACCACGTTGAAAATGCAAGACATGTTTCTTTAAAATAGTGAAGACAAAGCTCTTTTATCTGGAGTTGTCAGGAAATGGAGTGACCTGAATAATCCAAAATGGTGGTGAATAGTTAATCCTATCGATTTAAATAAAGATCTACAATATTCAAAGAGTTTTGAAAAAATTCTTTGAATTTTAATCTAACTCTGTAACTGCATGAATAGTTCACTACAAGGATAGTTTTCTTGGGTACTCCTGAGAGTATGTTAAGATTTCTATGTTAGAGCCTGACGTTAGCACACTGAAGATAGAAAATGCTGGCTGGGAGTCCTTTGGTTACGTTACCTATCCTTGGCCATCGACTCCTGATCTGGAAGGTTCAAGTGACCCTGGTCATGAGTGTGTGTTTCAAGCAGCAGAAGTTAAAAACAATATAGCATCTACATGGTTTCTTTGGAAGCTGAGGAGGCTGGGATCCCCTCAAAGAATTCTAACATGTCTGCTTCGATCCTTGTTCATAAAGCCAGGAGAAATGGGAGCTGTTTGGCCTGAGGCTCCCAGCATCGAAGCTCAAGCTATTCCTTAGAAAAGGACTGTTCCTCCCAGCTGCCTGCATGGAGCTCACGCTGTCTGGCAGCAAAGCAAAGCAAGTAGCGCATGGCCTGGGAAGGACCTGGAGCTGGCTCCTGCTAACCTGTTTGAGGCTGGGGGAAGCCCTCATTCCCCCATGGGACCGCATGTGGCCGTTCAGGGCAGGTAGGCTCTTGAACTCCTTCAGGCAGATGGAGCATGTCAGCTTGTTCTTGGCGTCAAACTGCTCCCCAAACACGCCTTTTGGTTGACCACTGCTGAAGGGGAGGGCCAAATGGAGAGAACATTCATGTTGAAGGGATCTTTGATTTACACATTTACATCTCACAATGAACACATTTTTTCAAATCCAATACTCCCATGTCCACAGCCCCACCATGTCATGCCAATACCCTTCAGAGAACTAAGTACTATTTACTGATGAAAAACTGAGGCTTGGAGTGGGAAAGGACTTGTACAAAGTCATGTAAGGCTTAAATTAAACATCTTTCTTCACTCTAAGCTTTTAAGTACTGGGTTTTTCACATATCTAGCTATTGCCCTTCTAGGGTCAGCTCAGGCCATCTCTTCCAGAAAACTTCCCTTAGAGTCACACGTCTATATTTTATGGTTCAGTCTCCAGGGTGCATGAATTAGCAGTTTATCAGGTCTGGCTAAGTCTTTTTTTTTCTTTTTTTAGACTAGGTCTTGCTGATTTTGCCTGTGGAACTGCAGGGTCACGTTGCCCGGGGTACCAGAGACTCAAGCAATCTCCAGCCTCAGCTTCCCAGGTAGCTGAGATTACAGGTGCATGCCACCTCGCCCAGCTATTTTTTTGGGACTAGGTCTTGCTACGTGCCCCTGGTGGGACTTGAACTATGATCCCTGGCCCTGGCCCTGGCCGTGGCCTCCTAGGCTGCCACCTACAGGCATGCACCACCATGCCTGGCCTTGGTTAAGTCTTTAATTAAATACAGTGCCCAAGACAAGGGAACACAAGTCTAAACTATTCTCTGCAGGATCTCAAAGCTTAGGTGTATGCCTAGCACACAGCAGGTACTCAGTATATATTGACTAGATAAATGGACCTTGGACAGAACATGTGCTTTGGAGTCAATACCAGCACTGCTACTTGATGTGCGACTTCAAAGTTCTCAGAGCCCCATTTTTCTCATTTGTAAAGTAATGGGAGTAGTTAACAGTGGCTGAGTGCTGCCTGTGTACTAGGCATATGGTAATCATACCTATCCTCACTGGATTATTTTACTCTACATAATAGCATGTAACACCAACTATGTGCTCAAACACAATAGCTGCTGTATTGTCCCCATAAACCTCTGAGGAATTGATTTTTGAATTGGGAAACCATGAGCGACAACCCAGGAAAACCGCCCAGTCTCCCAGTATGTCAACAAGGCTCCTGTCATCCATCTTACCTTGACTCAGGGGACCCTGGCTGGGCTCTGTCATCAGGTAGGTGCATCTAATTTTGAGCCAAGCAGGACACCGAAAGGGAAAAAAACAAAAAACAAAAAAATGTGTTTCTGTCGAGAGTAGTCCTTGAGGGGCAGGAACCCCAGGGTCATCACTTCGAGGACTTCTGCCTCATGCTGATCATGCTCACACCACTCACTCTTATTGTTCTGGACCTGACACTTCTTTGACTGCCCTCTGGCGTGGGATCATGGCCCTACTCTAGGAGATGCCAACAGCCACAGACTTGCTGGGACTCAACACATCCCCATCCCCTTCATTCCCTTCCTGCTGTCCCAGTCTACCCACTCTGTACGGACAGAATCCATTCCAGAGAGAGGCAGGAAATCAACTTCATGCTGGGATGCCCTCAGCTGAAATTCTTTTTTCAGCCTTGGCCATGTCACCTGGTTCTTGTATTCACAGTGTCACTGTTCTACTGAGCACAAACCCCCAGCCAGCTGAGAGAGTTATCTCCGGTCTTCAACCTCTCTATCAGAGCCCACACTCCACCTTCCTTCCCTATCCTTGTCACATGAGCGTAACCCTTGAAACATGGCTAGGCACAAGCAATGCAGTAGCTTCTTTGTTGTCAAACACATTTGGGGAACAATCAAAAGTTAATAATTGTGGCCCACAGGCTGACTCTGGCCTGCAGACATATTTTGTTTGGTTAGAATTTTTAAAAATCTAGAATTATATTGCTGTTAGATGGGATCTGCTCTCCAGTCCACCACAGTCACCATCTCTCCTTTTATTGCATACCTGGTCATTTTGCTCTTTTACTTTACCTGCCTGGATCCTGTGGGCAGCTAAGGTTCTCTTCTCTGCAATTCTATGTGGTAACCCCTTTGGGACAGTGCACATTAGCGTATTAAAGGCACAGAGGAGCTCTTCAGTATTATAACCTGTTTCAATTTAAGATAGCTGAAGTCTATGCAGAGAACCTATGTTTCCCCCCTGCAACAGCCTTAAACATCCTATGGAATGCCTGTTCTGAGCAAGGGACTTTGAGGAAGGTTGTAAAAATTCAGTCTCCCTCAAACAATTTCACAGGGAATATCTTGAAGACACACATGCAAGGGGGACCAGACATTCCCACTGTGTGGTCCCTGGACACTTGACTCAGGTCATGATCACTACGTGCATCATTTAGGACCTGACACAGCATTCTGACTCTCCTTAGTGAGATTATAGGCTCAATGGGAAAAAGACAGTGAAAACTGACTTGGGTTCCAAGTACCTGGCATAGGTAGTGTTTATATATATAGATGAAAATTAATGGGCTGATTAGAGAACAAAAGGGATGAAGGAGCAGGAGAAAGGGATGCTGCACAGACTCAGCACTGACTGGCCCTGTAGTACAGTAAGATTCCAGGAGAAACTTCCACTATGAGAATACCTGGGGCCACATGGCACTAGGAGACAGCTGCTGGTGCTGAGGTCCCATGTTGTTGAGGTGAATCCCAGTGGGGGACAGGAGTGGCCGATGGGGCAGGGCACTGCTGGCCCGATTCAGGTCTAAGCTTGCTGGGTTTGCCATTCCTGCATCAGGGGGCCCCAGCTCCCCATGGGAGCTCAGCACAGCTTGGCTCTGCCTATCACTTGGGTAGGTCTTGGGTTGGCTGTCCTCACGCTGCTGGTGCTGGGGCAGGTGGCTCTGCTGGTAGAGGGGGTGGCTGTAGGGCTGCTGGGACTCCTGGTAGTAATACTGGGGCATGGAGCCCAGCTGAATCAGCTGCACAGCATGGGCCTGCTCCGGAGTGTACTGGTGGGGGTCCCTGTGATAAGGGGGCTGTAGGTGCATCTGTTGCTGCTGTTGCTCTTGTAAGTGCTGCATCATGGGTTGGGACTGGTAATACTGAGGTATCTGCATTGAACCCTGCCGCTGCTGCAGCTGAAGTTGCTGCTGCTGCTGCTGCTGTTGCTGCTGCTGCTGAGGCTGTGGTGGGCGAAGCTGCTGCTGCTGCATTTCTTGCATGGACATCCGCTGCTGGCCAGCTTGCTGCTGTTGCTGCTGAGGATAATACTGGTGCTGCTGCATCTGTTGCATGTGCTGGGACAGCATCTGTGGGGCCTGCAGTGGCTGTCCTCCCTGCACTGGCATCTGAGCCAGTGGCTGCTGGTAGTCATAATACAGGTGCCCTTGGCTAGGGTGCTGCCCCATCTGAAGCGCTGGTTTAGAGAGTCCCCCGGTGAAACCAGGGTGAGGCTGCTGCGGCACCTGCTGGTAGCGGGAAGGTATAGCCGATGCTGGGGGCTCCATGGGCTTCTGGGACAGCAGCTGGCGGAGGGCACTGTCAGGAGCTCCATCCATCACTGATGACTGGGTGTGCAGCACCTGGGCCATATTGTTGACCTGAATTCGCAGGTTTTGGTTGGCAAACACCTGGGTGAAAGAGTCTAGTTTGTGCAGGACGCCACTGGTGAGCTTCTGAGTCCGGATCTCACTAGCCTGCGAGTAGGTGTACTGGTAACTATCCGTAGGCTCAGCCTGGCTCGGTGCCCCCCACATCATATTTGAGTTGGCCAGGTTGCCACGAAGCTGAACATGGTTTCCAGGTCCCGCATGGCCACTCCATCCTCCCTGCCTGGAGGTATCCACTTGGCCAAGGTTTTTGGAGCCAACAGGCAAGCCTAGACCATCCCGAGTATCTTGAGGGAAGTGGGGGGAGATGGGTGATGCCTGAGAGGCATCCATCCCAGCCCCCGTGACTGTATTCCCATAGTTGTGGTTCAGCCCGCCGTGGACGCCCAGTGGAGGTTGTTGGTAGAAAAGGTTCTCACTACTGTGTGTCACGTGGTTGGTCTTATACAGCTGCTGATCCCCCATAATGCCCGCCGTGGTGGTGAACGTCCAGCCACAAAACCATATAAAAAGGTAAATGAAACAAATCCAGAAGGACTGAAACCCTGAGAAGCTGAGAGAAAGTGTCCGCACTACTCCACAGCTGACATGTCTGCAAGAGTGGCTGGAGCTGGGTGTTCCTGTGGGTTTGCACCGCGCATGCGCCGGGCCACAGCTCTTACATCCTCACCCAGGCCGAGGGCCAGAGCAAACACCACCGTGGCAAAGAGATGCTGCTCACACCTGCAAGATAAGATGCAGAGGACAGGAAAGGATTCACTGGCATGTTTTATGATAAGCAAACTATAGAAGTTTAGAAATAGACTAGATTAGAAATAACCAGTTTTGTGCACTCCACACCCATCTCACGATTCTGCAGCTCTGATCCTCGCATGCACTTAGAATTCTTGCTTTCAAGCCACAGCTCAATGGCTCATTAGTTGCTTGATTTGTTAATTCATTGTTTTGTTCACTGATTAACTCATTCGCTCTTCTGGGACCCTGCTAATGAAAGCCCAGCACTCTTCTAGTAACTGTGTGGATTTGAAGAGTTTAAGACAGTCATTAATTAATTTTTCTGCTCAACAAATACTTATTAGATATCTACTAGGTGTAAGGCACTCCACTAGGAAATGGTGAAGACACAACCAGTTCTCGAGGAACTCAGCGTAAGCACATCCTAAGGAGAGAAAAACTCTACAGAATGAAAAGATGAACATAACAGACAGGGTGACTCACAGACCAGAGAGCATTTTCCAGCAGAACAGAACTGGAGAAAGTTTCAAAGAAGAGCATGTACATGTTAACTTGTCTGCAGGTCAGCACTGTGATGCTTCCTGTGGTCCCTGCTCGGAGAAACATCTGTGTGTGCGGGGTGGGGGTGGGGAGCATCCTGAGCCCGGAAATCTATGATATGGCCTGGCACATTTAAACAGGCTGGGTCAATCAGATGCTGCCTCAGAGAAACACAAGCTAGGAAATCTGGAAGGTCACCAAATCTGACCTGAGTCCTACTAGGTTCTTTTGCACAATTCCAACTGGGTTGAACCTTGGAGGGATGCTCTGGAGGACCCTCCGATACTGCACTTGCACTCAGATTTAAGAGAACTAATTTTCAGGTCCTCAACCTACACAGAGATGGCTTTTTAGAATAGATGGGTGATGGAGGTGCAAGCTGAACTTTTATTATATTTTGCTCTTTCACAAAAGCCCTTCTTGTCCTTTACAAAAGGAAGCCCTTTCCCCACTCTGTTGGGTTTACTGCCAGGAGACAAATGGGACTTCTGCCCCAGGGACAAACCTCCGTCTCTTCCTAGTAAGTAACCACACAGGAGGACAGCTTAGAAATTGAGAAAATGAGCAATAAATGAGTAGTAAATCTTCTTTGCAATTCTCTTTTTACTAGGACGGCCTAATAGAAGTAATTAAAATAAAATTGTTAGTG
The DNA here is from genome assembly GCA_004024945.1 of Uropsilus gracilis. Classification (NCBI taxonomy): domain Eukaryota; kingdom Metazoa; phylum Chordata; class Mammalia; order Eulipotyphla; family Talpidae; genus Uropsilus; species Uropsilus gracilis. Next base: position 119,772 of record PVHY01000260.1, read on the forward strand.
ATAGATCACTATGTGATGTTTGTCATATAACTCAGAAGCAGAGCAACACTGAGTAACCCAGCTGAACAAAGCCTGTCTGTCTACTGGTCACAGGAATGAGGGTTTTTGCTGCTTACATATAAATGAAAACTGCAAATACAATCGGTGCTGATCCTTGTCTCATGCTAGCAACAAATAATGATCTTTCATGGATAAATACACAAATTGAAGAAATAACCCAGAACCAGCAATATTCTATTTCTGGGTGATAAACACAAGACATGCTCACTGAGTGATAACTCAAGTATGTTGAACATCAATTAAAAAATGTATGCTAAAGAGTCATCCAGCATCACCATCACTAAGATGTGCATCTCAAATATATTTTGAGTTTTTAGGTTTATTAATTAATACATTTGTTATTTTGATCAACTTTGTGTTATTAATAATTGTAATGATAACTCCAACCAGAAGAAAATTCTAATGCTTTGAGCTTTATGATTTCAGGAAATTAAAAAGTTTTAATTTCATATAAAATTGCTACAGAGAAATATGACAGGGAGACAAATGAAAGAGTTCTAAGCATAAAGATATATTGCATGTATTACACTAGGATAAAATTCCTTGGGGGAAGTGAAACAAATAAAATTTCAAGGAGAAAAAAAGAAGCACTATTAACAAAGAGTACGTTCATACATTTTTAAAATGGATGATGGTGGGTATTAAATTGCTATGGTGTTTAGATTCCACTGGATGCATTTAAAACAGTGATGTAATAGTTTTATTTAAAAATATCAACGTTTACATTAAACTCGAAATCTCATCTTCTGCAGACATATGATAAAAAAATAGATGTAAACTTTAAAGTGTGTGGGGGGTAAAGAGATTTACAAATACTTCAACGGGGGATTTTAGGTAGAAAAATTTTAAGACCTGTAGTTCCTCTCCACTTAGGAGCTACTCTGGCACGTCTCATCTCATTTCTGAACCCCAAGAAAAGGAGACGGACAAATTCCGAGAGAGAGGGCCAGGTTCAGTGGCACGCACTTTTAATTCCAGCCTAAGAAGGGAGGCCAAGACGAGGAATTGCTTGAGTTCACAGGTTCGAGACCCTCCCGGGGCAACATAGCAAGACCTAGTCTCAAAAAACAGCTGGGCATGGTGGTGCATGCCTATAATCCCAGCTACCTGGGAGGCTGAGGCTATGGAACACTGAGTCCGTGGGTTTGGGACTACCCCAGGCAATAGAGCGAGACCTAGTCTCAAAAACAAACAAACAAACAAACAAACAAACAAACAAAACCAGAAAATAAATTCTGAGTGAGGGTTTTGATGGAACGAAGGGTACATGAAGGGAAGCAGAGGGAGGAAACAGGATGGTCGCAGACAACTGGAGCAGACCCTGAGAAGAGCATCCTTGTGGTGAGCCATGGTACCAGCTGAAGGCTCTCAAACCTGGACAGGCCAGTCAGGAAGCTGGGTGTGAGGGCGCTGGGCTTCAGAAGCAAGGGACATCAACTCCCCTCAGTGCTCAAAATGTGGTTTGTATCACCTAGGAGCATGTGAAATCTCAGGCTTTAGCTGCACCTACTAAATCAGAACGTTCCTTTTATAGAGAACTCCAAATGACTTCTGTGTACATTAAAATTTGAGAAGTAATGGGCCATCTGACTCTTGAAGCGTCCAGGTCAGACAAAATTTTATAAGATCTGAACTTGGATAATGGCGAACAGAAGAGGGGAAATGAGAAACCTACTCTTCTAGATTGCCCGTAGGAAGGGACTGAGACCTTCCAAGTCTCAGGACGCAGCTAAAGGAAACCTCCCTTTTCTCAAACATGCACTCTCCCTTGACATCCTCACCCATCACACATACCTTGCTGATCCCGAATGACTGCCTCCAGCTCCTGATCTACTTCACACCACCACTTGCAATGTCAAAGGCAAACTCAGTGGCACCTCCCTCAGTGTGGATGCTGTTCCAAAATCTTGACTCTGCCCTCTCCCTTAGCTAACCACCCCACAACCTATCATTTTACATACTAACATTTTCTTTCTTTTTTTCTCTCTCTCTCTTTTTTTTTTTTTTTTTTGAGACTAGGTCTTGCTATTTTTGCCCATGGAACCACAGGCTCACATTGCCTGGGGTACCACTCAAGCAACCCCCAGCCTCAGTTTCCCAGGTAGTTGGGATTACAGGCGCGCATCACCATGCCCAGCTATTTTTTTTTTCTTTTAGGAACTAGGTCTTGCTATGTTGCCCCACACGGGACTCGAACCGCGATCCCTAGTCCCAGGTGCGCTCCATAGCCTGTTGCTTATAGGCACATGCCACCGTGCCTGGCTGATACTAATATTTTCTTAATTCCATTAATTTTTCTCTGGTTCCACTGCTCTCACCATTCTTCCAGTCTTTCTGCTTTCAGTCTTGTCTATTCCCCAGACAACAGCAGCAAAAGAAGCTTTTCAAAATATTAACCCTGATCCCATCATCCCACTTTTAAAACCCTTTGATAGCATCCTAATGCTCTTAGGCTAAAAATCAAAGTCATTAAGAAGGCCAACAGGACTACAGACAGTTTGTCTCCATCCTCATAATGAATTCTCCTTTTCTTTGCTCTGCCCCTCCCACTCCCAGTCACTCTGATCTTCTCTCAATTTCTTGAACCTGCCATGCTGCGTTCTACCTCAGGACCTCTACATATGCTATTCCTACCAACTTGGAGAATTTTTCCCTTCCCAACCCCTCTTCTAGCCACATCCCGGGCATCCTTCAGATCTCAGTTTGAACCACACTTGAACTACACTTTCTCAGAAGGTCTACCATGGCCTCACTCCAAGGCTTCTATCAGGAGTTTTTCCACTATGTTCTCATAAAACTAAATATCCTTCTTTCAGGTCACTCTCCTTACTCTGTACATCCACCAGTGAAACTGATTCATGGATCTTTCTCTCTCAGGGCAAGGGATCATGTCTGTGCTTGCATACAATTCTGTTCTCAAAACCTATCATAATGTCCAGTCCAGTCTATTGCTGGTTTCCCATAAGGATTTGTTGAGGGAAGCTAGTGTTGGTTAAATGGATGAAGCAATAAATAAGAAACATGTAAGATTACAATGACTCAGTATCCCAATGACTAGTCTCAAGATTAGTCAGACTTCACCTTGCTCCTAATGGACAAATAGGGCCCACAGAGGTGAGAAGACGAGGAAGATTATTTCTGTCCAGGGAACAGGGTGCACAAAGGCATGAAGTAGGTGCAGGGGTCCATGTTGGGAACTATATCCTTGTCAGGAATCTGTATGCTCAAGGATAAATTATGTGGTGCCTTCAAATGACATGGAACAGTGTGATTCTGTGGGCATTAGGCCTGATGATTTTAGAATGCTCTGTCTGGTTTTAACCACATCACTTAATCTTCCTTGAAAGTCTTTTACGAAGCACCTCTCCTATGAAGATTTACTTGTTGAAACTGACCACACTGATCAGGGTCTGATTTCATGTCCCTTTATTGTATCCCTGTAGGAGGAACAGAAGCTGGATGACTTTACTTCTGTTGATGTGTCTGCTTTGTGTTCCTGAAGTGCTGGGCAAGAGGGATTATTTTGTGTTCTCAGCTATAGGAATCTATTCTTCATTTGCTATTTCCAGAACTAAACAGGTAGTTTATAAATAAGCACAGAGCCCTAGGAAGTGAAAGGTGGACTCCTTAAGTATGATTTCCTGGTCAGCAGCATCCTGCATCACTTGGGAACTTATTATAAATGCTAATTCTTTAGCCCCATTCAGATCCACTAAGATCAGGAACTTAGGGACACTGTACTCTGTTGTAAAGAGTTCCCCTGTTGAGTCTGATATCCTTTCTGGTTCAAGACAGCATTGAGGTGAAGTTGAGATCCAGAGATGTAACTGCTGGGTCTAGAACAGTGCCTGGCTCATAGTAGGTGATCAAGAACAAGTATCAAATGAAAAAGAGGGAAAATACTTCCCTAGGAGGAAAAGGAGGTAATAATGAAACTATATACTATTTGTTTTATATTACGTTTGTGTATTTTTTGAGCACGTACTATATTCACATGGTTCAAAATTCAAAAAGTACAAATGGGTGAAAGTTGTTACCAATAAATGCTTAAAACTATGAAAAATCAGAGCAAATTCTCTTGAAAGGATCTATATGAAAAATTTCCCTTCCACCTATGTCCCCAGAATCCTGGCAACCCTCCTAAGAATATACATTCAGATTCCCATATATTCTAAAGACATCTTACGCTCAGACAAGAACGTTTGTACACAGCTCCACTGACCTTTTATACAAAGAAGGAAGCACACCAGGCCCACAGCTCAGTATCTTCTCACAAGGCATTTTAAACATACTTAAAACCTGGAAACTGTTCCTGGTGGATTAGTCAATCTCAAAATTGTTATAATTCCAACCCAGGACTCAACTCTATTATTTTTCTAATAAAGTAACTGCTTTGCCCATTACATGCATTTCCTATTGGGTAATTGGCACCAGAAGTTTTTTCATTCAGGAACTAATTAACGGAACTACTACTTTCACATTTCTTGGGTCAATTCCTTCCTTAAAGCAAGACTCCAGGATTCCAGAGTGGGTTCAGGAAATATATGCTCACTCAGACCCCAAAGTACCCCATAGGTTCCCCAGGAAACATTACAGACAAACAACCTCTCTCGTGCCCACTTCATCAGTCATCAGGTTATCCCCAGGCAGGATGGTTTCCTAACAGTCTTGTATCTCCAGGGACTAGGACACAGCAGATGCTCAATAAACATTTTAGTTGCTGAACTAAAATGTGGAGCCAGCTGGGCATGGTGGTGCATGCCTGTAGATTGCAGCCTAAGAAGTCACGGCTAGGGCCAGGGATCGCGGTTCGAGTCCCACCGGGGGCACATAGCGAGACCTAGTCCCCCCCAAATAGCTGGACATGGTGGTGTGTGCCTGTAATCCCAGCTACCTGGGAAGCTAAGGCTGGGGATTGCTTGAGTCTGTGGTACCCCAAGCAATGTGAGCCTGTGGTTCCAGGGGCAAAATAAGCGAGACCTAGTCTCAAAAAAAAAAAAATGTGGAGCCAGACAGAGGAGAGACCTAAGGCAGGTTACATCACCTTTGGGCTTCCATACTTCTGACATGCACCATAGGGTAGGTTTATGATTTTCAGATGAGAGCAGAGTGCTGCCAAGTGCCAGACCCATGGAGGACAGTGGGGGAGTAACAAGGTGCCACACATCCCCCACCACAGGGCTGGACCCAGCACAGGGGTTTTTCTGTCACGGGTCAGCTCATGGATATTTTCAGCTTCACGAGCCACATGACCTGTGTCAGCTCTGTTGTTGCCGCATGAAAGCAGCCACGGACAATATATCAGTGAAACAAGGGTGCTCAAGCCCCAATTCACTTTTACTAATGGACACTGAAATTTAAACTTTATGTAACTTTCACTTGTCAAGAAAAAATTTTCTTTTGATTTTCCCTTACCCACTGAAAAACCCTTCATCGCTCACAAATCGTGCAAAAGCCGGCACGGGCTGTTGGGCAGAAACTGTGGTCGGCTGACCCTTGTTCCAGTGCATCAAAGACCCTCTCCTCTCCCTCCACACCCTGAGGCACACCAGGAGAGGAACACAGTCTGCAAGGAGGATGTGTGTCAGTAAGGACCATCCTTTGAACCAGAGAGAGAGGGAGGGAAGGAGGAAGTTGACTTTGGCCAAAGTTGCAGCGGGAATTGTTTGCTTACAATTTGGAAGGGGTAAAACTCAACCTCTGCCAGACCCACCACTGCTTGTTTGAGGAAGAAAAACCAGAGACTTTCCCTTTTCTGTCACTGTATCCTCATTCAGACTATATACACAATTCCCCCACTAACTTGGCTTGGGTTTGGGTCAGGCCTTCATCTCGGATTTGTCAAAGGAGCTTTCCTTGGATTCCCTCGGGGGCTCCTCTTACGCTAGCTCTCTCCCCAACTCCCCAAAGCAGGCAGAAGCCAAGGGCAGGTCTCCAAGATGTGGGCCATGGTTCGTGGTCTCCTTCACAGCGATGTTGTTGTTCTAAACGCTTTCTGATTAGCCGCCTAAATAAAACCAGTGGGGATTTTATGATCCAGTAACCCAATTACCGCTGACAAGTTCTGCCAACAACAGTGATTAGCGCCCGAGTCTTCCTCCAAGCGGTGGCTGGCTCTTGTTTCTTCATGACCCCACCGCACCCTGCCCTGGGACTCCAACTCGTAGTGGGGTACGGACTTGCAAGGCATCCTTTGGGCAACAAGGCACATGTCTGTGCCTTTCTGTCTTAGCCTGTGGCAGCCACTGCTCCCTCCAAGTCCTGAGAACCATGAAGAATCTTGACTCACAACTGGGAACTTATGAAATGGAGAGTTTGGATGTGGCTTCCTGTGGACCACTTTCCACCAAGAGAAGGAAACTGGAGCTACAGTAGCACCCCCACACCCCCCTCACCTTCTCCCACCCCCTTACTGGTGGGGCAATACCTACAGAAGATGCCTGAAACTGCAGGCAGTACCAATATTTATATGTTGTTTTCTTCCTATATATGCATACCTAATAAGGTCTAGTTTATAAACTAGGTACAGGGAGAGATAACAATAACTAATACGACAGAACCACTACAACAATATACTATAATAAAAGATGTGAGTGTGATGTCTCCCTCTTAAAACATCTTACTGTATGCAATATTTTTGGACCATGGGTAACATATTCTGGGAACACCCTATCTCACTGTCTGGTGTGCAGCTTCCTGGTCCTCACTCTCTCTCCTGGGTGAGCACTACTTGTCCACCATGTAGTTACCATCCTCTTCGCCAGTGACTGTCGCTGCTACTTCTTCCCTCACTCTCTAGCTGGCCTGGAGTGGTGTGGATGCTGATGACATAGGAGAGAAGCAGCCGTGGGAGTCTGGGGTGGTTTCCTGGAGGATGGAGCTGTGGTGTGAGTGGACCTGGGTGATATATTCTGGATAGAGTTTTTTAGAGCACCTCCTTCCATGCATAGCTAGGATGGGTAGGGAGATGATCTGGGCACTGCCTTTGGGGATGTGATGCACTCAGCAGGCTCTGGAGCATCTGGAGGTTGACAAAGGGTCTTCAGAGAGAAGGTAGGACAGTGAGACACCCAAACAACTCACTTTCCAGTCCCTGAGTGATGCGGTGCTGACCGCTTTATGATCACAGGTTTCTCCGAAGGAGGCTAGAACCTCAAATCATCAGTAGCCATACTGAAGGTCTACTTGGTGCCAGATTTGACTAGGTTATGTTTGCTGGCCTCACGAGACTTATAGCCAGTAGAGTGAGCATGTCATGGCTCAGAGATGGCATTTGTGCCCTGATGTGTCACTTATATTCTGTCATACAAGCCCGCACTGAAGACCTACTGTAAGAGAACTCTGCTAGGAGAGAAAATCCTACAGAACTGTGTCTTCAGGTTCATGGTCTTTGGTCTTAGAGACGTAGCATGGGATTTCACCAGGAGGGGGCAGAGGAGGGCTTGGGGGTGGGGTGAGTCTCTCTGGCCAAGGATCAGGGGGCCAGATCCTTGCCTTTGGGGATCCAGGGAGGCACTGCGGGCTGTTAAGCTGGAGAGGTTTAGGGCTGGGACTGCAGGGAGGGTCCTCTACTCCTACCCCCCAAGGACTTGGGCCAAGGCCTTGTGAATCAGCACTTGGGACCACAGCCAAAGTAAGGATCCCCATCCCTGCAGCTGTCCTGGGTAGGGCAGGGCAGGGTGGGAAGAATGAAAGCGTTCTTTTTATTCTCTTTAGTCACTCCAACTAAGTGCCAGGGCGTGTGGGGGTTGAAAACCAAGGGGAAATCGTTGCTGGGGGTCCATCTGGCCCCCGTGGCCCCACCCCCAGTCTCAGTGAATTGTAAAATCAAAGAAAACACAAGTCAGATGAGTGCTCTGTTCCTATCACTCAAGCTCCACACTCAGCACCTGAGATCAAAGGCCCAGAGAGCCCAGCAGGTGAGTAGTACCACTGGCTACCAGTGCAGGGGATAGCAGCCCAGGACTCCAGATCGGCCATCATGATTATGTGGTCATGAATTCAGTTCCCAAATGGAGTAGCTGGTTTGACTGTGGCCATAAAAGCATGAAACTGTATAAAAGACAAATGCCCCTGGATGACATCGAAGACCTCAGGAAGAGGTGGGTGATTGGGAGAAACCATCCCCCTGCTTTCTAGAAAATAGCTCATTGTTCACCCAGTGACAGTCAGTCATGGTCCTTGTGGCAAATAACTGTGCATCGGCATTCCTGAGCTTGGGGTGTCTGTTGGCCTCTCTCGGTTCTCCTGCCCCCCAGGTTATGAAATCCGTGCTACATTCAGGCATCCTGTAAACAGCGGCAGCAACACTGGTCACATCCTGGGTATTCCAGGCCTCGGGATCTTCTCTAATTATCTAAGGGGGCTGAGATATGATCCTCAAAGCCTTTCCTGGCCCAGAGTTCTAAGACTTTTGAGGGAATTCTGGGAACCAAGAAACAAGCACAGACCACTGGTGTCTGGTGTTGGCGGCCTTCCAAGCAACACATTCTGAGTTGCTCATCCTCAGGCCCCTAGAAAAGATCACAGATCTTGGCCCATGCCCCTACCTTCCCAGAAGCGAAAGCTCTCCGAAGGCAGGGGAGGCCAGTCTGCTCATCCCTGGGTCCAACCTGTGTTGCCTGCCTGGCACGCTGCTTACAGCATTTGCTCATGAAGTCAGAGACAGGGCCTCAGAGGCCACCTCAAATTTCCTATCGCCCTTCTCGAACCCCCTGCCCTCAATCAGGTCAGACTGGCCCCTGGTAGACTCACCTGTCCTGGTTACATTGCAGGAAACCAGTCCAGTCAATCAAATGAGAAAGGTTCCTCATTTAAGGATCTGTGGGAGCCTTGTGCCTGGTGTACCTGAGGCAGGCTACCAGAGCCCTGAGGGAGAGGAAGTACAGAATGAACAGGCCAATGGCTGGAAGTGGGAAGACCTCCCAGGAGAGAGTGCTGAGGGCTGAAAGACTGGTTTTGTCAGAGGCCCTTGTTTCAGATCATAGAACACCAAGACTAAGAAAATCTGTACACTTTAATACAGATGCTTTTAGGCATTTAAGTAGTACAGAATGAAGTTGGAAGTGAACACTCCCTCCTCACCTGAGGTCCCTGCTGTTAAAGCTGGGGGTCTATAAAGATTGACTTCCATCTAGAGAATGGCTTCTAAGCTTCCTCAGGGAATCAAGAGGATATGCTGCCCTTTTGTGGGTCTGCTCCTTTTCCTGGTAATCCTTTCTATCTCCCCATCCCATACCCCCAAACCTATCTGGACTTGTTTAAGACAGGTATCTTATTGGTCACTGGCTCCCATGATTTCATTGTTTCTATTTTTTGCTAAAACTACTTCCTTTGGTTACTATGATGAGACCAGGGGCTAAGGTGATGCATCTACCAGAGGCTGCGGTTGAAATGAGAATGCAGAAATGGGGCCCCTTGAAGAGGGTAAAGAGGACCAAACCCAGACAAAGGATTTACAGGCCCAGACATGCATCCTACTAACAGAAGAAGTATTACTCCATCAGCTTAGGCACCTCGAAGTTCTATTTTTCAACAAAATTAGATTTTAAGTTGTATTGGCATACAATTGTGTCTTAATACCTATTTTAAAGGCATCTTTCAGTGAGGCACGGCCACTTTCAGTGTTTGGGCCAAAGCAGATTCATTCAATGTTCATGGAATATGGTGAATGAGTCTGTCAAAGCTCATGTACTGGGCTAAAGACTAGGATGTGAAGGAAACAACTTCCTACTAAGGGGGCTGAGGTGGCCCATGTTAAGTCCAGAACTGCATGCCACCACAACGTCCCCACACTGCCCAGGCTTCTTCCAGTTCCATGTGGAATTGGGCTAAAGTCAAGAGAGCAGCAAGAAAGACCACAGGCCATGCTGTTGAGTGGGATGAAGGTGCTACCAAGAAAATGGGAAAGATTATTAAATGATAATAATGGCTAACACGTACTGGGTGCTAATCTCAGGCCTGACATCATATCAAGTCCTTTACAAGTCCCTCACAATCACCATCTCCGATGGGAATTTGCATGTATCACACTTTTCCACCTTGCCAGTCTCCCAGTAAATACCCTGAGATGAACATTCTCAGAGATGTGTCCCCTATGGACCTCAAAGAAAATTTCTCTAGGATACAAATCTTGGAGTTCAATATTTCCTTTCTAGTAAGTTGGTTACAGCAGAGACTCACATAATAAATGACATATAAATGCTCTATAGACAAATGTATATACTGCAATGTTCTTTGAATAGGGATTGGTTAAAGGGAATTGTGGAATAAACTTATGATGGAATACTATGTAGTTATTAAAAAGAATAAGATAACTCTATGAACTGAAAACATAGAGATAAGATATATATAATTATATATATAAATAAGATAACTATGATATGAAAACATCTCCAGAATTAAAATAGAATACACACACACAATCAATGCTCATTCACAGTAGTTAGGATCTATGACATCATCACAAGCACTGAGTAAGTGAACAATGAATCGTTGCTTCCAGGGGAAATACAGGACAGGTCACTATGAAATTCTGGTTACAAGATTTTCATCAACTATTCAACATATAACCTTGTTTTTTGTTTAAAGACAACTTAATATCTGCGGGTGTTGAACTATGGTAAACAGCACTGTAACCTACCCGGTATCAGGAGCCATGTATTTTCTCTTCCAGGCATATCACAGCCCTCTTACACTTAGGAACACTAGACAGCCCTTCAGCAGTACATCTAGGGATCATTTTAAGCAGCAGAATCAACAAGAAAATGAACAAATATGTGAAAAGCATGGCACTTAGTAGACTGTGACAAGTACACCAGTTTCTGACATGCAAATTGAAATGAGCCAGTGTCACCTGATTAACCTCAGGTGGAAAACGCAAATGCTTCACTGTTCCACGCATGTCCACCACGACTGTGACTGCACCGGGAGCACTGATGTTGGATTACAAACACACTTTAGAGAGTAGGAGAATTTGCAAATACAAAATTAAGAATAAATAAGGGTCAACAGAGTTTTCAGTTGCTGGTTATAAGTAAGGAAAATCTGGAAGGATCCAAGCAATGAGTCATTATAGTCTGTGGGGAGTGGGTCAAGTCTGAGCCAACTGGAAAGAGGACTAGGAAGGAGGGACCCTTTCATTTTATAGATTTTTATATCTTTCTAAACTTTTGATGCTTGGGGGTTCTTCAACAAACATATAGATGACATAAAGTAGTGGAAAAAGCCCTACATGTACACTTGCAAGCAGTGTGCCTGTGCCTCAAAGTCTTATCTAAACTTAAAATATAAACATCCTACTAATCTTTTGAGGCTTTTTGTTTTCCCTTGTGCTCACAGATCTGAACAGAGTCCTGCTTTTGTCTTTAATGCATAAAGCATCATATGAGCCAACATATGTGAAAAGTTATACATAAACTAGCATTTTTTGGTTCTGTTTTTGTAAAGGGGAGCCAGAGCTGAGGACACTAGCAATGCAGTCGAGAAGTAGAGACTCTGATAGGCTTACATCCTCTCTCCTTCTAGTGCCAGTCTGCCGCAACTGTCTTGCTCACCCTTAACTTGGAAGTCATTTTCTTTTTGGGGATTTAATAAATCTTCCCAGAGCATCCACCCTATTTTCTCTCTTTTTTTTTTTTTTGAGACTAGTTCTTGCTATTTTTGCCTGTGGAACCACAGGCTCACGTTGCCCGGGGTACCACAGACTCAAGCAATCCCCAGCCTCAGCTTCCCAGGTAGCTGGCAAGCGACACCACACCCAGTTATTTTTTGGGGTATAAGTCTTGCTACATGCCCCCAGCGGAACTCGAACTGCGATCCCTGGTCCCGGCCGCGGCTTCCTAGGCTACCGCTTATAGGCATGTGCCACCATGCCTGGCCACTATTTTAACAGAACTAGCATTTTTCTTTCTTTTTTTCAGTCAGAGGTCACTGATTTACATCACCTCTAACTAATTTATGCAATTGCAGTAACACATACAAATGCCATAAATAAGTTTGGAAAACCAGCTTGCTGAGTCCCTGACTTCCCTTGGGGGAGAGGTGCTGCATGGGTGGGAGCCAGGAAGTTGCAGGGCAGGTCAGCTGCCTGTTGTGGGAGATCAGTTCACCTGTGCATGTGACTGTCTTGTGAACCTGACGCTACACAGATGCATGATGCTGCTGCATTTCTCCCAGTGGCCTTGGAGTTGGCACACCTTAGCTATGTGTGTACCCATCAGTCATGGACCATGGGCATAGGGCAGAGGGCTGGGTCTTTAACGGTGCAGGGTAGAGCTGGGGTGGGGGAGGCTCTTGGCAAACATTTTCAGAAATGACCACACCTTTCAGAAATGACCACACCAAAGGCCTTTCTTCCATCTGAGATTTTTGAGAGCACTGCCATTAGAATCACATTTTGGGAAAAAGATGAGGAAGGTCTTTTTAGAAGGTCTCCTTAAGAGCCCTATTAAACTTCCTCCCACCCCTAATGCTGACCTAGGAATTACATGGAGTATAAATGCCCAGGTATTCTCAGTTGAGGAGAGCCCTCCAACAGCTCAGGGGCACATGACACCCTTTGCTTTCTAAAGGGTAAGAGGTCAAAGTTCATAAACTGAGCCCATTAGGTCTTGTCTCTAGAGATGACCCTAACCCTGCTTCACAGAGAAAACAGAGGCATTTACCCCCTCCACTTCCATGCCCCCAAGAAACTCTCACCCCTCTATCCCTGCCCCCTCTTCACTCATCTTAAAAACTGGAGGAGCCTGAATAGGAAACCTAGGACTCTAATTGCCCATGGATCTTCCAGTAGGTGATCAATTCCTGTCACCCTCTCCATTGCACTGCTCAGGCCATCTTCTCTTATTCCCACTGCCTAATCTATGTTCTGTCTCTCAAGCGGTGGCCTCACCCCTGCAGCCCTCCACCCTTTCACCTCCAATGGGTAAGTATCCACACAGCTCTGTCTGGCGCATAGGCCTTTTAAAACTTGGCCTCACCTACTTTTGCAATGATCACCCCCCAAAACCCTCAGACACACCCTGAGCACTTGACCTGTGGAGCCACACCCAGTTTCCAAATGCTGCCCCTCCACCCAAAGGTCTTATCTCCAGTCTTCATCTTCTCCACCTGTCAAGCTAACATCTTTTATGAAGACTTCCCTGATTCTCAGTTATTCACAGGAAGGAACTACCAAGTGCTCACTGTATACCAGGAGCAATGGATCTATGGGGGTAAGTACTGACACCGTGTCAGCTCCTGGGACTTACAGTCTGGGGTGAGGTGTCAGATACAACTAACTCTATGACTGTGCTGAGTGACCTCAGCAGGAAGTCCAGGGGAGGACCTTCTGAAGAGGTCACAGTGTTGCTACAATCTGAGAAGGTCTTAAATAGAGAGAACAGGTGTGAAAAGCTGCCTTTTAGACAAATTCAAAGGTGGCAGAGGCAAAGGCCCTGTGGCAGGTGGGAACCAGCAGATATAGGAACTGAAAGAAAGCCAGACTAGCTGGAACATGGGATCAAGGAGCACAGTGATGGAGGGGTAAGGCCTAGATCACTGTGGAGAGCAAGGAGTTTTACCTTTACCTGAAGAGCAACAGGAAATCATTAGTGTTTTGAGCAGTGCATGTGCACACACATGGAACTGACTGGACTTGCATTTTGGAAAGGCTACAGCGTAGAGTAAGGGATCAGCAAACTTCCTGAAAAGGACCAGAGAGCACCTATTCTAGACTTCACAGCTAAGAGGCAAAGTTGAGGCTGTGATGTAGACACTTATATAACAGAAGAGAAGAAATAGTTCTATAAATTTTTGGAGTAAATTCAAAATATAGTAATAAATGATTGTAATTTTGATGATACATATCTATTAATGAGAAGAATAGAACTATTTTTGGAGGAATAACACTTTGCTTAATTGGAGCTCAAAGTCAGTGTTCCCATATCACAACTCTTCCTAAATCATCAACTGTTCATATGCACAAGCACATATAAATCTCATGAGCTTTACACAATCAGGCCGAAACTAGATTTGGCACATGGACCCTGGTGGGCAATGCACAGCACTAGGGTGATGGTCCCAGTCACATGGACCAGGGTGGTGATGGAAGGGAATCTTGGGGTGAATCTGGCAGAACTTAGTGATGGAATGGGCATGGGGTGCTGAAGGAGGTGGGTGGCAAGATGATGCCCAAGTTTGTACCTGTGAAGATGGGGTAGGAGAATGCTGTTGGGAGTCGTTACATTCGACACCTACAACAGGAGTTGTCACCGAGGTAGCTGGACAGGGGACCCCAGGGCTCAGAGGGGATTGTGAGTCCCCTGACACAGTGGCAGTATATGAAGGCAGGAACACAGGGAAGAAAGCTGGAGAGCAAGAGAGGAGGGGCCTGGGACTGTCTGCATGGCTTTATTATACTATTCCCAACTGTGAGCTGCTTCTGCCATCAGACTGGCGACTCATCTAAGGAATGCCCATCAGCTTCAAGGCTCAGCATAACACAGGGTATCCACTGGGCACTAAGGAGAAAGGGAGTGAGAGGGGATGGAGAGCCTCTGCTTGCACAGCTAACATGCTGGAGTTTCTTTTGGTTTGCAATAGAAGCTGGCCTCCTGCTCCTGCTCCTGCTCCTGCCTGAAAGGACTGACCCTTTCCTGCACCAATCTTTTGCAGGAGCTGTTTTTGAGAAGGGTTACTGGGGCCCCAGTTACATGAAACCATCCACATGTTAAGTAATGCACACACACGTTTACATACAAATCTTCTCCCCACCAACCCTTGGAACATGATTTGTGGTGAAGGTGTACTGACAACACACCCATCAGCTGTCAGTTCAACATGTCTAAATATTATGTTCCATCACCCAGAACATGATCTTTTTTTTTAATTAAAAAAATCATTAAGTGGCAATCCCACTTGTAACAAGGAGGGGAGAAAAAAAACCAACAGGTTAAGGAAAATTAATTTTTTTAGTTTTTTCTTTTCCTTCCTTTCTCTTCTTCCTTTCTCTTCTTTTTCTGGACAGAAAAATAAGATGCCCCTGGCTCCAGTTTTTTACATCTCTGTAACACTGGGGTAGGGCTGGAGGGGTAACGGGACATCAATGCCAGGATATAGCATAACCTGCTCTGGTGACTGTGGGGACATTTGCTTGGCATCTGGAGTCAAAGATCAGTCCCCCTGGTCCAAGATGGAGTACCTCATAGGGACATCAAAAGCTTTTGGGAGGGTAGCATGTCCTCATTGCCAGTGATGACAGTATGGAAAGCACTATGCAAGGCACAGACACATACTATTAATTTTGTCCCCACAACACATCTATGACTCAAAATTATCTCTCTACTTGAAAGATGAGGGCATGAACATGCAGTGGAGGATCCTTCCAGGTCTCACATCAGTGACAAAGGGCTAGGCCTCCAATCCTCTCTTGTTGAAAAATGAGGTTTTCTCTGATTTCCTGCAGTTCCCCCCTTATTTTCACCAGGAATCTGATTAGCATGAAACTATTTCCCCCCGATTGGATCCTTCCAGCTTGATCTTTATTAAGGGTCAAGAATGCCAGTTTATATACCATGATACAGACTGCTCCTAGCCAACTTCAGTCCTCTTAACTGGCATTCATGAACACAGAAACTTGGAAGTATGGAAAAAAAGGTGACGCATGTATGTATATATATATGTGCACATAGATACCTATACCTTTCTATTTCTAGCTTTAAGGGCTCCACTTAGCTATCAAGAAAACTTTCCTTATTAGTCAGGAACTTCCCTGAGGGAGCATACAGAAGTAACAAGAGCACTGGCTTTGAAGTCAGAAGACCAGAGTGCAAGTTTTAACCTCCCACTGGCAGAATCAATAATGGCCAGGTCAGCCTCAATTTTTCTCTTGAACCTTGATTTTAATATCTTTAAAAGAAGAAGAATAACTCATGTTCCTGATTTTTGGTAATGATTAAAGAAGAGAGAGTAAGGGGATGAGCCTGGTACCCAGTGAGTGAGACCTAACCACCAGGGTGGGGCTCATGTTGTTTTGTTTTGACTTGGGTACAGTTTAGATCAGGCTCAATGACTCAGTTGTGATTTAATTGCTTTGGTTATTTGTTTCCTGGGCAACCTTCAGTCCTCCTTTTATTTCAATTAGCAGGATGGTGCACAGGGGCAGAACTCACCATGGACATGGCGAGGAAGAAAGAAAAAACATGTGGTGGAAACCTCAGGAGGCTGGGCTCCTGTGGTGCAGGACTGACACGCTTGCTTCTCTGGGCACCCTGAGGCACCACTGCAGCAGGGCACCTCCACTTCTCTCCATAATGAGCACCCAGAGACGTCACAGGCAGCCTCACATACACTCAATACTGCTCATTGGGTAGAGAAATGAACAGTGGAATGCAAATGCTCACATGACTCGCTCATCATTGAGGGGTGCTTTCTGAGGACCCCTGGAGAATGGCTTGGGGTTCTCTGGGGGTCAGCACAAATTCGGGAGGTGCCTAAAAGGGACTGAGTGTAGCCACAGGTCAGGCTGGGTTATTGGTAATGGATGGGGGCATCTGCTCTTTAGAGTCTAGCTGTCAAGCAGCTTGCGACCCCAGCAGAGAAAAAGAGAAGTGATTACTTAGCGGCCACGTAGAGCTTACTGATCTCTGTGGTTATCGTGAAAGAGGAGAGTTTAAAGGGGTGCGTCCTAGTTAGCCGAAGAGTCATTTCATTCCCTCTATGACACCAGATAAGGAGACAGTCTACTTCCTTTCCTGCTTCAAGAAAGTTGCCAACTCTCAGATTCCAGGAAATTGGCAATAACTGTCCACATTTGCCATCTCCTTACTTTCAGTTATTACAGCCCTTTGGGTCTACTTAAACAATAGCCCCCCTACTGGACGTCTGCATGGTAATGCTGGTGGCCAGTAAATGAATCATGTGCACACAATGGTGAGCAAACGTTCCCCCAAATGCTATGGTTATGTAAAGGACTGACAGATTAATATAACTCAAGGGTGGACAAACACCCTCCCCTTTAAGGAACCTGGGGTACACAGCCTGGTGGGCTGGATCCAGGGAAGCCAGCCCAGGGTGGTCTTGGTGGCCCACATCTGCAACCTGATGTGATGGGCAGACGAGACCATCAGAGCTCACGCTGGCCTTTCAGATGTGAGAAAGGAAAAACAAAGCCGACCAATCCTTAACTTTTGGGGGACCTTTCACAACTTTTAGAGGCATCTGCAAATGCATAATTCTTGGATGAGACAGATGTATCAGGAGGCTACATTTCAGGGCTGACCTGGGCCCCAGAAACCCGCAGGTAGAGGAGACCCGGGGATCATGTGTGGCTGGAGCAAACCTCAGGGAGCCAGAGTCCAAGACCGCAGGGCCCAGGCCAGAGCCCCCCTGAGACCACAAAACCACTGCCATTGAGGAGAAACTAGCACCTCCATGTGACTTGAGTGGCCTCCAAAAAGACAAGACGACGTCACTAAAGTGCAAAGATACAAACTTTTATTTATTCCAATTTCATAGGTAAAAATGTGACAGCCTTCTCTGAATAGCTCTCATTTTGTCCTTTACCCCTTCACTCTTGGTCTTCTGGACCTAAACCAAGGCTCCCCCTCTCCTCTTGATTATGTGCACATAGATTATCTCCCTCTTCATGGGACACTCACAGGAAATTTAAACATTCTCAGAAGGGGTTCTTTTAAGCCCACTTCCCCTGCCCTCCACCCCCCACCCCCACCAGCTGCTGCGTATTCAGGAAATGCAAACCCAATATAAAGATAACTCAGACCAAACAGAGAAGGAGACCGGCCCTGTGACCTTGTTGGGCAAAAGACTTCCCCTCCCTGCACCTCAGACCCAGCTTCCGCTGAATGAGGAGGCGGGACCCGCTGGGCTGCAAGGAGGTAGGTCCCTGGGTTCTGAGTTTGGGAGGCTTGGGAGAATAAACCTCTCTGGCCCTGCCTGTCCTTCAGACACCAACAATCCCGAGCCAGGACACTGAAGTAGCAGGTTGTCCACTGCTGACCCCTGCCCACTAGAATGTGGGGACTATAGGTGGGAGGTGTGAGCACTAGGCATCAGCACATCTGGATTTCCCTCTCATTTTGTCATTTTTTGAAAACAGGAAGAGTATGAGTGGAAGAGGGTACCAGCACTGACCAGCGCTCTGGCTACTACGTTTTAATTTTTTTTTAATTGAATAATGTTCATGACTAGTATAATAACTTGAAGTGGAGCTGACGGTCAATCTCTGGAACAGCACTTAGAGACTCAGTTTATGCAATGGTGAGTTTGCAGTATAAACATGCTGGTTTTCAATGATGTGCCCGTGAATTGTACACACTGTTATGAAGCAAGTTGCCAACAATGAAAGGACTCAGTTTAGCACATATTTCCATTGGTGTTCATGAGGCTCTGCAATCAAAGAAATCCTGGCTTCCCATACTTCTTGGAGAGCCCCAGACATGGTGTCCTGACTTTCGCATCTGCCTCTAGGATAACCTGTGTTTCCCTGGGTAGGGTTCAGTCAACAACGAGAACTCAACCAGGGGTGTCACCACCAATATTTAACCTATCAGTTGAGATCCCCAAGAACAAGGCCAGTTGGATGGTGTGAGCCATCATTCTTGGCTCATAGTTCTGAGTAACTAGAATGAAGGAGGGACAGGAAGCATGAATCATAATCTGGAGAGCACTGTTAATAGACTTTGAGGTTTGCAGGCAGAGGTGGGGGTGGGTAGGTTGGACTGGTCCCTCAACTGGGAGGAGAAGGTCAACATCTTGGGGAACAAAGCCGCTCCTCTAGTTGTAGTAGCATTAATACTCTGACTCTGAGAAACCCTCAACCCTTATAGATACTTGAGGCAGCACTTGGTAAAAGAAGACAAATGGTTGACTCTGAGTATATTCACAGTGAACTAGGAACTGGAGAATTTGTCAGCAACACAGAAGGCAAATGCAAATCCATTTGAGACCATGTTTATCTGTGGCAAGTGGGAAAATGTACTTGGGAAGCCTGATGAAACACAGTCAAACAAGAACCACAGTACTTATCAGAATGTTCAGTACGCTGTGGAGAAGGGGTTCCACCAAGGGGCCACTGAGGTCCTCTGTGGATCTAGAAGCAACACAAATTATCTTTATACCTTAGTTCACATGCTCCTTTTCCAGGTTTTTCACTCTACCAGTCCCACAGGGCCAGCTCCATTTTTGCCCCCAGCTTCTCCAGGGAACCAAAGCTCTCTGACTATCCCAGGACACAGGGCTTGGTTTCTCTGGAACCCACTCTGAAGGTCTGGCACTTAATTTTATGAGCATGACTTATAATTTATGCATTTTTTGTCACTTAGGGTCAAAGTAATAGCCTTTTGGTATACCATTTGACCACTGTATGAAGACCCAACTGACTACAAATAGCAGGTGCTGAAAAACAGTTGATGTCTGATAGCTATCAAATCAGGAAGTGATATGAATCCGAGAGTAATATAAAACCACTTACTGGAAGGGAGTGTGTGAAATTAAAAAGTGTTCTATCAGCTATAGGAATAGAAGTAAAATAAAAAAATAAAAAGTACAGTGAAGACCTCCTCTGCCCTACTCGGACATGTTTTCAGGAGGGTAGTCAAGCCATGGTTTTGACCTGGGGCTCCACTAGGGAAGACCCCCGGTTAGAGGTATCATAGGGCTTCAACCCCCTCAGGGCTGAAGAGGGCATGACTGGCGGGAGGGGTTGAGGTGTTTGGGCATCCCATTTTCAGAACCCAGTGTGTTCTGTTTTTCTCTCAGGTTATTCTCAAGAACACTCCAGGTTGAGTTAACTTAATAGTGAGGCTGGGATTCCCATGTGAACCCTAGATTCTTTTTTTTTTAAACCCTAGATTCTGTCTCTGTTTTCATCACATTTCAGAAATCAATTTAAAGGCACTGCTGACCCCTGGAGGGGTCTGCTCTATCAGAGAACACTGACCACGATGGACTGAGCCTCTGTGATGTACAAGCTCTTGTTCTGAGCTCTATACGTTTCATCTTATTTCGCCCTCACACAACTCCATTCCTCCTCTTCATCTGTTACAGATGAAGAAACTGAAGCTTAGAGAGAGTAAGCCAGAGAGAGGTAGAGCTAAACTCAAAGTTAGTTCTTTCTGCCCCCAAAATGTCCAATAGTCTAACCGCTGTGCCCTCAGAGCTCCCCTGTGATGAAAGGTACACCACCAGTCACAGCAGAAAGGATGAGGGGCTGTGGAGCACACAAGAGACTCAGGAGAAAAGAAAGTGAGGAGGAGAGAGCAGCATGAGAACAAGAGAAAGATGGCATCTGAAGGAGCTGTTTAGGGGATGTGACTCTGGGTCTGGGGCCTTTGTGAAGTGGGAATGAAGCAGGAAAGTTGCTGGTGATTGCCGGAGACACAAGCCACAAAATATGCAGAAGCCATTTCCTCTCTCAAGGAAGATAAACAATAGATTCATAAACAAATTTCACAAAGCTGTCCAGTTATTTAAAGCATTCTGGTAGGAACTTAAATCCTATTGGAGTATAAAGTTAATCCTGGAAAAATGTTCAACAGTTATGTTGGGAGGAGGCAAGAGGAGAGGGATGCACTCTCTGCCAGTCTGTCACCTGCCACCCCCGTGATTGTAGTCCTTACATGTCCACTCTGAGCCTTGGTTCATGTTTCCGTGACTATCCTTGTCCTCCAACTCATGCCCCCCCTGGCCGTCCTGCCCATTCTGGTAAGATCACAGATGAGATATGCTCCTTGACACGGCCAACTGAAACAACTAACATTCTGGGCAAATTTTAAAATAAAATACATTTTGTTTGACATGTGAAATTCTATAATTTCTAAAGAGCTACACTTCAATATAGCAAATAAATAAGACCAGGAAAATTACCAAGTGGATTTGAAAAGTAATGGATGAGAACTTCCAGAAATGATAAGTAAAAGAACCAATGGAAAAAATTCAACAGAGTGGCACTTAAGACACAGAATAAATTAATTAAGTGGAAGACAGATTTGAAGAAATCATTCAAAGTTCAGCACTAAGACCAAAAAATGGGAAATATGACATAGGGGTTAAGAGATACAATCTAGAATGAGTAATTGGAGTTTCAAAAGGAGACAAAGGCAATATTCAAGGAAATGAAGGGTAGAATGTTCCAGAAGTACTGAAAGACACCAATCTCTAGCTCAAGAAATTCCAACAAAACCCAAGCAGAATAAAAAGAAATTTACACCCAGTGACATGATAATGAAGCACCAAACAGGACACCAAACACAACAGTATTTTTGACGTAGCTAGAGAGAAATGCTGGGTTAGTTATAAACGAACAGTTCTGAGACTGACAGGCAACTTTCCACAAGCAACATTCCAAGTCAGAGGCAGTGGAAAAATCGCTAGATGACCCGAGAGAATAAGTCCAATAAAACCACTGTTCAAAATCGAGAACAAAAGAAGACATTTCCAAGTCAACAAAAAAAGCAAAAACAACAGTAACAAAACAACCTAAACCCCCACATTTGAGTTTGCTACCAATAAACTCTCACTAAAGGATAATGCTAAAGAGTTTATTTTAAGCTGAAGGAATATAATCTCAGATTCATGAAAGAACGGTGAGAAAAGATATTGGTAAGTATGTGGATAAATCTGTACAAACACTGCATAAAATGTCTAACTTGTAGAGGAAAGAGACAGAACAGAATGAGAACACAGTATTATAATTGCATATAAACTAGGAGAAGCAACGACTAGAATTCAGCCAATCTATGGTGCTTGTATTGTTTGGGGGAAAGGTAAAGACGCTGATTAATTTTAGACTTTGTTAAATAAGCCTGTTAAAATAGCTGGGGTTACTATTCAAATGACACGTACAGAGTGTATCACTTCCAAATAAGGAAATAGAAAATGGAATGAGGGAGGAAAATCACAATCAAAAAGAAAAAGCAGAAGGAAATGGAAAGCATTTTATAAAGGTGGTAGAAATGAATTCAATTTCATCAATAAGATCTATTTGTTCTAAACATATAAGCACCAAATAGCGTTACTTAAAATACATAAAGCAAAACTTTCGGCACTACAGTTAGAAACTGACAGATTCAGGCAGAGATTTTAATGCACTTCCCTCAATAATTGATAGATAAATCAGACAAAAGCTGAAAAGGACACATTGTAAATGACTTGTACAGCACAATGAGCTAATTTATTTCGGTGATCATATATAGAAAACTATATTCAAAGCTAGAGAATATGTTTTTTTTTTTTCCAACACTCATATGGAACATTTAAGGAAAATGTTGAAAAGGGATATTTAAATAGGAACACACAGAAATGTTTCAATGCTTATTTCAAAGTCTCTCCAAGTACCCAGATCTATTTTGTCTTTAAAAAGACAGTGACTCTGTGTACCCGTCCAGTGATATCACTCCAGCGCCTAGCATGGTGGCATACTAAATACTGCAGAGTGAGTGGTATTGTATTGAGTGAGTAACTAGCAGGATTGGCACACGGAAAGGGATGAGAGGACAGGGAGGGCACTAGTCTCCAGAGAGAAAAGTAGAGACAGGACAGCCATGTTCAAATCCAAAGACAGAATCACTGAAAACCATTATGATTCCAAATACAGAGCTGAGAACAGGCAGATTGTAGAATGGAAGAATCAATTCCAGTATCAGGAAGAATTTCCTAACAATTCATTGTTCTACACTGATTGGGAATTGCTCTGGCTAATATTCTGTGTGGGACAGGAGTCCCTATGTGGAATGTCTTGGGAATCCCAGACCGTGGACTGACTGTCCTTCCAATTCCAGAAATTCCTTCGCCCCAAATTCCCTGGATAGCCAATCCCTAAGAGATTGGTCAAAGGTCTTAGATTCAGGAGGTGATAAGGAATAATGAGAGCACTTTAGTGCCCAGCATCAATTCATTGTCCTTTCTCCTCCCCCATCGGCCTCTCCATTTACCAAAATGAACACACTTTGCCCCACAAGGCTGACATACACTTTCAGAATCTACCCATGTAATTCCCATCCTTTCAAGCATGGTTAGGGGTTACAAAAGTATAAGGAATTAGTTAAAATTAAAATTCCTAAACCTTCCAAGAGGAGGAAGACAAGCTCACCTAAACCTCTGCTGCAGATGGCTGAATTGGGGGCCTGGCTCTGGGGGCTTCTCCTGTGGCTGGCCAGTCATGCTGCTCTCATGCTGCTGGGCAGGTGGGCAGAGGAGATCTGGTTCTGTGAGAAAAAGAGAAGGCAAGGTCACTCCATGGTTTGTTCCTGGCCCTCCATTACCAGCTTGCAGAGCCCAGGAGCTCCTGAGGCTGGCCTTGCTCACTCTTGGAGAGCACCACTGGGGAGCCGACAGAATACACTGGACAAACACTTCCTGTGCTGAACAGCATGCCAGGCAGGATGGTGTGGACTGAAGCCTGCAAAGATGAATCGGATCCCATAACATTCTCAATAAATAGTTTAGCATGAGAACCAGAGAGCGAGAAAGAGGGAGAGAGAGGGAGGGAGGGAGGGAGAGAGAGAGAGAGAGAGAGAGAGAGAGAGAGAGAGAAAAGAGAGAATGAGAATACACGTTTCACCACAATCATTTCCCAAAATTCATTCAGTGGCCTACTAGTCCCAGTAGCTATACAGCTATACAGAGCAGGGCTTCTCAAACTTCTTGTGACAAAGGATCAGTCACTTTGTCTCTCTTTTAATTTCCCATCCACTACAGATGAATAAGTCTATAAACTATAAAAAAATGAACTGAAAAAATCATTCATACAAATAACAAGTCCATTTTCTTTGATTATTCACGGAGATACTGGCTAATCAGTAGGTACTTCTAACTCTGACTTCTGACTCCCAGTGTACACCAGTCGGCAGTGTACGTGCCGGCACCATTCCACCAACCACACGTTGGTAAAGTTCAGTCAGTTTCCACTGCAGCTTTTCTGGGAGACTCTGGCCTCTGACTCGCTTGGTTCAGAGAGAGAGGCTAGAAATAAAAAGGATATCAAACTCATCCTCTGGACTACAATCTTGAGACTTCATAGAGTCTCTCCGGGAAGGAGGGTGCTGACAGAGACTGGGGAAGTAGAGTTTTGACACCAGCTTGCTGGATTCAGGTGACAGAGCATGAGATTCATGGAGCCTGGTCAAAAGTTGTGCATGGAGCCCCAGCCCTCCACCTTGAACCCCCCCCAGTCCTCACCTAGCAGCCCCCACTGAAGTCACCACCTTGGAGGAGAGGAGTAAAGTGTCAGCTATGAAAATGGACTGGGACATCTCAAAAAAGAAATTATTCCCAAAATGTCAGTGTGGCTGCTGGTGTTCATTCCTACTACTTAATGCTCGCTACAAAAAATGATTTTTTTTTAAATTGAGAAATCCTTTGTCTTTGACAGTTAGCTCTCCCCTCTCCCCCCCAAAGCCTTTAAATGCCTATCGCTGTAATACTTGAGGGAGAGATTACAGTCATTTTCACCCATTTGAATGTTTAAGAGAAAGTGCTCATTCCTCTAAAATCTCAGCTTTTAAGTAGCTCTTATTTTAAACTTTAGGAGACAACGCTGAAGAAGAAAAACTTCCCTTTTCAAAGTCTTTTTTTTTAAATGCAAATATACATGCACTCTCACTCCCTGCTTCAAATGTTAAATCATCTGCAATTTGGGAGTTCGTTGCTCATGAAATCCTAGCGATAAGCACATCATAAACATTCTATAGCAACAGAATGCTTTTGAAGCAAGGTCTGTAGCATTACAATGATTGTATATCATTATCTCTGAATGTTGACGAAGGCAAGGTTATGGGAATAACTGTTTATGTACAAATAAATCAATATAGTAACTGGCAACCTGAACAGCAGACCTTATAGAGAAGTAAGCCATGGCACAGGGTGGCGGAAGGAGGACTGTGCCTCACTCAGCAGCCATGAATAAATGGTGCCTCTCAACAAACTTCCCCACTGCGGTGAGTCCTTGCAAAGAGACGTCTCATGGGCAAGAGCTATGGTTAGACAACCACAGAGGTGGCTTTTACTGGCCATTGATTATGTTGGGCCCAAGATGGGTTCTTCTAGAGAGTCAAGAGAGATTATAAATAGGTAATCATAATGCCCCTTCCCTGAGAAGAAAAATATACTGGCTAGAGTTAAGGGAAAGAATATAAGTTATAACCAGCTCCACCTATCTCTCCATCCACCTGATGCTGACTGAATGACTTGTACACACAACACTGGAGACCAGTGTGGTCCCTGCCTTCATGGAGTTTCTAGTCTAGTGGAGGAAACCGATGTTAACAAATCAGAAATAACTGTAATAGTGAATGTGATCTAAAGATGTATGTCACTGTTTATAATATCTTAGGGCAGGACAAGCAGTACATGGCGAATGGTCAGTGATACTTTCTTGAGCACCTACAGTTTCCATCAACATTTGCAAAGGGCTAGTTTCAGGACTCAGCAGACACCCAAATCCCCAGGTGCACAAATTCCTTACATAAAATTGATATAGCCTACCTATATCCTCAGTACTTTAAACCATCTCTAGATGACTTATAACATGCAATACAATGCAGATGCTGTGAGAATGTTTTGTTACTGTGTCAGTCAGAATACCAACAAGAAAAAGTCCATACTTGTGCAGTTCAGTACAGATGTGACCTCTGTATCCTAACTATATGTTACACATTTTCCATCTGCAATTGGTTGAACCCAGTGATGAGGAACTCACCAGACAGGAAAGGGCTGACTGTATAGCCTTTAATCTGAGTCCTAAGAATCAATTAGTAAAGCAAAATAAGGAAGGCAGGAGGGGAAAATACAGAGAAAGGGTGAAGTCCTGCACAATAACTAATTCATTCTAATGTTCTGGGTTAAGGAACCCAGTGCATTATGGCTGGGAAAGGGGAGCTTGGTGAGGATCAATGTGGTTCTTGAATTTGCATCTGTTCAGTCACTGTGGAACTCAAAGGAACTCAAGATATACAGGTTTTTAAAAAATTACTCAAGAAGTTATTTGGGACAAGGCAGTAACCTATATCACATATCTCCTAAACTCTCTCTGTCCTAAGCTGGCATGAGGCAGTCAAAATAGAGGCTACCTTGTACTCAATGTCTCTCATTTCATAACAAGTTTTAGGACTTTCAGCTCTCCAACAGTGGTAATTTGGCTAAAACCCAGTATGACTGGTTGTGACTCTGTTAGACTTCAACATCCTGCTTGGCCGCCATCTTGGTTAAGTAGTGTTCTAAGTATTACACTACAAAAGTTAGAAAGACTAGTCATTAAGTAGCCTGACCTAAAATAATGTGGATTTAATCTAAGAGAGTAACCAATGTGATAAGAAATTGCAGCTTCCAGTCACTTGGCGCCCAACCATGGTGTCAAAGGAGTGCTCTCACACAGAGACCACAGTGGCCTGGAAGAAGATCTCATTCTCAAGTGAGACACATGCTCAACCACTAGGAAAATCAGAGCTTTTTAGATGTGGGGAAAATTCCCCTTGTCTTGCCGAACATTTCTTTTGAAGCCCCACTCCCACCCCCACAGAGGATGAGGAAAGTGGGGAAAGTCTACTGGAGGAGGAAGGGATTCCCGCCCAGATCATTACAAGAAAAGACTGACCACTGAAGCAAACCTTCATGCACCTGGTTATTCCAGAACACAGATCCTGGGCCATTCTCACCAAATCAGAGCAGCTCAGACATGGACAGCACTGCAGGTTGGAATGGATGGCAGGCTACCATCCTCTCTCTGGCCCCCTCTCTCAGCTCTCCACAGCTCATAGCTTTGATTAAGTGTGCTCTAGGCCTCACATACTCCAGACTTTCCTATTCCAGACCCCTTGCACAAGGTATTCCCACTGCTTAAGATAAGATGCTTTTCTCTCAGCTTCCCAAACTCACTAATATCTTGCTATCTTTCAGGTTGTAGCTTCAGTGTCACTTCTTTGATCCTCCGGAAATTTAAGTGTACAGCAACACTTAACACCACTGCAACTCAATAACCATGTGACTTCACAAGTTGGTGTCCGGGTCAGGCTGTAAGCTCTAAGAGCATGGGCAGTGTCTGTTTTTGCCATCAGTCTGTTTTGGTTGGCACAGCAGTTCTCAATATGAATGCACACCAAAATTACCCTGGTAGCTTTATCGAACATGGAGTCTGGGTCCCACCACAAACCTATTAAACGAGAGTATTTTGAGCTTGCAGGTGGCAGTAGCAGGTTGCTAAGGCTGAGAACCTCTGGCTTGGGGAGGCCATGGATGCTAGGCTTATGTCCTAGAACAACCTTTAAGTGCAATAAGAACTCCCAGAGGAGGCGCCATTGCTTCGGCAAGTGGCTGCTCCACCCCACAGGCACTGGGCTCCTTTCGCTTGCATTTTGGCAGCTGGAGGGGCCTAGGCGCTAGCTTGGGAAGCTCCAGCAAGTTTAGCCTGTGGGGGCCATATGTGCCCTCATCAGCACGCACCCGCAGCTGCTAGCCGACCTCTGGCTGGCAGCTGCACCCACAGCACACCCACCGAGCACCGTCTGTCATCAAGCTGGCTGGTAAGAGAGCCTCGGGGGCTGGCCCGGGAGACCCAGACTGGCACTCGGGCAAGAGAAGATTCACTCAGGGTCAGGGAAAATAGGGGAAGGGAGAAGGTCTTGCTGGTTTCACTCTCACTCCACTTAGTCCTCAGTTGGAATAAGAAAAACAAGCATTGCAAACAGTGACAAAGAATGCACGTGAGGGACCAGATAAGGATCCTGCCAATACAACTGGGCAGGATGCAGGAGAAGGATCATCACAGAACATGATGGACTGGAGAGACAACCATAGTGAAGACCTATCACTGAAGTGCACCTACAAACTCGTCAGGAATGGGTGAACCAAGACCCCATCTCGGGATATGCCACTCAAGTAAACAAGGAGCCCCTCCACATACCATGGGAGAGGAAGTCCACAGAGTTGGGGAATTGACTCCACAACAAATCTGCAAAGGGAAAGAGTGGAGACGATCCACAAAGGCCATTGGTGGATGCCTACCCTCACTGAGAAATCTCATTACAGAAAACGACTGGGAGCAAGGCCCCCAAGCCAGAAAGCAGAGCTATGGGGTAAAGAGGCACTGGATATGCAGAAAGAATGAACTGGAACGGGCAGCCAGCAATGAGAAGATACTGTTAAACCTCAAATGAGCACAGACAGGCTGCCCAATGCAAAGCTAAGACTACAATCCTTCATGCACAGAATCCTGTGTATTGGGAACACAGTCCCTCACCTGTCAAATAGACACAACCACAGAAAAGGAAGAGAGACCTATGGACTGAACATAAATCATCAAACAATGAGCGAGAAGTCTGAATGATCAGATGGGCCATCAGGGGTTGGGGGGGGGGGAGGGAAGGCATCCCAGCAACCATTTATCTATGTAAGAAATTTTAAAAAATAAATAATAACTTTTAAAAAATTTAAAAAAAGAACTCCCAGAGGGTTCCAGTAGGACCTTGTTCCCTTTACTTGTATATATAATGTATCCTTTAGTTGTTATTTTTCACTGCAGAGATTAAATTTGAGGAAATACCGGTTGAGGAAAACAAAGTCCTCATTGTTAGAGAGGAAGACTACTCCTTTCACAAAGCACCCCACATAGTCCCTACTCCCAACACTGCCTTGTCCTCTTACCCTGCTTTATCACCTTGATCCTCAGAGTCCCAAGATTAACCTGAAATGTTCCTGACATACACTTAAATATTTGGGGTGAAATACTCAACAATTTTTATTCAAACAATTCCAGCTATATTATGCAACAGAATGCAAAATCTCATAATAAATATTATTAAAGCAAAACAATGTGAAGCTAGTTTGGGCTGGGACATGCTGCCCAGGCCACAGGTAGAGGTGTTATGCAGAAACTTGGCCATGGTGCCAGGAACAAGTTCACTCGTGGGTTGGGCCCTGATCTGGGCACAGAGCAGTATCTCTACCCACCCAGCCACCCTTAGTAAAAGGGAGGGCAAAGTGCTGTGGTCTGAATGCACGAGCCCTCTCTCCCCACCAGTTCATATAGTGAAACCTTAGCTACTAGGTATTCGGAGGTGGGATTTGGAGAGGTGATTAGGTCATGAGGCCCCGGGCCCTCATGAATGGGTTAAACACTGTTACAAAAAGACCCCGCAGATCTTTTGTCTTCCTTCCACCATGTGACGACACAATGAGTGGTTGTCCAGGAGAACCCAGATGAGGGGTCTCATCACAGCCCAACCACGGTAGCACCTTGATCTAGGACTTCCAGCTTCTGAAACAGTGAGAAATACACCTCTGCTGTTTGTAAGTCACCCAGGGGGTGGTATTTCATGCTATATGTAAGTGCATTCAGTCAGAAGTGTGGAAAAAAATCCAACCTCTTCAACAGCATTTGAAATAACAGCTCCAGTTGGGGTTCCAGCAGCCCAACAAAAGCACTGCTCAGCAAGAATGTCCCAGCCTGGGAGAAGCAGGCGGTGGTTGCATCATCTACACCACTCAAGCCAGCACTCCTCCAAGCAACGGTTCTCCAACTCTAGGTCCAGGTGGCGTATGAGCGGAACTTAAAGTGACTTCCCTTCATACCAACTAGGATGCCCATAATAAAGGGAAAAATTCAAGTTTCTTTAAAAAAGAAAAAGAAGCATGGTGGCGCCTGCCTTTGAGTGCAAGCCTATGGAGTGCGGCTGGGAATTGCTTGAGTCCATGGGTTTGAGACATCCGGGGCAACACAGTGAGACCTAGTCCCCAAAAATAGCTGGGCATGGTGGCGCGCACCTGTAATCCCAGCTACCTGGGAAGCTGAGGCTGGGGATTGCTTGAGTCTGTGGTACCCCCAGGCAATGTGAGCCTGCAGTTCCCCGGGCAAAAATAGCAAGAGCTAGTCTCAATCAATCAATCAATCAAAAACAATAAAAAAGAAAAAGAAGATGCTCCCTACCATGAGACTCCAACTCAGTAGGTTGGGTAGGGCCCAGGGATCTCACTTTAAAAGAACATCTGGGTGATTCTGGCATGGGAATCCCCAGAACAGCCAAAATGTCTAGGGTGATTTGTGTGAATGTTATTTCAGATGCATCAGTAACAGCTGCTGCTGTTTTCTTGGTACAAGCCAAGCTGAACTTTGTTCTTTCAGAGTGTCTCAGCATCACAGTGCCAGCTTGGCATGACTGCTGGTTTGCTTCATAGACAAGGAGCCTGAGGCTCAAGGAATTTCAGTAAGTTAAGTTGCCCTGGATACACAGCTGATTGATAGAGTTCAAACCACTGTCCGACTGTCGCCAGAGACCATTTTGCTGGTCACCCCACCCCCACCACGGTGTCTAACAAGTTTTTCCTGGCAGAAATATCATTTTGGGTTTATGGATGCAGAATGCTCTTTATATTGGAGACTTAGATCATCTTCCTTAAAGTGTGGTTCCTAATATCCTCTGGGAACTTACTAGAAAAGCAGACTCTCAGTCCCTGTGTGAGGACTGCTGACTCACATTCTCCTACCCCAGATGACCCTGAGCATAATGAAGTGTGAGCATATAGGTTCACATGCACTCTACTTTCCAACCAGATAGCCGCTGGCCATGAGTGCCTATTTCAATAGAAATGAACTAAAATGGTGGGTGGGGGCTTTTAAAAAAAAAGAAAGAAATTAACTAAAATGAATAAACTTGAAAGAAGTTCTTTGGTTGTACCACCCACATTCACGTGGTGAGTGGCTGCTGCAGAGGACAGTGCAGAGAATATGTCCAAGTTGCAAAGACCCCTATAAGACAGCTCTGTCCCAGAGCAGGGACGCTAAGTCTTGGGACTTCTGACACTTGGGTGGGATCATTATTTGCTGTGGGGACTTCCAGGAGAGGGTAGAGCAGCAATTCTCATCCTGGATGAAGCTGCCCTCCAGGGACACTTGGCAATATCTGGAGACATGTTTTGGTGATCATAGCTAGTGGTTCTGCTGGCATCTAATGGGTAGAGGCCAGAGATGTGGATAACCATCCTACAATGCATAGGACAGCTTCCTCCATGAAGAATTATCAAATGCAGCATATCAGCGTACTCTGGAAACCCTGCTCTGAGCAACCAGCAGAAACATGGTGGCAGAAGACCCAGGAGACCACACTGCCCAATCATCTCCTTTGCCAAATTCAAATTCAAATTTGTGGAGAATGTCTGCTGAAACATGCAGGAGTCTGTCTTTGCCAAGAATGCAGAGTAAAAACTCCTGATTTCCAGAATAATCTATGAATTCCCTTTTAAAATGAAGCTTCTACATTTCAAATCCCAAAGGTAAGGAGAGAGAGATGTTCATTTTTGGCACTGATGCTTGCAATGTGTGATAAATCCCCCCAGGAACCCACAATCTGCTGATCAGTTAGGTATCACTACTTCATCCATTTGTTCATGCCTCTGTTTACTAAAAACTATTTATTGAGCACTTACTATGTGTTGGGTGCTCTTCTAGAGATCTTGCCCTTGCGGGGTCGTTACCTAGGGGAGGGGACTGTAGTACACAAGCAGACACATCATCAGTGTCACAGCAGGGACAGAGGCTATGAAGAGAAAGAAACCTGGGTGGAGGGAGGGGGCAGAAGAGCAAAGGGGGATGAGTATCTGAGGTCATCTATCTAAATAGAGGAGAGAGGGGACTTGGTTAACTTTTCACATAGAGAACAGATTAGAGGAGGACAAATATGGAGAAAGCCAGACCAGTACCAAGGCTGCTGAGGTCTTCCAGGGAAGAGATGATGATGGCTGATTATTGATGAATTAATCAACGCCAACATTAATACTAGTTCTCCACTCGACCAGCGCTATTAATAGTCTGTGTCACATATTTCATGAACAGACCAAGGGCCATGGCCAAGTTACATCTATGGGAAAAGGCATTCTGAGTTCCAAATGACTGACCTGAAGTCATTCTGACCTGCTGATTTTAAGTTCCATGGGATCTGCTCAAGACAGCAGAACAGAGAACTGAGGGCAAGGCAAATTCACAGGAAGAAATGGGGAGCACCCCCCAGTAACTCCCCTATCTCTAAATCCATCAGAGAAAATGAGTCTAATTACAACTCTTCCAAGGGGTGTGGGCAGTGGTGGCTGGGACCCAGCTGTGCTGCTACAGGCAAAGCAGAAGGTGGAGGGCTGACCTACCCAGGGGTGACAGCACCGCAGCTGTGAAGAAAAGGTGGTGGATTCTTTCCTAAAGGCAGAAGCACCTCTAACTTTTGGGGCTTCTGAAATTTCAGGGCTCCGAGTCAGGGAGACAGGCATGGAGTCAGCAGACAGGGCAGCATAATCCAGTGGTGCTTCTAACTGCCCAGAACCAGACACACACCCAATCTCTGGGATCCTCTCTGGGATCCTCTGTAAAACAGAAACAACCCCCCACCTCTCAGGAGGGCACTGAGGGGTCAGATCAACAATTCAGGTGCTGCGAACCATGACCAGGGACAACCTCCATCCATGCGACCAAGTCTGGATGTGCATCTTCTGGAGCAGATGCAAGACCTCCTGCTCCCGCGGGCAGGGGCTGGTCTGTGCCCTTTTCATGTCCGTTGGATAGGCACTTCCCTATCCAATTCATGGAATCTTAGCACCAGATTTGGTATTTGTAAGGAAGAGAATAAGGTCAGGAACACACAGCCAGCTGGGGTGGTGGGGAACATGAAAACAAGTTCCTCTCATCTTTTTCCTTCTGGAGTCTGGTGACCACTGCCCAGGTAGTTTTCTTGCCTTTCAACTTGAGTCACTAGCCTTTGGTGAACCCCTCTTATCTATCTATAGCTACCTATACCTTATCTATTTACAGCATCAACTTTGGGGGTGATGTCCTCAACTCCCTGCAGCCTGGCAAGCAGGCCTCATTTCTGCCACAGTGAAAAAGGATGGTGAGAGAAAGAAGACCAGTTAGGCAGAGAGGAAACCAGGAAAGCATTCATCTTCAGCAGAGTCTTCCTCTCAGAGCCTGCTCTCACTCCAGGGGACATGGCTCCAGGAGAAAAAGATGAGACGGGGCAGGGGCAGGGACACCCACTCGTGACCCCCAAATCACCTAGGGCTCAGCCTCTCCTTGGCACATCCCCAGGAGCGTCTTCAAGAAGGCCCCAGCTCTGAGTCATCTGAAGCCGAGAGGAGACCTTGTAAAAATAACTCCAAGTATGAGGCTCCTGTATTCATATTATTCACAATACAAAGAACAAAAAGCAGGGCAGGAAGCAGAGGAGGAAAGTGTCGCTCACATCAGTTTTCTTCACATGACAAGCAGCCAGGAGCTCATTTGCTGAGCCCACCTCACACTGTCTCCGAGGAATGATTACATAAGCCGGAGAGAGGGTCTTTTTGGCAACCTGCTGCTTCTTTCCCCCGCCCCTCTCCATCTGTCACCTCCACATCTGAACTTTCCCTGGAACCCCTGCCAGAATTAAGGGCTCAGCCTGTGGCCCTTTTGCTACCCGTCCTGGGGAACGCCTGTGCAGCTCAGTGAGCCTCAAGGGTGGGATTTCTGGTCCCGTGACTGGGACCAAGTATGAAGAGCCCAAGAAGTGGTGCAGGGCTGGCCAGGACCCCAGTGGCAGAGAGGGCAGGATTTCCCTAGCAGGCCTCAGATTTCAAAATGCTGGGTACCTACACCATGTGACCCTGTCATATGCGGGGCTCCAAGGGGGAGTGCTGCTGACTCATTTCCACTCAGCTTTTATGGAAGGCTGATCTTTAGGGGTCATGGAGGTAAGTAAGAATGGGGGTTTCGAGACAAGGAGAGTTCAGAGACACGAAAAAGGGAAGGAATAAGATGGGAGAAGGGAAGCCGGGTGCGGTGGCGTATGCCTGTTGTCCAAGCGCTGGGAGCCAAGAGGCTTGGAATTGCTTGAGTTTGTGGGTTCGAGACTACCTGGGCAACATCATGAGACCTGGTATTGAAAAAGCAGCTGGGTGCTGTTGCAGGCACCTATAATTCCAGCTACCTGGGAGGCTGAGGCTGGGGATCACTTGAGTTCATGGTACCCTGGGCAACATAGCAAGACCAAGCCTCCCCCCCCCTCAAAAAAAAAAAAAATGGGAGAAGGGAAAGGCAAAGAAAAAAAGATCCTGAGTGGTAGAGGCAGGCAGATGCTCGGCCATAAAGCTTTTACTGAGCACTTACTTAGCACGGCCCTGTGTTAGGAGTTGTCACAGCGGTCCTGACCTCTCAAGGCTTATAATTAAGAACAAATAAGTCAGCGCTTTAGACAAGCATATGTACGTGTTAGGAAATACAACACCCTCAACCGAGGCATGATAAACGCAGGTCAGGCTGGAGTCAGGTGTGTTTAATGTCAGTAAAGTAAGAACTAGTGTCAGATGCATTGCTTAGCGCCTTGGGAATTGGCCTTTTCACAAGAAAACACGTTGGATCTACCCTGACTGCAGACTCTTTGTCAGCCTAAGTCTCTGGCATTACAACAACAAACCAAGTTGACCCAATGCCTTCAAATTTCAACAGTGATATTAGAGCAGAGAGCCTATCAAGCCTTGCTAGATAAAGCTTGTGGATCCAAAGAGTATTTGTAAAGTGCCCATAGATACCAGGCATTGTTGGTGAACAATGGCATATCTCAGTGAATAAATAAGACAAAACCTAATGCCCTGGTGGAGCTTTTGTTTTAGTAGAGGGAAACAAAAAATAAAATAAATAATTGAAATATTCATTGTGTTAGATGATTATAGATGCTATGGAGATTAAAAAAGGTACAAAAATGGGAAGTCATCAAGCAAAGTTTCTCTGAAAAAAGAGAAATCTGTAGAAAAAAAAAAACCCTGGAGGTAAGTGAACCATGGATAAATCTGGAAAAAGGGTATTCCAGCAGAGGCGACAGCATGGGCAAAGGCCCTGAGGCACGCATATGCCTGAATGATTGTGAAATAAGGAAAAGGATGTTGTAGTTGAAACAAGAAGGATAAAAGTAGTGGGAAATGAGATCAGACGGATCCTAAGGATGACTTAACAATGAATAAAGCAGAGACATGTAAATATGATGGGGCCAGTGGGGTATTCATAGATAGTACTCCTGATAGGAGTCATTCATTGAGCTGAGACCTAGATAACCAAGATATGAAGATCTCAGAAGAGAGCATCCAAAGAAACAGGGACAACAAAAAAGGGCAGGGATGAGCATGCCTGAGGCAGGAACCCCATGGTGGGACAGCAGCCGAGTAGAGGGAAGGGGCTCCCATCACACAGGGTAATGATACGCAACTCATGGATGCTCTCCAAAGGTCATCTGACAATATTAGAGACATTTGGCTGTAACTGGGAAAGTGCTATTGGCATCTGATATGTAGAGGCAGGGATGCTGCTAACCATTTTAGAATGCACAGATGAGCCCTGTCCCAATTAGCAACAGCACCAAAGTTGAGGGATCTGGGGCAGAGCCTTACAAGTGTGGCATGAGGTCTGCGTGCACACAGAAGTACAATCCCAGACGGATATGCCTGTCAGAGTGTGCTACTCTTGCAGCACACCAACCCCATCGAGTCCAGGCATGTGTGGGGAAGTGGAGAAGAAAGAGGCTAGGTTGCCCGCAGAAGACAGAACCAGGATGGAGGCAAAAAGCTGTGAAAATTTTACCCCAGTCTAACTGGAAGCAAAGAGAGAGCTTCTGGAACAGAGACAGAAGAGACCAAGACAGAGAGGGTTTGGAAGCTGTCTGCTGCAGTGGGGGGGTCCTGAAAGAGTTGAAGGCAGGGTGTGGAGGAGGTGCGAGCAGCCCGTTCTTAATGAAGGGACCTGGGGAGCAGGGCTGCAGGATGCAGGGCTCTGGCAAATTTAGAGGACACAGGTGAGGCCAGTGTGCAGACAGTCAGGAATTAAAAATGAAAGCCCCAGGAGAAACAGCCATGGGCTGGAGATGGGATTCAGGTGGGTGGACCCCCAAATCTGACCACACCATACCTGAGTCATATGAGGATTCAAGAGGAGCTGTGAAGAGAAGGCATGTTTCAGTATGATCTTGAATCTGGTTATCTTGACAGTTGAGGCTGCTCTCTGCTCCAATGTGGGAGGGGACCCTGGAGTTGGGCTGCATGGCTGCTGGTCAACACATGCAGTGCTTCAGGTCACCAGAGATTTCATTTCTCCTCAAACAAAGTGTATCCACCAGGCCCCGGAGCGGCAAGGCAATCATTGCTCTGACAAGCAGTTCATCCCAAGAATACCCCCTTCTCCTCAACCTACCAATAATCTTGATGATTCATCCCAGAAGCTGGTCCCACCTCAGTGGAAAGAGAATCTAGATGAGATGCTCATTGCTTAGAAATGAGAAAAATTTCCCACTGGAGAAGCAGGCCAGGCTCTTCCTTGGGTCCTGCCCAGAGAAGCCTTGCTCATTTCCAGGATGGGAGGAGGGGCTGCTTCATAGTGACCTGGTTCCAACAAAGATTTTCTTTCTTTCTTTCTTTTTTTTTTTGAGATTAGGTCTCGCTATTTTTTGCCTGTGGAACTGCAGGCTCACGTTGCCCGGGGTACCATGGACTCCAGCTATCCCCAGCCTCAGCTTCCAAGATAGCTGGGATTACAGGCACACGCCACCACGCCCAGCTGTTTTTTTGGAACTAGGTCTCGCTACGGGCCTCCAGTGGGACTCAAACTGCAATCCCTGGCCCCAGCCGAGGCTTCCTAGGCTGCCACCTACAGGCATGCACCACCATGCCCGGCCCTCCAACAAAGATTTTCATGGCACCCTTGGGTCCATGCTTGGGTGGTGCAAGAAGGTAGACACTCTCATTAACATACTCTCTTGGTGCTGACTCCCTCAATAGCTTAGAAAATAAAAAACATTCTCTTGCTGGAAAACTCCACTCACTCCAAATGCTCGTTCCAAAAATTTTAGTAAAAAGACAAAAAGAAAAATCTAATCCTAACTCCATTACTTTGTGAGACAATTTCCTTCACCAAACTTTTAAGACAACTTGGTTGAGATCATATTCTGTGTATAATTTAATATTTGGCTTATCACGTAAGTATTTTATCATGTTATTAAAGGTTTCTTTTTATAAATATTAGCTTTAAACACTGGCTACTAATCCACTGCCAATTCTGATATATTCACTAATGTTATCAGAAGCAGAGGCCCTTATCCTCCCAGGCTTTATTTCACCAAGCACAGGTGTTTTTACATGAACTAAGTGCTGAATACAGGAATTATTACCCTTTTCTGAGTACTCACTGCTGTGTAATGGGGACTCTGCTTCCTACCACGTGGCGTGACTGTGAGGTTAGATGTGGGGAGGCTTATTAGCGCATACTGTCACATCAAAATTGACTGCCTTTCTCCAGATCGAGGACCTCTCTAGTTCATTTGGTTGAAGGCTATCTCTTGTTCTACTCTTCTCACATGAAAATCAAGGACTCTGCTCTGTCTCCTCATTTAGTTGAGGGGAAGCTCCAGGTCACACCTGGGCACAAGGAATGGAGAAACATGAGCTAGTTCTAAGAAGCAGAGGATGTGTGGACAGTAGCATAGCTCCAGAAAGGTCATCAGGTGGAGGGACATGTAGGGTTTGGTCAACCATAGCCCACAACCTATAGACCACCTATTCGTGTAAATACAGCTTTCTGGAACATAGTCCAACTCCTTCATTTACAGTGTCTGTGGCTGTTTTCAGCCACTATGAGCAGAGGTGAGTGTTTATGACAGACGCCAGGTAAGCTACAGGGCTAAAGCATGTACACTATGGGAAACCACAAGGCAAAGCGTGCTGACCCCTGTTGGGAGGCCAACATCTGAATCCCATGCTCCGCCTCATTTACTTGAGAATTATCACTGAGAAGCAACCGCCCAGCCAGAAACTACATCCTAGCACCTCCTGCATCAAGGTGGGACCTGTTAACAGGTCCTTACCAATGAAATGTGGAGATGTGGATGTGCATCATCACCTGAAGGCCAAGCAGCTTAGGAAGTGAGTGAACTGACATCACCTTTTTTTTACTTTCCACCTCAACACAGGTACTCCGAGATTCCACCGTAGTGTTTCTCAAGCTTTTCTCACCATTATTATCTCATAAGGAATAGCATTTTAGCCTGTACACATCATCATCATGATGAGTGAAAGAACTGAAAATATTATTTTGCCCAAGAACTAATCTTTGCCCCTGGAGTATGACACTGGCCATGTTGAGAATATCTTCCCTGGGCTACCAGAGGTCATGATGGAAGGTGCCTGGATCCCTGAACCACCTTGGGGAAGAACCTGAGACATCCCCAATACCTGCATTTGGCTGTTACAAGAGCAAGAAATAGCTTTTACTATTATAATCCGCTGAAATTTGGGGATTATCAAACGGCAGCAAACACTGCTTTAACAATATCAATAAAAATATAAATTTGATTGCTTTTAAAGAAATATGGATTAGATAGACATGTAATGATATAAACAGGGGACCAAGAGGTCCCAATCCTAAGGGAGGTATTTAGGATTTAAGGCCTCTAATTTAGATGATAGGGTTTAGTCTGTTACCGCTTTCAGTGATCAAGGCTAATACTGTAATGGACTGAAGAAGGATGGAGATTAATTCTCCATCTAATTTAATAGGTTGTAACAAGTTAACTATTAAAGGTAGGCAACAAATTAACTACATTCATTTATATCATGCCCACCTGGACACATCATCACCAAGAGGAAAAAAAATTTTTTTAGAAAAAGATATAATTTTTAACCACAGAAGAAACAGGTGAAGACCACTGGGAAAGCGACTGGGACAACTTTGTGGGAAAGAGAGACAATGAAAAATTAAAAACTGATGATGCAGGCACTGGAAGCCTGAGCAGAGTGCGCTCAGACACTGTGGGTGCTCATCATGCTGGCAGGATGGCCATGAGGTTCAAGACTCAGAAATGCCAATGCAGTGGAGGGTACAAATCCAACTGAGGTTGAAAGAGGATTTACAGAAAATCTCATGTTGGAAGAATTGAGCTCATCACAGGTAACCAACGAGGCACAGGTAGTTCCTTTTCCAAGTAAAACCAGAAAACAACAACCCCCCAGAAAACCATGATAGTGATGGAGTGATGCCTTCGAAAGCAACCAGGTCAAACTTAGAGAGAACAGAGAACTCTAGGAAGAAAACAGATAAAATTTCCAACTGATTAGAGAGTTGCGGAGGGGGGGAAAGTGAGGAAATGATAATATCCAGTGGTTTAAAAATAAAAACAGAAAGGCAATGGCATATTCTTGGAAAAATAAAAAGCTACGTATATGTATATTTAAAAGGATTCATAACATTGGCTTCAGAGAAGATAACAGATGAAACATCAGAGTTATACACTTAAAAGCCCTCCGGGTCAGGCAAATAAGTATGAACAGAGCAAACTAGGTATTCAAGCACAGGCATATACTGTACGAGTCACAGGGGCTGTGCAAACTGAAGTAGGCATGCCGATTCTAAACAAGACGGCATCCAGCAGAGTGTTACCATATGGGAAGTTAGATCATAGATGCCAGATCCAGCTTTTAAGACAATATCTCAAACTCTGAATCTTTTATGAAAACTCTCCCTATTTTGGCTGAAACGTTGGTTGAAATTTTTTTTTTTAAATCACCAGGCAAACCAAACAAGTATGTCTGAGGGTGGTTTGTCAACGTACAACTTGTCGCTTATACATTCACAGTAACATAAACTCCATCTGCTGATTTTTCAACCTTCAGAAGACCATAAAAGATTTAGTGGTGGTTACAAAATAAAAATATAAATGTTATCACCCTCAACAATGTAAAAGTAAAAAAACAGAGATGACAGAAATTGGAAAGTGAAAGGCAGTTGGAGTAAAGACACCAATACCTTCTTATGGAACAAGGAAGCAAGAAATACTGTCATTAATGAGCAAGATCTTTGGTAGTAAGAATCTGACTTATAAAGCTAACCAAATAGAGGAACTATAAATAACGATATAACTATGTGTGAGGATGTGGGGAGGGGAGGCAGAAGGGTGGTATAAGCGAGCTATATCATCAACTATCATAACAGGAAGTAAGCAGATAATTTCTAAAATAGGAGTAAAATAAAAGCACGTTGTTTTAAAATATGGAGGTAAATGCCAAAAAAATTTAATCAAGAGTTAAAAGTGATTGTCTCAAGGGAGTGAGATTGGGTTTGGAAGGAAAGCACCAGGAAATTTTATTATAAATTGTTCTGAAAGCATTCTCTCTCTCTCTCTCTCTCTCTCTCTCTCTCTCTCTCTCTCTCTCTCTCTCTCCCCCCACCCCCACCCCCACCAAGAAAGTCGATGACAAGATGTATGGGGTTGATTACTAGGATAGCTAAGCCTACAAGGTTGACTCTCAGTGAGAGACTACAGACAACAGTCAAAAGGGCTTAAATGAAAATAACTGCATAAGTGAGTTCATTACAGAGGGCTGGGGGAGGAGACGGGAACCAAGACTATATATGGACACTAGGAAACAACACCTGCAAGAAGACCTACCACCCTGAAGCCTGAAGGTCCAGGGAGGGAATGGTGCTCCTGGAGTTCAGTTTGTCCAGGACACAGGAGGGTCACTACAGCTGTGAAGACAGCCACAGCCAGAAATCAGATAAAGGTGTTAGGAAGCAACAGTATTACTATTCCAACTGCTTTCCTCCAGCTGTAGTATCTCCTGCTGGTGTCTCTTATTGGCCAAACTCAACTTAACTCAGAAGGTAATGCAATCCACAGGTGCCAGGCTCCCTAGATACCACCGAACACAGAGTAAATTTGGAAGGAAGGGGGCAAATGAAGAACAACCAGCACATATGCTCGCATTCTCCATTATCAATCTGACAGGGGGGAAATGAACTAGCTAAACGACACATTGGTCCCAGAGTAGTCATACTGACCTTCTCTAGTTCAGTAGCAGAATTTAGGAACTGCCAGGAAGAAGTGACAAAGGATGTGTAATTTCATTAGTAAATATAGAGGGATAACCTCCATGTGCAGTTCCTGCATTTAGTCACAGAGGTGACCTAAGCTGTAAGAATTAAGAATTTAACCAGTTTGACAAAAGAGGGTGAGACAGACCCAGTGTAAGGTAGCAAAATACACAGCCCATGACAAGTACGGCCACACAAGCCTGCAAACCACAAATTAGGAGGCAGTACTTCTCCCCAGGTCCTTATAAACAGGGGAGCTAGGTCTGCTCTTGAAGGGCGAATAGAACTGCATGTCCACTGGAAGGCAGTATGAGACATGTTTGCGCAAATGGAAGTGGGACGCAGGAAGAATGAAAATGTAACTGATCATGAGACTGGAGCAGCATAATGGAGAGCTGTAGATGCCAGTAGGTTAAGTCCAGGGACATGAACCAAAGCAAAAAGAAACAAGGTGGGGGTATAAGGCAAGAGATAGTGCTCCCAGTAAGTACCTGATACCTACATAAGAATGAGAGGCAGGGTACATGGATATAGAAAAGCACCTATTTTATCTTTTAATACTCAGCTACAGGGTCATCTTACACAATTTTTCTTGACCAAACTTTGCCTTTCCTTGGAACACTAGACCCCAACTATCTTAGCTTGGAACATTTCACTGAACTTATGTTTCCTATTTTTTAATGGATAAAAGTCTTGAGAGCAAGAGTGATTACTTATTCATCTTTATATCCCTAGACTCTGGAGCTCAGGGTCTGGCACATAGTAAGTGCTCAAGAAAAAGGGCTCTACTGAATGAATGGAAGGATGGTGAATGGTGGGTGAATGAATGGTGGAGGGCAGAAGGAAGGATGGAGAGTAGATAGATGGTGGCAGGCTGGCTGACCAGTTGGCTGGCTGGGTGGTGGATGGACAGTGGAGAGATGGTAGATAATCGGGTGACAGGTGCCTTTGTTAGAGTGGTAACAGTGCAAATGACTGAAACAGCAGAACCAACAGGATCTGGCACCTGGATGCGTCCCAAAGTGTGCAGACCTGATGCCTGTCTCTTTTGGAAAGTGGGAGATTATAACATAAGTGCTTTATCGCTCTGCAAATATTTCCCAGCTTGTGAGGGCATGTTTGGTTATTAACAGATAGTGCAACAAATTCGACACAGGAAACAAAACATGGATGATAGAAAAGTGGTGGGGCCCAAAGAA
The DNA here is from genome assembly GCA_004024945.1 of Uropsilus gracilis. Lineage (NCBI taxonomy): Eukaryota > Metazoa > Chordata > Mammalia > Eulipotyphla > Talpidae > Uropsilus > Uropsilus gracilis. The sequence continues at coordinate 161,886 of PVHY01000260.1, forward strand.
GGGGCCCAAGTGACTGCTCATGAATTATAGGGGAGGATGTGGTCAGACACATTGATTATGTTACTTCAGAGGTTTGGTCACTCTGATCTTTTTGTCCATCTCAAGAAGATGACCAAGAGCAGGAATTCCTTTCATGGAGCTATTTCTCTACCATGTGTCAACATCTCCTCTATTACCAAGGGCTTGTTTTTAACTAATGGTCTTGGCAAAACTGTAGGAAGAAAAAGTGTTCTTACATTAGGTTCTAAAATAACACCAGCTGTTAGAATTAAACAGCCAGGCTGGTAGTCAATGATGAATAAGAATGAGATTTCCTTCAAAAGGAGCCATGACTAGGCAAGAAACTTTAGGGTCCTTGGACAATAAAACTCACCACTTCCAATCAGATGAAACCGAAGCCCTAAATACCATAAACCTATTCACCAGTTATATAACTGCAGCATCTCTTATGCCACTGGACCAAAAAGTGATTTTGAGATGCTAGCTAGAATCCTTGAGACATTTAAGAATCCTGTGGTATTTGATACCATAATCAAGTAAGGAAAGGGGTCGAATCTGATAAGAACTTAACATCAGTAGGATAGAACAAAGATTCTCTGCCTTCCCTTCCTCCAGTTCGGAGGAAACAAATGCTTGCTATCTCCTGTTCTCAGCATGAGGACGCCCAGGGATACACTCTCTGGATGCCCAGGGATGCACTCTCTGCCAAAGTGTCTTTGCCAACAGGTCATCCAAAAACATAGAGGAGTAGCTGTGACATGTCGCTGTGTCCCCATTTTAGAGATGGGATAAGGAAAGCACATCCTTCATGACTTTCATCTTCTACCTCTGGGTCAGCCCTGTGAGGAGGTTTTGGACACTCAGGCATGACACTCCAGGTCAGTCCTGGAGAGGGCCAGGCACAGCTGCTTTTCTCCTCAGACCCAATATTCACCACCCACCATGACTCAGCAGCCCCCCACAAGAGCTGTCAGTGGTGACCTTACCCTTCTTCTGAAGGAACCAAGGACTAAAACCTGGAATACAGTCACAGACATGCTGGCAGCTAGCCCATCCCCCCAAGCCCCAGCAAATGAAGAAGTAAAAGAAACCAAGCTTCAGGTAGTTTGGAAGCACACTAGAGGCAAAAGGTCAATTAATTTTACTATTTAAATCAAAACAGTATTATGTCTAAACAAGCTTAAAAAAGTAAACAAAATCAAATATCAACTAAATGAAATAATAATTCACCATACATATACTAATATCCTTAATGTATAAGGAAAGCTTAAAAATCAATAAGAAAATTATAAACACAAAGAAAGAAATGGGTTACAGGCAATCCATGAAAGAAGGGATACAAATGGCACAAATACATAAAAAATGATCAACTTTAGGAGAGATCAATACAATGCAGAGTAAAATAACCCATCCAAAAAATAAAAATAAAGCAACTCATGAAATTGGAAAACATTTTTTATATTATACTGCAGTGTTGGCAAGAATGTAGAGAAAACAAGCAGGCTCATATATGATGGCAAATTGACCAATAAACTGACCAGTATCTATCAAATGGTCATGTGACACACTCTGACAACCTCCCTCCCCCACCCTCCAAAATTTACCCTGTAGGGTATTTGTGTTATAGAAATAAAAGTACATGTCCAAAGGTGCCCAGTATTGACAAGAGTATGAAGAAGTAGAAGTAGGCACATTCATTTAATGCTGGTGGAAATGCAAATTAGTATCATATTTACAAAGAAAAAAATAGCAACATGCACCAGAAAGGTCTCAACATTTTACATGCCCTTTGACCCAGAGATCCTACTCTTGGAAATTTACCCTTAAGAAGTCTTCATCAATACAGAGATTCAACAAGGATGGTCTTGCACTATTTTCTATGGGAAGGCAATGGAGAAGGTTGGAGGGGGCTTGGAGGGGGGAGTGGTGGGTACAATACAAATGTGCCAAGCTGGAGACCAAGAAAATATCAGGTATAGACACAGAATAAAATACCACAAAGCTCTTCCAAATTATGCTGCACGCCTTCCGGTTAACAAATGGGAGATTGAAAACATGTGTTTATCTCTTTTCTGTTCTAAGACTCTATCACTTAACATGATAGCAAAGGAATTTTTTTAATTGTATAAACTTTCAACATTGAAAAGACCCGGAAAGAGGCAATTAGCAACGTATTATAGAAAGAGAGCAAACAGACAGGAGGCGTAGCTGAGACAGCAGGACAGACGGCTCTGTAAACTCCAGAGAGCGAGCAGGCAAGCATGCCAGGCCTGCTCCAGCTCAGGAAGCAAAATGAGCCTGAAAACAGAGGAGCCAGAGTCAGAAAACAAGATACACACACACACACACACACACACGCAGTCTCACTCCCTCTCTGCCACCTGCATGCACCTTGCAGGTAGGAGAATGGAGGGCCCAACCCTGGATTCACTGAATGACTAACATGTCACCCTGAGTTGTGGTCAGTTCTCCATAGGTCACTCAAAGCAGAGTCCTAGCTGCTACCCACTATAAAAGGGGCAAAGGCATAGACACAGACTAATGAAGGGTCCCTGGGTGTTGTACAATACTCTGAGCAGGGAGACAAAGGGATTCAGAGTCTGGGCCCTGGGGGAGGGTTGCTTGCTGCTGAGCCTCCTAGCCTTGGCAATCCTGGCCACTGCATGTCCCAGAGAAGCTGGACTAGCCATGCTGCTGGGCATGCACAAATACACACGCAAACACACAGACACACATGCTGGAATAATCTCTTCTTCTCTCAGCCTTCCCCAGTCTCTTGAGCTCTTTCAGAGTTGTGAATGGAGAATTTGTTTCCAGGAAAGTGAAAGAAGTGTCACTAGCCAATGTTTTTCTGAAAAGTCTGGAAATGTCTAAACCAGTCATGACATCCTTGCAAAGGAGAGGCCCAGTGAGAAACAAAGTGACCGGGCAGTGTAAGGAAGTCTTGCTCACTCCAGCTTTTCCTCAGATCCCGGTGGAGAGAGAGCAAGGGCTCAGGAAACAGGCTGAGAGGATTCCCTTGGATGGTCAAGGCTCTCCTAGAGGTGACTGTCCTCACAAGGCCACCTTATCTCCTTGGGCTGCAGGAGGGGGAGACCTCACATGGATGAGGATTGGGGGTGAGCATTTCTCCTCACCCTTTAAACCAAACGTTAGTCTCAATGACCTGAGGGGTGGAACAGCCCTGTTGATAGGCAGGAAGCCAACTCTTGCTCCTTTCCTAGCTTCTGTCCCCATCATCGTGAACCTGACCACTGTAAATAATACTCAAAGGGCTCTCATGACTACTTAGCGCCTATCTGAGCACAGTTTCATGGGTTTCTTAAAGACAGTCAATATTTATTTTCCTGTTACAGCGTTTGCTCTAAGAATTCCAGAAAACTGTTCTGGCCATTAAGATCTGGGTAAAAAGGGAAAAGTATCCAGCTGGGTAAGAGGAGGGTCTCCTGCAAGAGGAGGGTCTCAGTCACTGACTGAGCAACCCTGAGGGAAAGGACAGGACACTGCGTGCTTCCCTGGATCTGGCCTTCCATAATTTTCCTAACAAAAATTTGTGAGGAGAGAACACCCATGATGTTCCAGAGACACCTGGAAGGCAAAAGAACCAGTCCTTGCTTTCAAGGAGATTCTAGCAAGTGATTTAGGGCTGGGGATCAATACGAAAGTGGGGTGTGTGAGCCCACAGAATGAATAACTTCCCACAGTCTATAAGCATTCAGTTAAGGGCTTGTTCCTTCAGAGGACTGATCCTGTGTTGGCTGGGGTGAAGTCAGATGATTCTGATGAAAATGACAATGTGCTTTAATTTTCACAAGTTTGTTGCTTTTCCTTTTTGAATTCCACATAACCTGGGGAGCTGAGTTCAGGCAAGGTTTTGGGGTCTCAGGCAAGGTTTTGGGGTCTCACAGCTGTGGTCAATGCTTGGGCCTTAGATTTACAAGTAAGCTGCCACCCTCCTCAGAAGAGAGTCAGTCGTCCAAGGTTCTGGCATGTGATTCTGTCTGAACTAATTCCTTGTCACCTTGCCTGATACCAACCTGCGGCAGCCAGCCCAGCACCAGCAGCTTCCCTTCAAATTGATGGAGCTGGGTTCTCCTTGCCTGAGAAATGACTTAGGTTCCTGAGCAAGAATGCGGATTTACCACCACCACCAGGTAAAGAGGTCCCTCATTCCAAATGGCACGAAGGGAGAAAAACAACCACAAGATCCAAAGGGCATTCCATTACTGATTACAGCCTCCATGGGAGGAAAATATAGGCGCCTCCAGGCCACATGGGCCTCTTGAGTGCTTACTTAATGTGAAGAGGAAATTGCCCCACAGACACCCACCAACGAATATGGAGACACCAACACCAAAAGTAATGACAGATCCCAACGGCCACATCTGACCACCTCCTGGTCATAAAGAAATGGAAAATTTCAAGGATCGAACAAACATTTTTCTTTGAGGCTGACAGTCATAGGTGAGCTTTCATCTGCAACCATTAAAACAAACACTAAAGACTTCATAACTCAAGGTTACGTATAAATCAATGTATGTGTGTGTAGACCCCACCCATGGGAAGCATGAAGTCTCTCCCTCCTGCAGGGAGGTAAGGTGGCTTTGCGGGGACTGTCACCTCAGGGAGAGCCTTGACTGCCCCAAGGGGATCCTCTAAAGGATAGTGTATTTTTCTAGCCATTGTGCTCTCTCTCTCTCTCTCTCTCTCTCTCTCTCTCTCTCTCTCTCTCCCACACACACTCCAACGCTCAAAATTGTGTGTGTGTGTGTGTGTGCCTGTCCTCTATATACAGCCAAAAAGACCTGCAGGCATACTGTAGAAATCTAAAAATAGAACAAAAGGAAAACTTCAAGAAGTCGTGTGGAATCCCCATCCCCCGCCCTCATTTGAAGGTAATTGAGTCAGGGGTGGTTAGGGGGAGTTAAAGACAGGAAGCCCTGGGCACCTGCCCGCAGCAATCACGGACACCCTCCTTCCCAAACAGTAAGCATCATCGCAGGGCCCTCAGTACCTCCCACCATTACAATCATCCTTCAAATTTTCAAGTAGCTCAAGTGCCAACTCTAATATTCTCAACCACTACATTACCTAACAATGTTACACAGGGCAATCTTATGTATCACATCTCATTATGAAAAGGAATTGCTTGGATGAGCCAAGTCATGGTGATGTTTGGATTTGGTTTTTAAAAAAGTCTCTCTGGGAACTAATCCTGAATAGCAGATCTCTCCAGGCCTGACGCTCTACAACGACCGCTTTGCACTGAGAGAGCTGGCTCTGAGCTGGCAACCAGGACAGACTGAGGGGGCAGGTGGAGCCATTGTGGCCCTGATACAGCCTCAGCTCTCTGATGGGAAAGAGAAGTTGAACCCTGAGATCCCGCACAGACAAGGCACCACACACCACAAGTCCAGAGGTACTGGAGAGGAAAGGGGGAAATGGGGGTTTGGGGGGCTCCTGTTATGCTGCAAAGCTGAAATCTGCAGAGCATCCAGATGTCTCCACCTGTGCCTGAGGGATGCATCATGTGGACGGGATCAGGCATTGGGCTTCCCATCTGATGATGGATCCTGGCTCACTCAGCTTCACTATCAGCTGCCCTCTGGAGCCCTAACATCTATAATGAGGTGACACATCAGTGTCAGAATGACCATCTTGCATTGTTAGTAGGCAATAGGCAATATGGGCCCCAGGCTGCAGAAATGATTCCCAGAACTATGACTTCCACACAGCCAAAGAAAGCACGTATGGGTCAGCAGTGAGGATTAAAAGCAGAGAGGATGAAACTGAGCAGATGAGGAGGCACACCAGGAGCACGAACTCTGGACACACAGGCAGAGGAGGCAAGAGCCTAGAAGTTCTGCTCCCAGGTGCTGAGGGCTAGCACCACATATTCCTTAATTCTATGAGCAGCTGGAGGCAAGGCACTGCCCCCTGTTCACAAGTTAAGAAACTAGGAATGACAAGAGTCACAACAGCCAACACTTCGTAGTACTGATAGCATGCTAGGAAGTGTTCCAGTACTGACTTACGTAATCCTCACAACGCTATCAAATCTGTATAGCCCAGTGCCATTTTACAGATGAGAAAACTGAGGCCCAAAGAGTTCGAGTAAGCAGACTGGAATCCAGGTAATGTGGGTCCCATCTGTATTCAGCAGGAATGGCCAGGATCTGTGTTCTGGACCTAACAGTCATCACAAAACGCATAGGCCATGCCACTGATGGAACGCTAGTAATCTGCTCTGTCTGCACACTTCATATGCATTAAATCGGAGTCTCTTCTACTCTCCTCACCAGCTCTTCTGCCAACCTGTCCAACCCCAGCTCAACCATCACATCCTCTAGCTCCCCTTATGGAAGCATGACACTCTTGCACCTCTCTCTCACTATTAGATGACAGTTTCTTCCACTCCGTCATCTTACCACTTTTCATGGCATATAGCTTGTCTGCGTACTTAATAAACACATCTCTCTCCAACTAGACTCCAAGTCACTAGTGTTCAATAGGACTTTCTGCAACAGTGGAAATATTTTATATTTGTGCTGTTCAATGTGGTGGTCCCAAACCACGGGTGGCTGTTGGAACACTTGAAATCTGGCTAGTGTGACTGATTTAGCTAAGGGGGCTGAATTTGGGGTTTTATTTAATGTTGATTAATTTAAATAGAAATATCCACATTACTAGTGACTATGATATTGGCTGGCACAGGACTAATGCCCATGAGGGCCTAGTCTTACATTGCAATGCCCCAGAGGCTGACAGTGTGGGGATGCAATAAACATTTAAATGAGTGGATGAGGCGTGAACAAATAAATTAATGCAAAAACACATGAAAGGGAAGCTGATGAGGAAGAAAGGGAATCCGAGGCAGCACTTTCTGCTTTCCTTTCCATGCTGCCCTCAATCTCCCACCATAACACCTTATCTCTTGGATGTAAGAGGCTCCTTGGAGAAGTCCGTTACTCCACCTTTTGCAGTCCTGAGGTCCACGTAGCATTGGGAGTCATGAATGACTGTCTCTATCTTCCACTCTGCAGAAGCATGCCTTCACACAGACTGCCTTAGCCCACCCAATGGGGAGGCTCCTGATCAGTGAGCGATCTTCCACAGAAGATAATCATTTCCACAGAAACGATTATCACAGAGGAGGAGTTGCACATTGTCTTCTCCACTCTAAGCTCCGTATCTCCCGCACCTCTCTGAGGCTCCCATCATACCTGCGTAGGGCAGGTGAAGCTCATCAGACCCTCACCCCAACATCGGCCTGCAGGCCTCAGGGCAAATTCACAGCCCCCAGACTGGTGGTCAGCAGCCTGGGGTCAAACTCTGGTTCTGTCCCTGACATACCCCACAGAGTAGTGAAAGTTCAGCCTGTCTCAGCAGCTGGTGCTTCATGTAGTTCAGCTTGTATTTATTAAGCCCAGTTGTGTACCAGGCACTGGGTGATGGTGGGGTGCTTTCTGGATGGTGCTTCCTTAAAGCAAGCAGCTGAAGGATGGAGCCCTGAGGGTTGAGGGAGAGTGGGCGTCTGGAAAGGGGAGAGTAGTAAGAGAGGAAGGAGGAATCCAGAGGAACTCTAGCAACTGATGCCTCCTTTGGGCATCCAGGACATCTCAGTGTGGAAGTGTGAGTACTAAGGAGCCTGCCACTGACCCTGTCCTCTCCACTTTCCGCAGGGGTGCTGCCCAAGGCCCATGGAGGAAGCTGCTGGTCAGAGGTGGCAATGGGCAGATGGCCAAGTGACTCAGCACTGACAAGGGTGGGGGTTACCCTGTCATCAACAGCTCACTCAATAGACAACAGACAGGAGGAATTGGATTGTTCCTGGGTTCAGAGACGAGCTGGATCAGCCATGTGCAGCCAGAAGGCAATGGAGCAAGAACTGCCATGTCCTTGGCTTCTCCAACATTCAAACACCTCTTCCCACTTGGCCTTTTCCTCTTGGAAAAACTGCATTCAGGTTCCAATTCTGCTCCTGCTCTTATAGGAGACTCAGGAGAAACTGGTGATAGCAGGTGTGTGGTCCCTGGGGCTTGTCTTTGGGTCTAGGAATAATCTGATTCACTCCTGTCTATTGAGTCCTCAGCTATAGATGACAACCTCAAGCTGGGCCTCATCTACAGGGAGAGGCTGCTGGTGTCAGAGTGCAATCACTGGATACAGAACTGCAAAGACATGTGACACAGAGTACAGAGGCAAGCACTCTCATGAAGGGGACTGACAATGGCTGGCTTCAGTCATTCAGACAAACACTGAAGAAGAGATGTAAACATTGAAGAATGTACAGTACTCTCACCGGTGAAACAGGTATAAGAAGAAGACATAGCATGAGCAGAAGTACAGAGATGGGAAAGTCCCAGTTAGTGGTTCTCAACCCAGCTGAATATTAAAATCACCCTAAGAACTTTTAAAATGGACTGATGCCCAGGTCCTGCCAATCACTGATTCTGATGTAACTGATCTGATGTAATGGATCTGGGGTGGACATTGATATTTATTAAAAGCTCCCCAGGATCAAGATTGCTACCTCAGCCAACAGCATCATTAAGACCAGAAGCTTATTCAAAATGGGGAGTCTCAGGACCCACCCCGGATCTCCTCATTCAGAATCTGCATTTCAACAAGAGGCCCTGGTGAGTCTGTGCACCTGAAAGTTTGAGAAGCCCTGTTCAGTATATTAGAAGAAGAACTAGGAGTTGCATTTAAATCAGCTGGTTTACATTGTTTTTGATCAAAGGCATCTAGCTCACTGCTGAGGGAAAGAGACACGACCCCAAAACAATCAAACAACCAAAGCAGCAAGAGCCACATATCAGAGAGCTGGCTCCACTGAGCCCAGTGGGGAAACAAGAGTCACTGTATAGCACAGGTACAGAAAAGAGGCTGAAAGAAACAGGGTTCTATGGGTGCTAAGGTGGTGGAAGAGCCTCAGGGTAGACAATGATGTAAATATATATGTGTGTGTGTGCGTGCATGTGTGTGTGTGTGTGTGTACACACGCATATACATGTGCAATCAATTTTTAAAGAAAAAAGAAAAGAAACCAGTGTTCTGAGGAGTCTGGAATTCCGTGTGGCAAGGAAGAGACAGCGTTCCAGAGAGGGCACATTCAGAGGTATGAAATTCAAAATGGCACCAAAAATGTATCAGATTTTCAGACTTACTACCAGAAGCCAAGAGTCATAAAGTAAATGCAACTATCCATTAGGATGGAATTTACAAAGAAGCCACCAAGTCCTCTGTTAACTTCTGAACAGCAGCAGTCTTGCTTCAGGAAATTTGGGTGGGGAAACTGGAGCAAAAACACAGACTTCTACCACTCGGCCTTCTCCTTTCCTACTTGTCATTCAGTCCAGCTGACCCCATCCTTTCCCTGACTTCAGCCTGCAGTCTCACGTACAGACTCTGAAACTGATCCATTATTCTGGTAGGATGGGACCTGAACAAGGAATTGTGGGAGCTGACCTAAAATGGGGGACCCATGGGGCAAAAGCACCCATGGGCAAAGCTCTCTGCCCCCACAGGAGGGGTGTTTCTGGGAGCTGACCTTCACAAGGGGACCTTTAGGGCGCTGCCCCCAGACCCCAGGCAAGAGAGTTGTTGAGGTCATCCTCTGATTTACTAAACAATTCTAAGCAGCCCTGTGGTCAGGGTATTTCCCTAAAAAAGTCAATGCAAATCCTACTTACCTTGGTGAAGTAAGGCTTTTCCACGCCACATCACCAGGGCTCCCACATGAGTTCCAGTTCCATGGCAAACTCGCAGTATCACTGGTATATATTATGGTGATGATTCAATGTCATTTGTTATTTGTGCTTTTTTCCCAGCACTATTCTTTACCTGACAGTTGGCTGGATAACTCACCAGTCACTCCTAATTCCTCTTACTCATCTCCACTACAGAGGCTGGAAAAGCTAAGTTATCCATTCACTAGCATCCCATAAAGAGGGGACCACATCATATACCCACAATGGATGAGATAAGAAACACAAGGACAAGCAGCCAAAACAGCAGACAAGACAAGGCAGAAAGATGTCGTAAGTCTGTGCTTGATGTCTGTTAACAGTCAGAACAACACCAGAAAACCCCTGTTCAAACTTTTTATGAGAAAATGCATTACTCGAGCCACACTATTCATTTGTTTTTCTGTGACTTAAAGCTAACAGCCAGACTATGGTTTTGTCCTATCCTCAAAGCATTCATCTCCTCGCCTAAATCCATTTCCATCTAGTTCTTACACCAATCACCAGATTGCTCCTTGGTTTCCTCTTCTTTTCCTGTTTGTATCCTCCGCCCCTGACTCCTAACAGTGAATCAGATGCCCAACTCTCATTTCTGAAATATTAGGTCTAATTTATTTATTTTGTAATATTGAAGGTTCCTCCCTCCCCCACCTTCCCACAGATCTCCCGTCCTCCTCTGTGCTTCTCCCTGGAATGCCAGGTTTTAATGTCCAATCTTTGTTCCTCATGCAGCAACCTCTTCTGGGCTCTGGAGACTGTAGCCTAGTGGCCCATTTCACCCAAAGCTCTAAGAACAAGGAGCAGATCCCATCATGGGGTCTTTACCTCTCAGATAACCCTTACAAGCTAATCAAGCTAAAGTACATGAGCGTGGCCTCAAGTGCATTCATGTTTAATAAAGCTCGAATTTCATAGCAAGTATCAAGACTCAGTCAAGTCATCCAGACAGCAACGAAGACAAAAGGTAACCACTCCTGGGAATGGACGTGCAAACAGAAGCAGAGTCCATGAATTAGCCCAGAGCTCTCCTCAGTGTAGACTGATGTCATCCAGACACTACCTGGCTGCATCCTGGAGCCTCCTGTCAGCACTAAATCAGTTATACGATTAAGAAAAACGTATTTTAATCTTGATTAAGTTTAAGACTGCCATCTTTCAGTTCACCACTTAACACATGTTCAAACTGACGTGCTTCCTGCAACTATCAACACGCCTCAGTCTCCTTCAGGTTGTGAAGTGCTCAGGCAGGAACTGTGTCCAAATGGCGCCCATTCTTCCACACAGCACCCTCCCCAGGGCCAAGTCTGGTCTTATCCCCAAAACAAGAGCAACCAAGTCAAAATTAGAAATTATATGGCAGTTGCCAGTCACAACCAAACAGCCATTTCTTACCTGTAGGTGCTACCAAAATGAGTCACATTTTCAGGGCTCCTCATTTCAAGAATGATTCACAACTTTTTTGTGACTCAGACACATCACCCCATTCCTGCTCTAGCTCATAAGGAGTACGGAGTGAAAACCTCATGGGTGGGAAGGCAGGCAGACATGAGAGGGACAGGATCTCGCCAGCACCATCACGGAGGTGGAGGCTTCCAGTCTTCCAGCAGCAATGCTTAACTTGCCCTGACAGGGACACTGCAGCCATGCCCAACCTCTGCTCGCGAGCACATGGATTGATGTATTCATTCTTCTACAAGTGGTGTTTCCCCCTCCTTCATGTTGTTTCTTCTTTGCACACTGCACATGTAGCTTCAGAGGGGTCATCTTTCTCCAAACATGAATAGGAGCAAAACAGTTCCCTTACCATATCACACTGAATGAAGATTCCGAGGATTCTCCCAAAATGATCAGTTTCTTTCTGGAATTTCTGCTGAAGTGCTTCACTCCACCATGACATACCCAAGTGACTGATTTTTAAGGGGTGACCTGTGTGCACCCAGCACTTTGACAGGGTGCAGGAAAATTGTCCAGAATTGGTCACTCCCAGCCTGGGAACTTGAACCTGCTATAAGCCCATCAATGACTGACTTCTAAGCAGTCCCAAGTGCAGCGGGGAGCCCTGCCAGCTGGCTTCCCCTCACATCCTTCCAGATGGGGTATGGGACTTTCATGACCCCAAATCATTTACCAACAGAGCCCTGGATAGAAAGAACAAAGGCCTTATACACAGAAGGTTCTGAGTCTGGCCCTGGCTTGTCTGACCTTAGGTTTATCACTTAATTCTGCAGAGCCTTCCTTACTCATAAATTAATACCTACCCTGTAGGTTTATGACAAGCAGGGTGGAAAGGTTTAGGGCCACATGGGAAACTTGGAACTGGCCAGCTACCGATCGTCATCATCCCTATCACTGTGACAAGAATACTCCAGAAACACACTCGTTTCTGTGAAGCTTGAGTACCCAGCACAGGTGCAGCCTGACCCACATGTGCATCCTTGCAGGGTTTTGGTTCTGCGGCGAATCTAAGCGAATTCTGCTTAGAATCGAAGGCCCTGGAAATGGAGGTGGAAAGGGCAGAACAAGGTTTGAGTAACACCGATAAGTACGGCATGGACTCTTTGGAAACGAGGTGCTAGTTCTTTGCCTGGGAGACTGGCATACTCTCAGAGTCCAATGGGTTAGCTAACCATGGCAACGATGTTGAAGCCGTGGGTTCCACTTTGACTTTTTCAAAGCCATGGAGCCCATAGGCCTTCTGGTCAACTGTTTTGAGAAGAAAAAAAAAAAAAAGATGATACTAGTAATAAAGGGTGAGTGACCACAAACTACTGGCACCGGCAGAAGAAAATTTTATTTATTTGTTTGTTTGTTTATTTATTTATTTATTTTTGGCAGAAGAAAATTTAAATTAACCTGTCCCTCAATTCATCTTGGATGCAAAGAGGTAGGAGTTTCAACTGTATTTATAGGAAGGATGGCATTTAAACATCCAATATCGAGTTATATGCTGACACCCCCCTGCTGCAACCCCAGGCTTTGGTAATTATTAGTTGAGCCATCTGCTCAGCCTAATGAAATGTGCAATCTCCTGTACATATAATTAGTAAAGTCATTTTAATTAATTAAACAAATTAATTAATTGCAAGGATATTGCAACCATTTCCCAGGAACTGCATCCAACTCATTTATTCTGCATGATTCTGAGGGGCTGCTATCAAGGGTGGAGCCCCACACTAGTGCAGTAAGCTGATGAGATGCTCATGGAGAGCCAGAAACAGAATCTCAACAGTCACAGTCACTATGGCTTAGGGTGATCAGTTCATCTCAGTTTTCCTGAGATTGTCATGGCTTCAAATCTTCAAGTCCAGGTCCCATGAACCCCCACAATCCCAAGCAAACTGAATGAGTCAGTTGATCACCTTACTTGTGCTTGACATGAGTCAAAGTTCATCACTGGATAATCACCCCTGGCAAGGAGATGGCAAATACTGAACATCTTGCAACTTGACCCCTCCCTCTCCTGGCTGACACTGCTAATCCATTAAGCGCTTACTGGCTGAATCCACACCGAGAGAGCCCCAAACCCCCTCACCTCTGCTCTAGGCAGCCACTATTAATCACCTGAATAGGAGACCTGGAAAATTAAACCTATTTCCTACTTATGCCCCAGAATCCTAGAAGTTCAAAGGTTCCAGTCACTTATCCAGAGCTTGAAACCCCTCCACAAGCTTGAGGGTCCTCCACAAGCAGCTGGCAAGTCTCTCCTTCCACACCTCTAGTGGCGGAGGAATCACTACCTCTTATAGTAACTCTTCCTATCTTCAGTAGTTTGGCAGTTAAAGCTCCTTCTTTAAATTACTAAAATGTCTCTCTTATGAGTCTCTTTGGGGGGACTATTCCAAATAACAAAAGAGTTGTTTGATTCCTCCTGACCCTTCTCTTTTCCAGGCCCAAATGCTTCATTTAATACTCACATGATTTGGTTTAAAGTTGGAGTTTGGTCCTGGCCTTAAAACGTCCTGTCTAAGCCCCTCTGGGGGGTACGGTGCCTAGGTCTGCCCCCTCAAGCCAATTCCCTTGCTGCTGGTGAATTCCTGCTCTTTTATAGCAACTGGCAGCCACACCACACACCGACTCAAACCGCCATGCCGATGCCGCCTCTGAATGTGCTACTGTTGAGCTGCAGCTCCGTCCATCTGCCACAGGGCTTCCCAGAGGCTTACACTCCATCTGGAGCTCTGGGATACGAGAAATCCCACAAGATGGTAGGAAAATATGATATAAATTACTGACTGCCAATTTTCCGATTACAAACAACTTGCTCTAAAGGTTTGCTTAAAAGTAATTTCTTCAGAGTCCTTACTGCATGTAGCCACAGAAACCATATTTAAAATGATGGTTAGACTCTCAGGCCAGCCCACAAAAGCCTTCTAAACGCATAATGTACCTTCAGTACAAAACTAACAGCGTTAATTTAACTATACCTAGCCACCATTTATATTATGGTTTCCATGGTAACACATGCTCTACATTCCATTCCAGAGAACAAGACACCAGGTAAACCCAGAATTGTATTACTCCACGCTAGTCACATCCATTGTGAGGGTAAGAGGGCGAGGGTGGAGGTGGCTAGCTGATCTCAGAGGAGAAATGACTGGGCACCAGGCCCCGTGCCCACTCAGGCCCACCAACGTATGTATCCTCTGAGGCTACGCGGATGTGCATCCGGTCTGTTGGGACCACTGCAGGAGACCACTTGCAAAGAGCCAAGTGAACGTGGTTATGGGGTTTGTTTGTCTAGGGTGCTTTTTTCCCAACAATCTATTGCCGACGCAAGGATAGGGATAATTCTCAAAGTCAAAAATTTAAAGTTACTAATGATCTTGTTCCTCTCTGGGTCCTCAAGAGAAACCTTTACATGTTGGTATCCACAGTGACTAGAGGGGTAGAGGTAGAGGCAGGTAGAGAGAGGTAGAGGCATTGACACCAAATTGAGAGCAGCAGGGATGTTAAGGGTCACTTTGTCCCCCTCAACCATCCCTACCATAGCACGAGATCATTTCCTTCCCTGCCTCTCTTCTGAGGAATCTAGAACATTCGGGGAGGCCCTAAAGGGAATCTGCAGCTCAATGTTGGGGGCGTCGAAAGGGAGAAGTTGTACCCAGGTGGGCAAGGCAAGGCTGAGACCTGTCTCTGCTACCCATTAAAGCCTTGCTATACAACCCTAGCTGAGCACAACATCCTCCTCACATGATTGTCTTGAGTAGTGAATGTGGAAGACTAATGGTCCAACTACTGGTAACAGCTCTTCCCAGCACTGTGTGCAATGGGATGGTCTCACCTGGACTGTTCAGAAATCCTAACATTTCATAAATGAGGGAACTGCGATCCAGAGAGGGCATATTATTTGCTGCAAATTGTGCAGCCAGTAAACAGCAGGGGCAGAATAACAGATTAAAAGCTGCTTTGGCAACTGTAACATGTTACATAAAGGGTGGTCATTAGTATTGTCCATCATGCTTGAATACACAAGTCTGAGCTGCATTTTACTGCAGCAGTTCTGCCTGGTGCTAAGCGTCAAGCAGCATGTCTTGTTCAGCAAGACTGCAGACCACACCCCAGAGGTCACCTCAGCAGTGTGAGCTGGTCACTGATGTTCGTAGCTCCTGCCTGGTCCAGGGTCCCCTCACCAAGTGCAGAGTGCACCCTAGCCTGCACCCCACCTGCCCTCCTTAGCTCACTGCTTTCAACGGTGCTTACCACCTTCGAAACTGCTGCTCACTGCTTATTTGTTATTGCCAGAACCCCATCTAGACTATAGTCCCATTAAGACGGAGAACTTCATCTTTTTAATAAAATGTTTTGTCCCAGAAGAGTGCAAGGATTATGGTAGCCTTTCAGAAAGTACCTGCTGAATGAAAGGTACATTGATCTTCACTGACATTGACAAAATGTTCAGACTATATTGTTAAAGAAAGCAGGCCCTACAGTTTTATATAAAACAATTACATCTGTGTAAATATATTATTGTGTGTGTCTGAGCATGTGGGTGAGTGTACAGAAAAAGAATCTAGAAAGATACACGTGAAAATGTTCTTTTGTGGTTATTTCTAAGAAGTAGGAGTGAAGACAGTTTTAACTTCCTTCTAAATGTTTTATAAAGACCACATTTAATTCCTATAAGTTTCTAAAGCAAACAAATGCACTTGAAAATAAATACACTTTTACACACACAAACCCCAGAAGCATGCAAGTGGTGACAGAAGACCCAAGCCTGAGATTGGACTGGCCTCTCAAAGGGTCCAACTTCCCTGTGGTGAGGTGGGCTAGAGCATACCTGGGAGGTCAGCAACCTCACAAGAAAGAACAGAATGAGGTACACAGGGGCTAGGACTCAGTTAGCAACCTCCTTCAGAATTCCTCCAAAAAGGGAATGAATCAAAAAGGGAACACTATAAAAAATCAAAACCCACTCTACTGTCTCTCTAACGCAGTCTCAGAATTGCTTAATCCTGTGCTTATTTTTAAATTACATTAGAACGTTCCAGAAAATATAACGCTAACCTAATATATAAAGTGAGGTATTTTGCCACTGAAAACGAAATCATTTTACATTGAAAAAGCCTCCCCCTTCTCAGCCTTAAAGAGGAAGTCGGGATAAGCGAATTTCTCCTGTGACTCTGGGCCTGGATCAGAGCACAGTCATGCCTACCCTTCTCCTCTATGCTGTCAACACACTGTACATACAGGTGCTCACGGGCAATCCACTCACTGTTACCCACAAATCACCCAGGCCATCAATCAACAATGCATATCAAGTAAGGGTCAAGTGCAGGCCTGGGCAAGGCCAGGTACAGTGAAGTAGGAGAACAGGGAAGATAAGAAGTCCGCCTTCAAGGAAGGAAGAGAAAAGCAGAGGAAAATGATCACACTCATTACTTACATGTGCAATAAGGGCTCTGGGAACGAAGAGTTAAGTGTGGGCAAGAAAGCTTCAGGAAAAGGGCAGTTTACAGCTAGGCTTCACTGCAGGAGAGAGGAGCGGAAGGCTGGGGATGGGGGAGGATGGGACCAGAGAGGTGGGTATGTGGCTTTGCCTGCTGACTGAGTGCCTCCTGTGTGCAAAGTTTCCTCCAGAGAGTGCAGACTTTCACTGAAGGCCACTGAGTTCTACCTCTGGATGACAGATGTTTTCACAGTGGCTGATTTCAGGAGCCAAGCAAAGCTACAAAAGGTGAGAAAGAATCACCTGTAACTACATCTACTTTCAAGAACTCTTGTCAATCCACAGTGATTCAGAACACTGTTCTAGAGAGCCCTCTAAGAGCAGAATGCAAGGAAGACTCAAGAATTGCCTTGAAAAAGCCAAGAACAAAGTAGTGGAGAAGGCAGAGAGGAGGAAGACTGTCAAATTGAGGACTTTGCACAGGCAAAAGGAATTGAGAGAGCTGACCAGGGCAGGGAAGGAAGCAAATGTCACCTCAAGTCACCAACCATTTCAGCTTGCCAGCATCTAAGAGGTTACCCAGACTTGGGACTTTCAGGACTCTAACTGGACAGTCCCAGGCAAAGCATCTCTGACAGCATGTATCTCAGGACTCTGAGGAACTGGCCCCTTGGTGCCTGTTCTCTCCTCCTTTGTGAATATGTCACTGCTTATTAGCATACACACCCAAGGACCCATGGGGAAAGGTAAGGTCTACACACAGAGAGGGGACCACATGTCTTTCCTTCTGGATTGTTTCATTCCTGTCGATTTCTGAAAGGACTCAAGTAGAGGCTAATACACTTTACCCACCTGTTTCTCAGGTGTGAGCTCACCAGTCACCAAGCTGGGAAAGGACAAAACCCCCAGAGAAGTGCCTTCTCTGAACCTGGAAATCGAAAGTAGGAGGAGGGGAGTTATACCAGTTCTTGAGCCAACCCCATCTAATGTCCACACCTTTTACCCTCTCAGGAGCTTCTGGTCTCCAACTTTCCACAAGGCATGTCCCAAGAGAGTAGCCATGGCTATTCTCCACCCACAAAACCCATTCATTCAACAGGGATTTAATGAGCTTTTACTATGTGAAAGACACTGTTAGGTACACAAAAGACAGTAAGACACAATCTACCTCCCAAGAATTTACGGTTCAGGGGAAGAGAGGAGGGAAGTGCAGACAAGATAAGAATATTTACTTAGTCCTCAGTACATGCTAAGAACAATACTGGAGGAACAGACAAGAACCCTTATCTATGAACCTATTATAAGACAACTGCAAAACCCTTATACGTACATGACAGTGACATGGGAGCACTGAGAAGGGACATCTCCCCAGTCATGGAACCAGATACCAACTGATTACTCACTTCACTTTAGGATGGAGGTAAGTGCTATGGAAGATTAAAGAAAACAGGAAAGTGGTAAGATCAAATGCTGATCTCAAGGAAGTTAATCAAATGGTCAGAGAAAAAAACCCACACAAATGAAAACAGTTAGTGTACCACAGGATTCAAGAACTGAAGTTAAGTCCACAAGGTTTCCCAAAGTGAAATGGTGACGCTAAAGGGCTTCCAAGGCACAAAAGGACAAGAGTTACCTATGATTTTTCACAAAAATGAAAAACAAACATATTGCTATTATTCAATATGTGTCTAAATGGCACACCTATTCAGCTTGCTGGTATGAGGAAATGAGAGACCTTGTCAGAAAAAGCTTCCACAAATGTAAGCATACATTTAAATGGTAAGCTAGGTAGCCAGTCTAATTTCAGCAGTCCACAGGAAAAGGGCAGGGAGTTGAAGCATAATTTCATAATGGGGGGGGGTCCACGTGCATGCCTGTACAGACACACTGACACACACATGGACACAAGCACTCACACTCCCCCCCCCACACACAAGCATATACCACACACACACATTAGCCTTGACTCCAGTTTGCCTATCCTCAAGCATTCCAAATTCCATTCTTCTGTTAGAAGAATCCCATAATTCAAGGAAAGAGAAATGGAATTACCAGGGACAATCTACAAATTAATAACTGGGAATCGACCACATAGGTTTTCGCTATAATGATATTCACCGAGTATGAGCACAAAGGCCACATTTGGTCTGACGGTACAGTGGTCAGTCAATAACAAGCTAACAACTATTGACTGAATGTCTATTTAATGAAGAACCCACTGCTGGTGTTGGGGGAGCTGGAGGGGCTGGGAGGAGGAATCACTAGCAAGAAAGCAGGGTTAACAGTGGAAAGAAATAGAAGATTCCTAAGACACTGAGTCTGGCCCTACTTCCACCACTGACAAGCCCTGGGTAAGTTGATCCCATGGTGAACTTCACTTCCTCATCCATGGAGTTGTTCCCTCTGCCACTCAGGGTCATTTATAGTTCAGATGGGACAGCAGAAGCCCAAGTGTTTGGAAAAGCGGAAGACTCCACATCATGTATTGTGGAGGTTTAGAAGTACCACCCAGTTTCCTTACTGTCTACTTTTCCAGTGGTCTCCTGAGCCTCCCAGTCAATGTGCTTTCTCCCCTCCACCCAAGACTGGTTCAGGAAAGCAGGGGCTGGGGCTCCAAGTTTGGCCAACCAGGGGCAAGCTGAAGCTTGATTGACATACCGAGGAAGCCATCTTTCTTCCTCCTGTTAGCTGAGAAAGAAAAACACACAGCCCAAAGCTGGGCAGTGTGCACCTGTAATCCCAGCTACTTGAGAGGCTGAGGCTAGGAATCACTTGAGTCCAAAGGCAACACAGTGAGACCTAGTCGCTAAAAAAATAGCCGAGCATGGTGGTGTGTGCCTGTAACCCCAGCTACTTGGGAGGCTGAAGCTAGGAATCACTTGAGTCTGTGGGTTTGGGACTACCCTGGGCAACATAGAGAGACCTAGTCTCTTAAAAACAAAAACAAAACAATAAAACATGCAGCAAGAGCCAGGGACTGCATCTTAAGCCTGAGAAGGGAATCAAGACTGAAGGTAAAAAACTGGATGGCAAGCACCTCATTTGAACCCTTGATAAAAGTCTTACCTGGTGCTGGGATCTACTTCTGGAGCACTGACACAGCCAATACATTTTCTGGTTTTGCTTAAACCAGTTTAGGGTGGTTTTTAGTGAATCTTTTACCTATGTGACATAAAATGAGAAAATATGGCCAATGCCACACTACAAACCTGTCTAATCTCTGCTTCCTATCTTCCAAGATTGGTGAGGGTGAAAGTCCTAGGGGTGGGGGAAGAGTGAGGAGCTGGAAATAACCCTAAATGATTACACTGAAGATTCAGAGTTTCTGTCTGAGCTATGCTTCTGCAAGTTTCCTCCAGATGTTTACCTTTTCTCTCCTGTGACTGCTGAAGCGCCCAGAGGAACAATACCAGTATCCCAGTGATTTATTTGATATCTTAAAAAATTACTGAGGGCCTGTAGTACTGAGCTCATGTTCAAATTAAGTTTGCTGGAAATCTAATTTGGGATGAGTAATTTAATTTGGCTACTACAATTAAAAGTGGTGCAGTATTTGTGTTTTAAAGGAAAACCATATTAGATTCATCTAATCTTATTAGGTGAATATCACATTTAGATCACATTATATCTGGAATAGATAACTACTGCATTGATTTCTATCATAAATCACTCAGGAGACCAAATGGACTTTTCCCTGCTCCCTGCCCACCCACCTGAGCAGGTCAGAGGCAGCAGTGGTCTGAAACGAGGCCTCGGGGAGCATTCCACCGCACAGCTCTGAAATTCCTGTATCCCGCACCCAAAACTTCACTGACAACACCCCCTGTTTTACAGATGAGTAAACGGTGGTCTCAAGTGAACAAGTGACTCACTTGGGATCACAGTCAGGCAGTGGCAGAGCTGACAGTTCCCTGACCCCAGGTTTGGGTCCTTGCCACTCTACCACATATGCTTTTAATAAGAACCTACATGAGAAACAGCCGGAGGGTCCCTGAGACCCTGCTGAGACTCACTTAGCTAAAACCAGGGAGTCCTCAGATACCATCTAGAGGTTTCTCCCTGCTTCTCTTAAGTATCCTGGGGAAATCAGAGAAAAGTCAACCCCACTATCTCCCTGGGCAATATAGACTAGTGGCCCAAATCCTTCTTGTCAAAGCTATGTCTTGATGACTATTTAAAACCCCTAGATAACTAAAATTCACATTAAGAACATTCAAACCATATGATGATGGGCAAGGAAAAAGAATCTGCTTTGCTTTTAAAAATGGTTTTAAGTTCAGGAATACCACTAGCCAGGCAGATTCCGTGGGTGTGAGCGCACACATCAGGATTTCAGCTGCAGAATTCCAGCTGAAGAAATTAGGTTATGAGGTAAAATCAAGGAAAGGAGAAGCTAGACAAAAATATTGATACCACATGACAAGTTAATATACATACTGCATACAAATCACTTATTAATGATGAAACAAAGATGGAAAACTGTATAATAAAAATGAGAAAGGACACAAAAAAAGCAATCCTCTCTCTCACTCTCTTGCTCACACACACACAAAGATTACTGACGGCCTCATGGAAAAAATGCTCAAACTCATTAGTAATTAAAGCTTGCAAATTAAAACAATGCAAGACTGTTTTCAATAATCAATCTGACAAAAACCAAAACAACTATAGTGTCCAGAGTAGTCAGGACAGCACTGAAGTGAGAACCCTTAGACACTGCTGATGGCAGTGTAAATGAGTCAATGTTTCTGAAAGGTTCCCTAGTAATAAATATTGCCAGCCTTATGGCTGATCAGGTTCACTTCCAAGAATTTTCCCTGAGGAAACAATAAGAATATGCAAAGATTTATGCACAAGGATATTTATAGCAGCACTATTCATAATAATAAAAATCTAGGAAAACCATAATAGAAAAATGGTTTATGTGAATTATAATATATCTATTATAGACATTAACATGTTTTTGAAAAAGATTTAGATAGGGAAATGCTCGCAAAATGATACTAAAATTCAAAGCTCTTAATAGGATGATACCACTCTGCAGAGAAAATATATATACTAAACATTTATAAATATAAAATAAGGTGACAGATTAAGCTAAATTGTGCAACCAATGTTCGTGGTTATCTTTCCAGAAAGTAGGGCTGTCACTGGGAAGCCACTGCCTAGCCAGGGACTACATTTCCCAGCACCCTTTGCAGCTAAGCAGCACCATGTGACTATTTCCACCAATGGAATGTAGGCAGAAGTGGTTGTAGTGGTGGGGGCACTTTCAGATGAGAGCTCAGAAAGTCGTGTCCGGTCCCCCCCCCCCCACCCCACCCCATGCTCCCTTCCTCTGACTGACACTAGATGCAGAGAATCCCAAAGCCCTGGAGAATGGAAGAATCCTAAGATGCAAGGAGGCTGGGCTAATGAATTGTTCATTGGAGGGCTGGCCATCAATCAGGAAGACCTACATGAGAAATAAAACCTTTTCTAGGTTAACTTATCACTTGGGATTTAGTTTCTTCATTAAGTGTTACTCTATCTTACGTTAAATGAAGTAAGCCAGAGGGAGAACAATAAAATACTGGAAGGTGTCACTTCTGTGGAATATAGAGAAACCAAACAAAGGGTCAGACAAAGACAAACCATAAACCATGCTTGAAAGCTGACTACAGATCTGAAGCATCCAGAGGGAGGGGAGAGGGGAAGAGGTCAAAGGAGTAGGGGTGGGAAAGGTGGGCACGGGTTGAGGGGACTCACATAATGGTCAGTGGTGGAGGACTGTGGGTGCTTTCATTGGGGGAGAGCTATGGTGACCACAGCTGAGGGAAGAAATCCTCTACTGACAAAAATTAACAAGGATGTAACTTGTACTTCATTATAAAAAAAATAAATAAGTAACTCTTACTGATTTAGACATATAGAAAACTGCTGAAAGGAAAACTGACCGAATTTTACCTAATGCACTGTATGACAGTCAAATTGTAAGTAAATTTTTTAAATGCATTTTTCTACCACAGACACATCTTACTTGATAGCCAATAGCCATTAAAATAGAAAAGCAAACTTCAGAGGGCCATGCTGTGTAATTAAATCTCTTAGTAAAATTTGAGGTAGGTTACAAAAACAAGAGTTTGAAAAATTAAAAAGACTCAAAGAGAAAAAAAATCTAGATTTACAACCTCTCAAAATCTACTAAAACAATTCTGGACAAATAGTTCCTTTAAAATCTTCCAATGTAAAAAAACTAAACAACAAATACTGCTGGGAAAACTAGAATTTATATAACATAAAATATTACTAGCCTTCCATAAAGACTGTGTGAATTAATAAGTGAGGAGTAAACACAAAAATCGAGGAAAAGTATAAGTACCTAGTCATAAAGTAACACTCAAGTACTTACAAAAGATTTTCAAACTCAATAATAATTAAATAAGTGAAAATTAAAGTAAGATATTCTTTATCCCTCTATCAGATTAGCAAATATTTAAAACACTGTGAGTACACCCAATGTAAGCGATGTTATAATGAAATGAGTGATCATATTGTTACAGGAAGGAGTTTAACATGGTATCACATTTCCAACAAGCCAATTGGCATGACAGGGAAAAAAGCCTTAAAAATTCTTTGACCTTCTAGATAGTCATCCAAAGAAATAAACAAGTACACATTAGAATGGTCTGAATAGGGGGAAAAGGGAAACAACTTAGATATTCATCTATAGGAGACTGACTGGATAAATGATGATGTGTATAAATATATTCCATGTTGGAAAAATACACAGGCAGAATGTAAATTATGCTGAAAATCTAAATGTACTCAAGTCCCAAACTGTCAACAATACAAAAAAAGCAAGATATATATATATACATATATATAAAGCAAGATATAAAACAATACAGATAGTGTAATTACTGCATGAAAATGTTTATGTATATGTACATGTATTACAAATGCATAAGGAAAAGCTCTAACAGGATTTTAATCAAAATGCTTACAGTTTCACTTTCTTCTTTATAAGTTTTTATCTTCTAACTCTTTAAACTATGAATATGTATGACTTATTTTTTCTGTTTTATTATGGAAAGTTTCAAACATGTACAAAACTAGCTAGAATATATGTACCCACTGCTCAGTTTCATTTATCAAACCTGGTTAACTTTGCTTCATCGATATGCTTTTTGCCCTTATACTAGATTATTTTAACATAAATCCTGGCTGTATCACTCATCCATAAATAAATGTCAACAGGCAAATATGCAATACATGCAATATATGCAATATATTTTTATACTTTTTATACTTAACATAGTCAAAGTAAATACCTGATATTTCCTTTGCCCATAATATTTTAATGTGTATTTTTAAAATTTAACAATGACCCTGACAAAATTAATGATTATATCTCAATATCATCAACTGTCAGTGTCTCAATTTCCCCAATTACCTCATAAATGAGATTTTCTAGTAGATTGATTTAAGTCAGGATACAAGCAAGATTTACATTTGCATTTGTAGTGGTTATATCTTTGAAGTCTTTTTAAATTGATGACATAGTGACATAGTGCCTCCTTCTTTCCATGCCATTTTATCTATTTTATTGAGAAACGCGGGCATTATGTCCCAAGAATCTGCTATACCCTTCTGGTGTCTTGAGCACCTGTACTTTTTCTAAGTTGAGATTTAGTTCTAGTGACTAGTGATTTGCATGTTCTATTAATTTATTTAAAAAATACTTCTAATCACTTGTAGTATTATTATATAGGCAAAACAATAAAGCTAAATTCAATTTCCAAAGAACCTCCAAATTAGCCTTTCTAACTCACCCATTTAGGCAATTCATTAAAATTCAGTGTCCCAAAGGTTTCTGATTCCTGAACATAGACTAGGTTAAAGCTTTCTCACCCAGAAAGCATGCTGTAACTAGTCCTGGACTGATTGCCTTTTTTTTTTTTTTTTTTTTTTTTTTCAAGATGGCTGTCACATTTTACATGCATCTTCCCTTCCTCAGCGGTAAACTCAATCACCTTCCAACAAGGGCAATTTCCGCCAATAGAAACTTAACACCATCGTAGAATTACAATTGTCTTCAAACTTCCTTGTTGTAAAAAAAAAAAAAAAATTGTATGGAAGCACATAATTGGAAATTTGGAAATGAGAGAAAACGAAACAAACCAACCATAATTGCACTCTTACAACACAGTCATTGTTGCCTGTACACTTATTTGATACATAATTGTCATCAGTGAAAATAAGGTTTAAAAGCCGGGCACGGTGGCGCATACGTGCAAGCTTCAAACTATGAAGCGGCTGGGGATTGCAGTTCGAGTCCTGCTCGGGGCAACATAGCGAGATCTAGTCTCCAAAAAATAGCTGGGCGTGGTGGCACGCGCCTGTAACCCCAGCTACCTGGGAAGCTGAGGCTGGGGACTGCTTGAGTCCGTGGTACCCTGTGCAGCATGAGCCTGCGGTTCCATGGGCAAAAATAGCGAGACCTAGTCTCAAAAAAAAAAAAAAAAAAGGCGGGAAGGGTTAAAATACAGTTAACAAATACATTAAAATATTTGTTATTAATGCTAATGGCATAAAACAATAATAATACATATAGGATGTCTGTAAGCCAGTTTAAGAAGAATGTGACCAATTCCCAAAATATCACCATGGATTCCTTCTTCATCCTAGCCTCTCATCTCATCACCATTCTGATTTTTTGTCTATTTTCACCAAGTCTAAAAGGTTTAGCCACATGCACATGGATATGTGAACACTCTATTGTTAGTCTGCATACATTTGAATTTTATGTAACTGGAGTCGCACTGTACATTTCTTGCAACTTGCTTTTTTTGTAAACGTTATTTTTCTGAGATTTTTTTTCATGTGACATGCAGCTATAGTTCATTCATCTAATAGTACAGCTGTATAGCTGTATTCCACAGCAAAAGTAAACCACAATTTATATTGCAATTTCAGCACACAAAATAATAAATATCTTGTCACACTGCTATTTATCTCCAAAAAAATTAATTAGAGTATTATGCTGAGAGAACTATTTTTAGTTACCAAACTGCTGAGCATTATTTGTGTATGTACTCTGTGTGTGTATTTACTTTGTTAATAATACCTCAAGACATCAGCTTTGTATCAAAAGCTTAAATATTCTGTATTATTTTCTTTATAGGGGTTGAGGAAGATGGTCCATCTAAGTGGTATACTGGAACAAAATGTATGAATAAATAATACAAGGTGGCCTTTTAATACACTGTAAAATTGCTTTAATATTGTAATATCACCAGAATATGCAGTGTTCATTAAAAATGTATTTTGGGGTTAATAAACTATTGCCTTATTGTAATTTTTAATCTACATACCCTTTTGCAGAATTGAACATTTTCCATCTATTTGTTTAATGTTGCATTTAGCTGTTGATTCAAAACATTCTACCAAGATTTTAGTAGCTTTCTTATAAATTTGTTTAAGTATTTCCTGTAATAAAAATATTCTCTCCTGTTAATGCATATCTTTTCTCAGTCTATACTTCTCTCTTAGATTTTTATATGAAATTTTTTATTTCCCACTGGTTTGATTGACTATTCTTTTCCTTTTTGAATTTTATTCTTTTGTTTCTAAGCAATATTCAATTCCATAGATTTCCTATGCTTCCACATTTTGCATTTAATTGTTTAATCCATTTGTAATTCATTTTGGTGAAGTCAAAATGATTTTCCCCAAATTGCTAACTGGCCATCAAAATTTATTGAATAATTTTCCCTTCCCCATTGATTTGCAATGACTTCTTTATGGTTTATTAAATTACTTATGTAAGGGTCTATTTCTGAACTGTCCTAGCTCACTGTTTCCTTATCTGTTTCCTTCTCCTGTGTAGTACCACAGCATTTTAATTATAAATCCATAATGCATTTTAATACCTAGTAGTATCTGATATTTTAATATCGGATAGATTCTAACTTCCTTCCCCTAAAACCATTTTCAGAATTCTCCTCTAAGTTCTTTCTCAGCCACTGACTTATTTTGTGAAACATAAAAAATCCTGATGGGATTTTGAAAGGAATGGCATTATACTCATTTCAGAAGTATCCAAATCCTTAATTTTAATACCACTATCCAGAAATAATAGGGCTTTTAATCTCTTTAACTTTTCTTAGTCTATGCAATCTGTAGTTTTTTTTTTTTTTCATTTATTACAATATTTATTCTTCAAGTTACTATTTTATAACTTTCTGCACTGGTCATTTGTTTTGATATCAATTGTAACCAATGATGTCTTCTTTATGGGAACCACAAAGAGGATGATACCAGTGAGCTGTATGAAGTCAATCTTCCTTATCATATTAGGAAACAGTCATGGTCATTTTACATATTCTTTTTCAAGTGGTTTTATAAAAACTGGAAATTGAATTGACTGAATGCACCCTTAGTTTAATGATATTATATAATTTTATTTAATTCACATGACTGATGTGAAAATAAAATCATTTCTGCATTCCAAGAATATCACCTGCTTGATCATAGTGATATATCACATACTCTAGTGTTGACACCTACCAAGTAGAATTTTATCTAAAAATTTTACATTCTCAAGCAAGTTTGGTACGGAGTCTCCTTTTGGACCCTTACCATTTCTGTTATCAAGGTCATGTTTGCTTGAAAGAGGTTCTGGAAGTTTTCCATCTTTTTTTTTTAAATCCTGGAACAGCTTCTACATAGACACAGTAATTAAACGTTCCTTGAAAGTTTAAAAGGGTTTTCAATTTGAAGATGTTTTGCCCAGCACAGGTTTTACATGTGTGTTGTAGTGAGGCCATGTGGACATCACCATGTTGGTACACATTTAAAATGTCACTGTAAGAGATTAATCTCTAGTGAACAGGGGATATTTTCATTGCAATTTTCTGCCTTTCCCTCATGAGAAAGGAGTAAGATAATGAAGTGCAAAGAAGGAAAACATTTTCTCAGACCAAAAGCTTCCTTTCTAGAGACCCATACAGAAGATTACAGAAGGTGGTCAGGGAATGGTGACTGCTGACCCATCCAAATGTCACTGAAACTAATCAAGTCCACCACTAATACAGGGAAGTACAAAACCCATGACCTGAAGACTTCACCCCAGGTCACCTCTAGCTCTGTGGTAAAGGTCTTCCATTTTTGTTGTCCACAGAGCCATCTTCCCCAGCTGTAGGACAATGCAACTCTTCCTTAGCAATGGAAGCTTGTGACTCTGAAGCTCTCCCTACTCACTAGAGGCTCCTGGACCCATGACTGGGCAAGTACTTGAACGTGGCCACAAATAAAGAGTCAGAACTGAGTGAAGCCCAGGGAGTTAGTGTGCTAGGGTGGCCACGGCCAAGTTCCTCAGATAAAGGGCTTAAATAAAAGTCAGAGTTGGGATGGGTTGATTCCTTGTGCCTCACCACCCAACCCAGATTCCATGTTGAAGTCCTAGCCCCCAATATGATTCTGTTACGAGCTAAACAGATTAAGGTGAGTCATAAGTGTGCTCCCCCGCCCCCCGTATGAGGGTGTGAGGGATGTCCTTACAGAAAGAGGAACACACACCAGAGTTTCTCTCCCAATGAGTGCATGAAGAGAGTGTGTGAGCTCAGTGCCAGGTGGCAGCTGCTTACAATCCAAGAGATCTCAGGATGAGGCCTCCTTTCCAAGCACCACCATCTTGGACTTCTCAACCTCCAGAAGTAAGAAATATAGTTCTATCAGTTAAGCCACCCAGTCTATTGTACACTGTCATTGGCAGCCTGAGATGACTCAGACAAGAGGGCTATAATAATTTCTGTCTGAAAGAACACTGACATGCAAACTGAATAGCCTGCAGGAGGGCGGGATTCACCTTGAAAGAAACGAGTGGTAAAGAATCTGAACAAATTAAGATTGTGAGTTTAGTAGAACATGTAAGGACTATGAGCACATGTAAGAATATAAATAGGACTCAAACCATGTCCAAGAATGAGTTTATGAATAGGGCAGTTATTGCAGACATGAGAGGGATAGAGACCTGTCTGCTTTTTCTTGATGCACCTTAGTTCATGTTCCTGTTCCCAGAGGCTTCCTGAAACCTTAGGGTTCAATGGAACCCTGAGCTAAGTGAGTGAGTTCAGGAGTGAGTTCTAGGACGACCTGGTGCAAAGGCAGGGGCCTCGAAATCCTCTTTGGCACTAGAATTTCATGACTCCAATCAGGAGTTCACACTGGCAAGTGGGTTTTTCTCCCTTTCTACAAGGACAGAGAAGATGCTTTCACAAAGTCAAGGTCTCACACAGAAGCTTAATCCCTGGCTGGAAGGCAAAACATGTTCGTGGCAAAGGCAAGCAGGCATGTGAAGCGAAGCAGAATGAGGAACATTTTATTACTGTTTTGGATGCCAGAGGTGGTTGGGTGTATGTTTGGGGTTTTTTAATGATTCCAAAAGACATCTTAAAAAGTCATACTCCTTTGGCAGCTCCAAGGCACAACTGTTGCTACAAGTACTAACACTTACCAGCAACGGGTTGATGAACAGACTGTTTTTCTTAAGAGCACCCTTTCCATTCTAGAGTGATTCAGACAAGGCTGTTTGGCTGGGGCTGGGGGAAGGGGTGTTCCATGCACAAAGGCACATATACCACCAAAGACCAAGTAAAATTGGATGGATTATGTTTATATGTGATACTGGGGAAAAGGAAAAGCTGTTGGCATACTTCTTCATTTGAACTATTTAGGTGCTGCAAGATTTTCCTGCTCCTGGTGGAAAGTTAAATGAGCAAGCCTAAGTTAATGACTTGAGAGTAAACTTCCTTTTTTATGAAACAAATTGGATTTACCAAGGCTGCGTTCACATGACTTTCCCCCATCCCTTTCAATCAAATAAAGATATAACTTTAAAGAATTCCTGAGCTCCAAAAGAAGTATGGTACCAAAAAAAAAAAAAAAAGAAGAAAAAGAAGAAAAAAGAAGTATGGTTCCTCTCGTCGTCCCCCCCCCACAGCTGTGCAGTAAGTAGGTGACCCCATATCTTCCCACACCTGTTACAGACAGAGGCAGACTCATGCCTGATGCAGGGCTCACAAGTGATGTCAGAAAAATAAGCACAGTACAGTAAATTACTCCTAAATATGAATCATTCCATATCAAGATATATGTTTTATTCTTAGATTATCTCCTCTCTAATAGTTTAGCATAGAGAGGGACCTTCCTTTTATGAAACGGTAGTGGCAGATGTTAGATTTTTAAAACATGAATCTTTGACAAATAAAATTGTAATCTCTAGACCAATCTACTAGAAGGATAGATGTTTTTTTGGTGATTCCTTAGGCCAGGCCATCTACATTTGAGAATCACTTGCCAACAGCACCCTCTGAACAAAGGACCTTAGTTAGGGTCAGTCACTAGATATCACAAGCTCTCCTAATTGTCACAATGGCCATCAGCTTTGGAAGCAAAAACGACCTATAGAAAATTAATTCTTGCTTTAATCAATACTTAGAGATGGTGTTGGGGAAGTGGGTAAAAACTTTACTATTGTCTATAGAAACCTGCTCACTCCAGAACCTTCCCCTCTACCTACAGGCTCCTTACTGAATCCTAGCAAGTATTCATCCTCAAAACTGTGTGCTCCCTGTTTCGGAACACAGGTGACACAGTGCAAGGGCACCCACCCCACTCCAGCTAATAAGATGCTGGATTAGGGTGGTTCCACAATCCCATATGACCAGCCTGTGCTCTCCCTACCATCGGTTTGAGAACCCAAATTAAGATAGTCCATGCTTCTGAGAGGGCAGCCATATGGTACCGAAGGTTTGAGAGAACAATTCACAACATTTTGTCAGCTGTGAAATAAATGCCCAAGATTAGCTTCTCCCTCCTGCAGCATCTCAGCTGATCTGGGTGATCCTAAAATCCTAATGGTGTGGCTGGTTTGGGAAACCACAACCAAAGAAGGCCACTTACCCCTTCAGAGTTTCCAAACTGAGACCTAAGACAAGATTAGTGGGGTTAGGTCACAGCAGACCAACAACCATTTAAAGATTTTTTAACTAAGAATATGTTAATGTATTGCCACAAAATTGACAGATTATATTATCTTTATTTTCACCGCATGCTATATGAAATCTTTATTTAGGTATTACCCTAAATAGAACCTTTAAAAAACAAACACTTTGGTAGGAAAAAAAATCCATAAACACTAAATATTTTAATACCTTTATTTACCTCTTCTCTAAAGGAGCTAATCAGTGACAGACAGTATTTGTTGTGGAGAAAGTTAATTTCTTAGATTAAATGTGCACAAAACACATAAATGAGATAATACTTTGAGATATATGAAGTTAATAAAGGTAGCATTTATTGGACCAATCACTGGGCCACTAGACATTTTACTTAGATCACCTCAGTTAATCCTTATGACAAACCTATAAAGTAAGAGCTAGTCTTATTCCCATTTTATAGATGAGGTTATAAATGATTAACCTCATTACTGTAATTTAATTTCTACTAGCTCAGAATTGGAGCTCAGTGTTTAGTTATTAAAAAAAGGTTGACTAAGCAAATTAGAAATTAAAGAGGATTGTGAAAGGCATATTTAGCCTACTACATCTTATTGTTTTAAGACATACTGAAAAGCAGATGCAAACTCCAAGTCTTCCAACAGAAACCATTTGGAAAGGTTCTACCTGAAACTACACTGCGTTAAAAACACTTTAAAATTCAGACACTGATTAGTTACCAGTGAGTTTCCTCTATTACTCCCAACAATTAGCCCAAATTGGTAAGATTTCTTTACATGACGCACAAATGGGGTGAAAAGGTATTGGAGGGCTGGTGACAAGTGGAGTTTCTTTCTACATCCATGCTGCAGTCCACTTTGTCCCTATACTTTGCAGGTAGATGATCCAATTAATTCACCTCATGTGCTGTGAGAGCCCCTTGGAATTTGTTTTCTTGATATTCACAACCCTAAAGAATTTGGATGATAAAACACTAACCCACAGTTTTTTCGTGGCACTTGCTCAGATTTTGCTTCACACTGTTTCAAGAGGTTCTGTGTTGGTTTTCCTGAGAAAATACAACAGGCTTTCAAGAAACACTTTAATGAATTAATGAATAGCCTTGAGTAAGTCACTTGACTTCCCTGGGTCTTTTCAACTGTAGAAAGGATTTCTGTTGCTCCGTCTAGCCCTCATAGTCAACAGTTTTGAGTAGCTGAAGGAAGAATGTAAAGTTTCACTCATTCAAACAAACAAAAAACCTCTTCTGGCTCTAAAGTAGAAATACCCTTTTTATATAATACAAGCACTGCGTGTCAGAAGTCTTCCATTTGTTCTATTTACGCCCTCCACCCTTCCTCACTTAGTCCTGCGCCCCCAGAGGTTCTGAGTTCCACAGACAGCATAGACACTGCTCCTTGTCTTTGGGCAGAGACAGGCCTGAAGGAGATAGGAGCTCCAATGGGGGAGTCCAATGGGGGTATTTATTCTGTGGACTCATTCCCAGCAGGTTTCTGTAGGCTGAATGCATCCTTCCACCAGAAGGAGCCTGCCTTACAGCTTCACTTTCCCGTCCTGATAACCATGTCCTCCTCTTCTTTTTTAGAAGGCATGGAAAAAGCTCCCTGAAGTTGCTAGCCCTAGGATGCTTCAACAGCCTGGGTTGGTTCCTCTGGACCCTGCTTACGCCACTCAGAACAGCAACTTCACTTGCGTGAACTCTATCTCCTACTAGAACCCAAGACACAATGGCTAAAAACGAGGGTCAAAATCAGATACAACAACAACAAAAACGGAATAAATCAATTCACATGAGTCTCACATGAGAAGGGTGGAGAGAATGGCACATGGAAAGAAGAAAGAAATACCTCACACCTTAAAGAATCAAATTAGACACTGCTCAGTCCTTTCCCACTGTCACCGAGATCTTATAAAAAAGAGTTATCTCTTGCTAGACAAGGTCTTAAAGCTTACCCTTTCCCCCCCTCTCCCCACCCTCAAATTTTCTTTACACACAGATAGAACTGACCTCTCAGGCAGCTGCTGTGTGGTCAATTGGGACCTGGCAGAGGTCATAGTTACATGTCATTTTCTAGAAGAACAAATCGAGGCTGGAAGAGACGGAGGGCCAGAGATGATAAAAGCACTAGAAAAGAGCCCAGGGCCAGCTCAAAGGTTCTTTGGTTCAGGAGTCTGGCCCTACCAAGCTCTGTGGAGTTTCTCGGGGCAACTTCCATGCCACAGTTCTCTAGAGATGTTTAACTCTCTCTTGGCACTTCTAGAACTACCACAAACATCCTCAGGCTCCCTCACAACCCTGCAAAGTCAAGCGAAAAGACAGGCAGCCCTCAGTCCCATACCAGAGGCACTGAATTCCACAATCACTAACCATTTCCCAAGGAAGGTTTTCAGAAATTTATGAGCGTGTAGGCCCGGGGCAACCCTCATCCCCTTCTCGGGGTAACTTTCACACCATGGGGTAAAAAAAAACCCATAAGATCTCTTTGATGTGAAGCATTCAGGTGTCCAGAGTTTCAGAGAGGCTACCTGTTTTGGGATCAAGAAGCTTAATCTCAAGGTTGTCCTGCTTCCATGTCTTCCTCCTTTAGCATCCGGCAGAGCCAGGGCCTGTAGGAGTGACCCAAATAGCACATTCAGGATATGTGGCTTCAACAAGGGACAGGTCACATCAGTCAGTGGCAAAGG
The DNA here is from genome assembly GCA_004024945.1 of Uropsilus gracilis. Classification (NCBI taxonomy): domain Eukaryota; kingdom Metazoa; phylum Chordata; class Mammalia; order Eulipotyphla; family Talpidae; genus Uropsilus; species Uropsilus gracilis. The sequence continues at coordinate 195,209 of PVHY01000260.1, forward strand.
ACAAGGTCCTGAAGAACCCAAGAGCTGAGGATGCTGCCAAGAGGTGGACCCTGAAAAGGGTGCTAGGAAAATTTCCCAGGGAGAAGAGGTTTTTAGGAGTAAAAAGACGATACCCAGTTCTCCTTTTCTCATGATGCAGACCCAAATCCCAAGAGCCATTACAATTCCCCTCTTTCCCTTACAACCAATATCAAACCCATTAACAAATGACGCCAGGGTTATCTTCACAATAGACAGTTAGACAATACACACCACAATATACACTTGCCACTTCTTAGTACCACCACTGGTGGTCCCAGCTGGCTGCTTCTCTACTGAATCATTGCTATAACCTTCTCACTGGTCTCCTTAGTCCCACCACACCTTGAAAAACAGTTATTAAAGGTAGAACTGTATTATAAGTTGAACTATGTCTCCCACAAATTCCTGTTAAACTCCTAACCTCCCAGTATGTTCTTAACTGGAGACAGAGTTGTTGCTCATAAAAAAACTACTAAGATGCTGGAGTAGGATGGGTCCCTAATCCCATATGACCAGTAGCCTTAAAAAAATGAGAAATTCAGATACAGACACGCACATGGAGAAAGCCCATGTCAAAACTAGAGCTTTCCCCCATGAGCCCAGGAAAGAGGCCCAGAACAGTTCCTCTCGAGTGTATTCAGAGGGAGCATGGCCCTGACACCTGAATATCTGGCTTCCAGCTTCCAGAACCATGAGGTGATACAGTTCTGCCTCTTACGCTACCCAGTTTGTGGTACTTTGTTATGGCGGCCTCGGCAAATTATCACCTATGCTCCTTGCAGCCCAAGTGATTATTTAAAATCACTCGTTGGTCCAAAACATTCCTAGAGTGCTTCATCTCTCCCAGAGTAAAAGACAAAGTCCTTGAAATGTCCTACATGGCCCACAGATCTTGCCCTGCCTATTCTCCTACCTCTGCTCCTGCCTCTTCTTCTACTCTGCCCCTCCTCATATTCTTTCAGTCATGATGACTTCCTCGAACACTCCAGGTAGGTGCCTGCTTCAGGGTCTTTGCACTTACTCCTCCCATATGTTCCTCCTGCCAACCCTCACCCCTGGGGTTCCTTTATTTTTTTATTTTCTTCAGGTTTCTACTGTAGCATTACCATCTTAGTGAAATTCTTCACCTCACCCAGCACCTTTTCATATATATGTGTATACACACATGTAATTTTAATTTTACTGGGGTAAGACTTACAAAGTGCTTCAGAAATATAGGCTCTCCCCTCTCAGGTAGTGTTACCACACCACAACCACCACCAAGCTCACTACTCACTGTCCATCACGACATTCCACTGCTAGGGTTCCTTCTATCCCCTCCTTGTGTTTTTCTTTATATTGCCTATCACCATCTGACATTTATATTTTCACCTGTCTTCCCTCACACTAGACTATAAACTCCCAGAGGACAGGGACATTCTATTATGGTATGCCCCAGAATTTGACACATAGTAGTAGAAATAGATTTATTTGTGGAAAAGAAAGATTTATTTATGGAATGAAAGAAGTCTAGAAAAGCAAATTACAAGAAGGAGGAAGCTATCCACAATGTCAAAAGTAGCAGCGTTCAGAGAGATAAGGGTGAAGCGTCCGTTGAGTGTGGTAATGTGGAAGCCACTGGTGACCTTCGAGAGGGTAGTTCCTGAGGAAGACAGGAACCCCCCCCGCCCAGCAAATTGACCAGATCTCCCCAATGCCAGGCACACCTCTCACATGCAGAAGTGAGTCTGAGTGGGACTTATAGCTAAGGAGCAAACACTGGAGGCAGATTCTTCCCCAGACATCTGACTATGAGGGGAGGAAAAAGGGAATCGGAAACAGAGGGAGACAGTTTGAGGAAAGACTTTACAGCTGAGTGAGCGGGGCGGCAAAGCCACAGGAGACACCCCAGTTGAATGGACCCATGTACAGGAAGAAGGCACTGTCTGGCGGGGAGGAGGGACATGTCCTCTGAATGGAAGGAAACCAGGTTGGAAGGGGTCCAGATGCCAGTAACCTCATGGGAGGGGAGGCAGGAACCTGAGTGGGCTCACTGCTGGGCAACCGGCCTGTCAGTGAATAAATGGAGTCAGGTTGTCCCCTGGGTGAGAAAGGGCAATCAGGGAGAGGGAGCTCGATGGTGGGAACATCCCGTGTGGGCCATTGGAGAGGTGCAGGGTAGCTGAAACATATAGCACCAGCTCACGTTTCGTGCCCTCCATGCTCACCCACCTCATCCATGCTGGCCCTGATGGGAGACAGAGTAGGCTGAAGGCCACATCACTGAGGGCCCAGCTAAAGACCGAGACCTTGGTTTCAGAATAGTACAATGTGCATGGCTGTAAGGTTTCAGAGACAGACCACTGGCCTCCTGGATTGGGAGAGTCTTCTTAAAATTGAACCCTTAATAGCTCCCTTCATTTCTGTCAATTGCATCATTCTTGGACTCAACCCTCTGAGACCTCTTTGAACCCCACCCCCCCCAAGTTTCCCAACTTCTCCCAGTCAGCCACAAATCACATCCCTTGTGATAGGAAACGACTATTTGTTGAGCACCTACTATGTGCTGGGTGTAACACAATCTAAAATTCACATACAGTCATCCTGTGAAGTGTTTTTAGCTTCAAGTTACAGATGACAACACTTTAACTTTCAAGAAATCATACAATCTAAGGTGACACCTGTGGCAGGCGACAGAGCTAGGGTTTGAAATTTTCCCTCTCTTTATTTTTCTCCTTTTTTTCAATTTAAAAAACAATGCTTTACTTTTGGGGGTAGTTCTAGTATTCTAGGACAGTCGAGCAGCCAGTGTGGAAGGTTATATTTATCTCCTTTACTCCCTCAAACCAGTTTCCCTATTATTAATATTGTGCACTCGTGTGGCACATTTCTTACAGCTGACAGACCGATACTGATATATCATTATCAGGAACTACACTCTGTAGTTTACATTAGTATTCAGTTTGTGTGTTATATGCTTCCAAGAAAGGCCCAATGTCATGTATCTATCACAACAGCAGACAGCTTCTTACAGAATAGTTTTGCCTCTAAAAATCTTATTTCTTCTGTAGTCATGCGTCTATTCTCTTCCAAGCCTTCAACATTTCATTCCCAAAAGTCAACATGATAATTCCACTTCACCCCCAGCACCCCACATTAGAGTGTGCAGATCTAGAGAAAACTTCTGGCACTGTTTTTACCATCCCATTCAACTGACTTCAGGAATTCCTCCCCACAGGAACATTCCAAACACTGCTGCCATTCTTCAGAATCCTATATAAATGATACACATCTTTCGTCTATTGTGCTTTCTATGGACACCCAACTCTGCCCCTTCCAGTACCTTTCTCTCCCTTCTACGCCCTCCTGAGGGTCCCAACTACTGGTATAGTCCTCCCCTGCAGCTCCCTGTTTCTGACCACAAAGCGCCTGACCTTCTTTGTATCCACTGAACACACCACTCCAGCTCACTAAGCAGGGCACAGCTCTGCCGAGTTCCCTTTTAGCTTCTCTTGGAAGTGTTCCATTTGCCCAAGTAGAAATGCAAATCCCTTAAGAATAATTAATATCTGAGTTGGAAACAATCATGACCTCCCTCTACTCCACACAGGGTCTTAAACGGTGAAGAGAACTTGATCCATAGACCAATTCTGATAAAACTCAGATGCTACTATTCCAGGTGTTTTTTCAGAAGATCAGCTAGTCAAGGGAAATGACATGGGAACTTCTTCAAGTTTTTTGGAAGTACATCTATGAGTCTAACACCTTCTAATAGCTAGTAAGGGGAGGATAACTGGCTTTAGTTTCCCCCTCCTCTACATATCCAAGGTCTTGGTAGCCTTCCTTGCTTATTCCTTCAATGCTTTCACAAACAGATATCCTCTTCCCTCTTAAATGAAGAACTTGAACTGCAAGATCTGGCCGAATATATAGTTAACAGTAACCAGCAGAAAGACCAGAACTAAGTACCCAGAACTAGGAAAAAAGAATTCCAATTTCTGGGATATTGAGAGGTGGCCCTAGACCGTTTTCATCTGCACAGACCACACAACAATTCTGGGATTCTTACTAACACAGGGGGAGGATGGTTGAGAAAGGTGAAAGTCAGCAAAGTACTCAAGGTCTATTTCCTCATACCTGAGTACCAGAATAACAGGTCCTAAGGAAAATTATGGGGTCATGGTGATGTCATCTTCAAGATACCCAATAAGAAATTGAGATCTCCCAACCCAGTGGAAACAAAGGCACAGTGTGGTTCTCATGACACAAATAACAGGAGGCTTGGGGTCAGACCTGGGATAAAATTCTGACCTCATCACCCAGTGGCTGTTCAACCTTGAAGTGGCCACTGACCCTCTCTGAGTCTGATTCTGCATGTATAATGTGAAGCCTGCATAAAATGAGAAATGCTTAAAAACATCTTGAAGAGATTGTGATTGTGCAGGAGACAGATCTCTTGTACATACTGCTCTCCTCTTACCTCCAGCCTTCAGATCTCATGGCTCTCAACCTTCACGAATAGGAATCAGTAAAGAAGCTACAGAAATGTAAGTAAATGTGAGTAAATGAGTTCCCTTGGTGATAAGGTTTGCAAAGAAGGGTGGCCAAAATCAGCAAGAGGGAGGAGAACAAAAGCAGCACTGGACTTCTGTGAATGTCCTGGTTTCAGAACACACAAAGCTTCAGACCTCAGACAAGACCCAAACAGGAAGTTTATGACAAACACATAAGAACAACTGCAGGAGGCTGCAGAGCACTCAGAAAAGATGAAAACTAGCATTTTGGTGCGGGGTGGAGGCTGGAGGTAGAGGGGGTCAGTGCGGATAAAAAGGTGCCTCGCCGGCATTCGGAAAGCACACAACTCTTCCCAGATGTGAGATGGTCTCCGTGAGCATGGGGGCACCATCACCTGGAGCTGCCATGGTTTTCCAGACCCAGGGTCTGCCAAGGCCCTGTCTGCCGCCCTCCCCCCCCCCACCTCCTCAGGCACCACGGATTGCAAGCATTTAGTGCCTGGGTGAAGGAGAATTCAGTGCAGAAAGAGGAAGCGAGGTGTGGTGATCCCGCAGTACTCCTAGGTCACCTGCCCTGGCTGGCCTGCTTGTGTGGGACTTTATCAGACTCTCCTCATGCCCTAAAATGGAGCTCTCAGGCTGCCATTTTTTTCTGCTCTGAAATCCTACCTGGCACAAACACGTGCATTTGTATAGTTCTTACTGGTATAGGGCTTTCTGGTTTCAATTCACTTATGTGCACAGCAGGCAAATATGAGCATGCTTAATCCTCACACTCTGGGTGTCATCTCCTCAGCCAGAGGGCACCATCTCCTTGGATTACAGGAGGCACCATCTCCTTGGCTTACAGTCTCCCAGCTCCTGGACACCTGGTTCAGTGGCGGCGCCTATCAATCACATTAATAGGTCACACCAGCACCATGTCTACTACTCTGCCCTCTACCATGTCACATGCCTGGTCTCACTCCACGTTGCAAAGACAGGTCCCTCAGTTCCACCTGCAGGGGTGAAGAGCCCACATGAAAATTCTGTCCCTGCTGCCAGCCCCACTGCCTGGCCCCTCCTCGGTACCTCCGGCAGTGGTTTCCCCACCTCCCCAAGTTAGGTTCCTTTAAAAAAAATGACTCATTTAGGAAGACACAAACCCCAAAGCTTCAATGGTAAAAGATAAAGCAACCAAGTCTCTTGAAACACCTCCTACTCCACACAGAACGCATCCTGCAACAGAGCCCCCCTCACCGGACTGCCTAATTTGGAACATGCAGTATGGTCGACTCTTCTAGTAAAGGTACTTCCAGTAATGTCTGCTCTCTGAAACTTTCCAGGTCTTTCTTGCTAATGGAAGTGACTTTAGGCTGCCACAGCAGCTTCTTCAGCATGACAGGAGGCGAAGCTAACACCCATGCTTCCAACTCCTGGGTCGGAAATTAATGATTTGATGTTCTACTCCATTGGTGATTGTGGTGTAGGCTGTGGGCATTCTATCATTGATGTGAGGAGAATTAAGAGAATCAAGGGGTCTTTTTGTTTGTTTTTCCTTGAAAAAGATTTCTTCATATGCAAGACATTTATAAGATTTGTGCACAGAATTTGAAAATTACGGAACTGTATAGTATGCAAAATTACAACATTTTAGAGCTAAAAAGCTCATGGAGGATGATCCCAATCCAGGGATTCTTATCCAGGTTGCATGAAAAAATGACCAGGCCCCATTCCCAGAGACTTGGATATATTTGGACTCAAGTAGACTCTGGCATCAGGTTGTTTTTTTTTTTTTTTTAAGTTGCCCAACAATTTTAACTTGGATCCAGGCTCGAAAACCACTGACCAACTGCAGATAAGAAAGCTGAGTTCTAAGGAAAGGAGGGACAATCCAAATCACATGGCCAGAACCCAAGCCAGGACAAACCGGCCCTTTCCCAGCCCCATCTGGTTTCTGCATTGTGGCTCAGATTTTCAGTCCTCACAAATTTGTTTAAACCATTTTTATTTTTTAACTGGGGATACTAACTGCATTTTGTCAAGCAAGAGTATTTTTATAAATATCTACCAATTACAGTCACTGCTTCCTGACCGGTCTCCCTGCTATGTGCATACTGGCCCAGGTGAGATTTGACAATATCTGGGTCTGACCCATAACCTTATTCACCTTGACATCCCCTACTCCTCACTGAAACCCCTGTGATGAATACTAACAAAATCCAGTCCTCAAAATCCTCCACAAAAATCATTTCTGACAGTTCCTTTGCTGACCACAGACAACCACCCCCAGTCCCTCCAAACTCACATCTACCTTCTGACACATGACAATTAACATTTACACAAGTTACTCTAATCAGATTTATAGCTATTATTTCACATATACTATCCCTTCTAAATTTCTCTCCAATCAGGGATGTACTGGAAACTTTCAGAGAAGTCTATCTCTAAGGAGAAGATTTTCTTTATACCCTTCAGTTTGAATTTTGGGCAAGCATATTTTTTTTCGTGGAAAAAAAAAAATCACACACAAATGTACTCACGCACGCCAGAGCAGATTACAAATTACCTCTAAGGTCTGGTTCCACTTTACAAATATAGAAAATCGTCCGGGAAGTCTCCACACCCAAGTGCTAAATGTAAATGATAACTGGGTAGCAGGACTATGGGTGACTTTAATTTCACTTTTCTTTCCTCTTTACATATCTTTATTAGGTTTTATTTATGTAATGAAAGAATAATGAGAGTTTAAAACCTGAACCAAAACATTGATCTCTGAAACTCACACTGAGAAGCAGTGGCACAGAGCAGGTCAGAATTTGACATGTAGAAACATTCTGGCTTCTGCAAACTGACTAGGCCCGAGAAAATCAGGCAACTGACCCTGAGTCGTACCCAAAGAATAAATGGAGAAGAGATGCCTTTGCACAGCTGTCACAATCCCTCCTGGGCCCTCAGCTTTGTCTCCTGTGCAGCCTTCCCTGCTCCCCAAGCTTGAATCACATTGACCATTTTTCCCCTCCTGAGGATCTCACTGGCTCCTGCCTCTACATTTTTGCCCAGGCTATGCAATCCACCCTACTTCCTTCCTTCCTGATTCTCTGCAAAGGTGAGCAGTTACACATCCTCCAAGGAACATTTAAACCCACCACTTGCAGAACAGGAGCCCAGAAACTCTTTAGATGGAGTGTAACTGGAATTCTTCCACAGTTCCCACTGCTCCCTAATGTCTAACAAGAAGGTAATGAAGAGAGTTGAGTCAGGCAACAAGAACCACAAGCTCAAGGACCTAGAAATCAGAAGGTGTGCCATGTGTTTAGGAAAGAAAAAGGCATTGAGGATACCTAGATGTCCAAGATTCAGCAGATCCTAAGAAACTCCACAGCAAATATACCAGGGTTAGCAAAGAAAGGTTCAAGTGAAGCGTTCTCAGTCTTTCACCAGTTACTCATCCTTCCAATTTGCTCTACCCTTCCAGCATCTAGTTGGATCTAGGCCAACAGGAGTGGGTGGAAAAATAGGAATAGAGAAAAAAGAAATGAAATTAAGCAACAGTGCACTGAGGCAAGCTAAGATCCTTCCAGTGCAGCAGTTATCATCTTCCTGGGTGGCCTTGGGTGATTCTTGAAGGGGGATGGGAAACATGATACCTCAACCCTCTGCTTGCTGTCAGCCTTAAAAGTGATGGACGTTTGCTAGTTATCCAAACTACCTCAAAAGATACTTTTAAAGAACTCTGAAAGATTGGCCAAGCTCCATCCTGATGCCTCTGAGGCCTGCATGAGACTTTTTTGGTAAATCTTCATGAAATCAACTGCAGTAGCAATCACCTCTGCCCTAGAAGAAGGAAACCTTTGACAATTTTGGCTCCTCAAATGTTCACCTGGTTGGGCTTGGCTGCTTGGCGTGAGGCACAAAAAACTGTTAGGAGGATGTTACTCTAGATATGGGTAAGAGTGAGTTGTTCTCTCCCTTAAACACTCAGTTGGATGTCAAGTTCCTACTAGGTTCAGATTCAGCTTCTGATTCTTATCATTTCTTTTTAAAAAGCACACTCTTAGCATTTACCAACCAAACTGAAAGCCTATCTTCAAACCCCTCCCAAACTATGCTTGGTGGGCTCCATGATGACTCCCTCTGCAGAAGTTCCTCCAGATTCTGACCTGGCAATGCCTTCCCCCAGCGTTGGCTCCATGAGCAGGGGACCATCACCTAACCCTTCAGTTCTATACATAATTTATTAATTTAAGTCTCTTCAACTGAACCCTTTGAGTGAACAAAGAATTAAAAAAAAACAAAACAACTCAGGATCTAAGGTCTGCATTGAAGAAAGATGGAGTTCCACAGAGACTGAGGAGATGTACATACTCACCATGGCCAGAGGACACCCCCAGAAGGCACCTGGAGGGTGCAGTGGAGATGGCTAAAGGAGAGGTGGGAGGGGGCTGTACTGGTTGAGGACCAACTCGTGGAGGAAGTGAGATCCAAGTTGGGTCTTAGAACAAGTTCAACTGGGTCAATGGGGAGGAAGTGGGAAGACCATCCCAGGCAGTGGGATGAGCACATACGTGGCACTGACCGCAGGGTGGGGAGACCCCACAACAAAGAAGAGAACAGATAGCAGTGAGAGGCAATGAGTATGAGTTCAGGAGTATGTCAGACTCACTCCAAGCCCAACTCTATCTCTTGTTAGCTGTGTGACATGTGACTTAATTATCTCACTCAGTCCCACATTTGTCAGTAACACAGTGATGAAGGTAACCCCCGGCACCCACTGGGGTCATTGTAGAGACTTCATGAAAGGATGCTTTGGATGCTTGGTGCCTGCCATCAATGAATATTATCTGGCATCACTGCTGCACTCAAAACTATACAGGGCACGTCCTACCAAAGCCACATGCCGGGACACTGGCTGGCTGGTCACAGCCTTTACAACCTAATGAGTGTACGAGCCAAGAAGCATCAAGAAGCCCAGACAGCAGGGGTGGGTGCTCTCAGCCACACACACACACACACACACACACACACAAATACACACATTGTTTTCTGCCCTATTGGACCCACCGACTGCATGAACTGGGCTCCCAGGATTCCATCAGCATTTGGCCACATAGGAAGTATTTATTTCTTTCTTCCTCTTACCTCACTACCTTCAAGCAGTGGTTGTCTCTTCAGCATCACTGTTATTGGGGGAGGAACCCTTTTGCCCAGCTCGGAGCTCCTTCCTCCTGACCAAGAGGAGATAACAGCTTCCCCCCCAGTCCTGGGCTGTCTCCCTCTCCCTTGACTTCCCCAACCTTGCCTACTAAACACTCTCCTTTGTTAAAGTGTCTCTGTGACTAAACCTTTTGCCCTCAAAGGCCATCTCCAGCTGGGACCCTGACTGATGGAGTCAGAGCCACCAGATGCTCAGGGTTGAAAATACAAACTCACTCCTTCCTCCCCTCAGAGGCAGAAAGCAGGAATGAGGGTACTGAAGATAGAATCACCAGTGTGTTTGACCGAGAGCAATCACATGGAAATTTAACATCCCAGAGAATTCAGATAAAAACTCAGGGGAAAGCCCCTCTGTCAGCCCAGACAGGGCACATTCCAATCACACGATGCACCCCAGCAGGGGGACAAGATGTAGATGTACCTGGCACATAGTAGGTACTCAATAGACATTTATTCATGCACATCCTCTGGCTAGGGATGGAGCGTGAAAGCCAAGAGATCTTTCAGGAAAGGACATGGCACAGAAGCAGCTACTTCACGGAGCAGCCACCAAAGCGCCCTCTGCTCACATGCCAAGAAGCTCTGAGACACCGCCAGCTACATGAACACGTTCCCAGACGTCGTCTTTGATACAATACTACAAATGCTATTTCCTTATCTCTTAGCAAATCATTCCTGACGCTTACATATGATGTCTTGATGTCTCTCTTGCGGATTTCATCACTCCGGACTCCTTCACAGGACCACACATAGCTTTGGTTCAGGGCAATTCAAAAGCATTTCTTAAGTGCTAACTGTGTGCAAGTAACATGCTGGATACTGGAAATTCAAAGATGACTAAGATCAAGTCTCAGGATCCAAGAGTCACATAGACAGACAGAAACACACACACACACACACACACGCACATACAGAAAAAAGTTTTACTCTCATCAATGGGATTTTCAGAAGTAAAGTTGAATCACATTTGGTCATGAAGGATGGGGCTGAGAAAAAGGCGGGCAAGGCAGCTGGAGACATGAAGAGGACAGGGGAGGCGGAAGAGCAGCTCCCGGGAAAGCAGAACAGAACTGACATGGCTGAGAGGAGAAATGAGCTGGGCACAGACTTTCTCTCAAAGTGGAACTACCAGACTCAAGAACAAGAACAGAACATCTGGTCAGAACTCAGTATGTCTGCCTCTGCAAACAGTTAAAGGAAGCCTGGTCCAGTGTGGGGCAAAGATACCTGCTGTGAAGAGGATGTTTCTCAGTCCACCTCTCAATGCCAACTACAGGCCAGTCTTGGGGTCAGTCAGATCAGTGTGTGGAAAGGGGATCTCGCTAATGCCACTGACAGGACCCTTGCTCCATGAAAAAAATAAAAAACTTTTACATATATTTGCTCTTATTTGGAATTCTAAAATAGCGTCCATTCCTCTCACCTAAAAGTTCTCTCCCTTTATAAGGTTAATGCCTTGGGAGGGGCGAATTCTTAGCCACCGCATACCTACTTACTAAGAATGATTCCAAAAAATCCCTGGAAAACAGGCTTTACATGAGGATATTCAAAAGATTATCTGTTGAGGCCAGGCATGGTGTTGCGTGCCTTTAATCGAAGCCTACAATGTGCGAGGCTGAGGGTAGGAATTGTCTTGGGTTCGAGACCCATCCAGGGGTCCAAGACCCGCCTGGGGCAACATAGCTAGACCTAGTCTCCAAAAATAGCTGGGCATGGTGGCACATGCCTGCAATCCTACCTAACTAGGAAGGCTGAGGCAGGAGATCACTTGAGTCCATAGTACTCTGGGCAAGAAAGCAAGACCTAGTCTCAAAAAAAAAAAAAAAATTATCTGTGACTGAGGGTGAGACCAGGAGAAGAGGGAGAGGCTCAAAGAAGAGAAGGCCATTCCCACACTGAACCAAAAGGCAAAGAGGAAGAGAGTTTGATGTGGCACCCCAAAAAAGACTTTTCCACTAGGCTTTTAAAATTGAAGTATATATATATATATAATTCATGCAGCATAAAATTTTCTCTGTAAGCTGCATAGTTCAGTGCTTTTTTTTTTTAGCATAGTCATATGATTGTACAAGCATCACTACAATCTAATTGCAAAAGATTTCATTATCTGCAAGGAAAGCTCATATCCATTATCATCACTCCCCACTCCCCTCTTTTCCTGGCAACCACTTTTCTAACTCCACAATCTTGCCCATTCCGAACATTTCATATTAAAGAAATACCATCTGCAGTCTTTTGTGTCTGACTTCTATTACTTTTCAAGAATTAGTCGTGTCAATAGTTTGTTCCTTTTTGATGGCTAAGTAATATTCTACTGTGTCCATAGAACACATTTTACTTCTCTATCAAAAGCCTTGTTTGTTTTTTTTTAAAAGCCTTTTTTAAAGAATAGAATAAATTTTACTCTTACAAAGAAGAGCCTCGAGTAGACTTAGGGCTGTTCAGGCAATGCATCCATTTGTATACCCCTCATTGGACCAGTGTGATTCTCTAAATACACAGTAGCTCAGGTCTGCAGCCTTCAACCACAAAGGCCATTAACAGGCACAACTCAAATTCTTTCTGACATTATTTGTACTGAATCTTAAAATGTGTTTTACGCTGGTCACAGTGGCACGTGGCTTTAATCCCAGTCTAGGAAGGGAGGCTGAGACTGGGAATTGCTTGACTCCATGGGTTTGAGACCCACCCAGGGCAATGTAGTGAGACCTCGTCTCCAAGCTACCTGGGAAGCTGAGGCTGGGGATCGCTTGAGTCCAGGGTACCCCGGGCAACGAGAATCTGCGGTTCTCAAGACAATATAGCAAGACCTAGCCTCAAAAAAAAAAAAAATCTGTTTTGTGAGTTTCCACAGTCCTAAAAACCTCAGATGGAAGAACGGGGCCAGCTTCACTGGCATATGACTTATGCAAGTTCAGAGGACCTGAAATTGGGTTTCATGCACACTTGTTGCTATAATGAAAGTTAAAAATTCTTCAGTGACCCCCACATTTACATTTCGCACCGACTCTACCAAATTACATTGCTGGTCACAGGCAACACAGAAGGGCTGGGGCATAGTTGGTAGATGGCAATCTTCCTCAAGAGATGTGTTACATGACAACTCAGAGTCAGGTTGGGTGTCAAGGGGGGCTTTGAAGAAACTGCAAGAGAGACGGCGGGTCTAGAACTGTGCTGAAAACCTGGCTTCCGAACGCCCAAGACCATGTCTTCTACCCTGAGTGCTGAACAGTTGGCTGACAAGGCGTCCCCGGAACAGCCCAACTGGTTGAAAGTAAATGTGATAAGTCAATGTGATACAGGCTCAGACTGTAAAGCAGGGGACTCAAACTGAAACTTGTTTGATCTTGTAATCGCTTACAGGTTAAGACCAAGAAGAAAGCAAGAAAAAAAAAAAAAAAACCCCACACTTACTAAACTAACTGGCACTGAGAAAATGTTTTAAACATTTACTTTTTTTTTAACTGTCACCTTTATTTCCAGCATATCAAGGAAGTTGCGGTTTCACCAAAAACTTGATCCAAAGAGAGCAGTGAATGTGTAACACAGCCATCGACACCAGTGGCAGTACCACAGGGACCTTGGGAATAGCCCAGACCACTGGTCTTCGGGGACAAGGGTCCCCTGAAGCCTGTCTCCACGGGCCACTGGGAGTTATGCCCACCTCCCCAACCCCCCAACCTCGGTTAAGTCCGATTCTCATTTTATAGATGAGGAAGCTAGACTGTGAGAAGGGAAGTAACTGGCCAAGGTCACCCACACAAGGGGGCAGGGCCAGAACACAGAGCTTTCAGCTTCCCCTTGCCAATTCCTGAGTCCAACCAAAATTCATACACTGGATGTATTTACCCTGCCCCAATCCCCTCCTTGACTCGCAATCTAAATCACTGGTCTTTGTCCCTCTGAAGAAGGAGCCTGGTCACGCAGATAAATAAACGTAAGATTCGTAACCCGAAGGACGAAGTTGCAGCCTCCTTGCAATCTCTGTCCCATCGTTTGGGGAAAGCCAGAGCGTGCCGACGTCAGGCTCAGAGCCTTTCTGGGTGTGGGGCATTTATAACACACTTGTTCTGGCCCGCGTGAAGTTCAACTGGGTCGTTGCAGTGACAGGCATAAGGACATGCAGGGTGGATGGAGCGCAGGGACCGGCAGGAAATGCTCCCAGCTCTCCACATGCCTGGACAGGTCTGCCCAGATGGCTACTGAAAAGTGGCAGAATTTTCTGCCACCCCAACAAGTTTTGTCCGGGAGGAGTGGTGTTAACCAAAGCAAAGCATGCCTGGATTTTATTTTCTTGAATTCCAACCTCTTCGTACCCTTCCTTCTTTCCCTTGTTAGTCTTCTTTCCTTCCTTGAACAAACAGATACCGAGTACCTACTACATGCCAGGCATATTCTGGGTGCTAGGGCTAGCTATAGCAAGAAACAAAAAAGACCAAGTTTACATTCTAAAGAGAGGGAACAAGGACAGGTTGTAAACCAATGAATACATACCTTGTACGATGGCAACAAGTGCTCCGGAGAAAAGTACAGCAGAAGAGGGACAGACGACAGTGGGGAAGGAGGGCATTTTCTCTTAGGATGGCCAGGCTAGGGCTCTCGGAAGGCAGTGACAAAGAGTGAGTCAGAATAGATATCTTGAGGGAGAGTCCAGGCAAAAGAAGAAAGCACAAAGGCCCTGAGGTGGACATGTCCTGTGCATTCAAGAAACAGTCAAGAGTCCGGTGAATGAGGAGAATGGCAGGTTGGAGCTGCAGGGGTGTGGGAGCCAGATCAGGCCGGCCCTGAAGCCAATGTGGGACCTTTGGCTTTTACTCCAAGCAAGGTGGGAGCTCTGAGCAAGGTTACATTTACATAATAATGTAACCTGACACAGATTCTGCCAGGGCCTCCTGACAGCTGTTGTTACTAACCAGCAAGTGCGAGGGGACCAGATTCTGGAACCAGACCCCACACCTGCACCACAGCCTGCAAGTAGCATGATGCCAAGAAAAGTATGTCCCTTCTGTGGGCCTCCACATTCTCCTCTGTGAAATGGAAGGCCAGACTAGATGATGCCAGATGTCCTTTCTACAATATTCTTATTTTCTGACCACAGCACCTAAGGTCAAAGGGTCTCAGAAGGCTCACCTCTGCCTCAGGAGAAGGCAAGGAACTGCGGGCAAGTTTTACAAGTGCCCAACTGTTCCCACCAGTACCCCCTCGTTTCAACCAAATCCTCACCCTGCAGAAGCCACAGTTCTCTAGGGAGAGAGGTCCAGCCCAGGAAGCAGCATATCAGCAACATCCTTTAAAGATTAGGAAGGGTGACCACTAAAGATAGCGCGGTCCCCACGCTGGAGGGTGGGGCTTGGCTGGCGGAGGCTGGGGAAAATAGCGGCTACAGCCAAGCCAAAGGGCCCGGCTAACTCTTCTGTTCGGATTGCTACAGCCTGCCCTGTCTTCCCTGCTCTTTTCCTGGAGTGAGAAGGAGAGGTATGGGGTTAGGAACTGCTCCAGCCCATCTATTTCCTTGAGGGTTCTGCTGTGTCACGTGTCCTCAAAGTGGGTCACAAAGCAAGATCCAGGCTCCTCCATGAGGTCAGATGAGCAGAATTTGTGTCCCCCAATCCAACCAGGAGCTCCCAAGGAGTTTGGCTGATCTCATCCATTGGATGTCGAATTCCCACCATACCTTCCCCTATACCTCCCATGTCCGTCTGGAGGCCCCATGAGAGCAACCCCGGTAGACTGGCAGCACCTGATGGCCACCCTCATTCTCTGAAGACTAGGTTTTCATATCCCTTTCCCGCCATCACCTTACGTATCACTCAGTAAATCACTAAGCATACAAGCTTCTGTGTTCAGAAATTTCCTTGAACAAGGTGCCGAACGAAGCATTCAGACATGGGACCCTGTGGTCCCCGGGCACGAAATGCTCCATGAAAACTCTATGTATAGTAACTAAATATAAATCTCCAGCTGAACGAAAAGAAAACAAAAAGTTGGCTTCACCTAAGCTGTTTATAGGTTCTGGCCAACGGCTGCCTCCATTTTATAAATAACCCTTTCTGGTGACTGTGGCCAAGCTAAAATGTAGCTGGGGACCTCGAGAGAGCAAGGGCCCGCCAGCCCAGCCTACCGGAAGCCAGGTCCATGGCAGGAGGATAGCCTGCCACCCAGGCATCCCCGTTCCCTCAGCCTTCAAGCTGGGCTTTTCCAAGGCATCACACCAGATGGTCATCACAGGATTAGCAATCATCTGCAGCAATGGGATTCAGGAATGAGGAGGAGACCCATCCTGGGGAGGTGGCCCACTCCCCTCTGCAAAAGGGAGAAAGCCAGGGTGGAGGTGGGGACAGACAGCACAGGGCTGGCACAACAAAGTCCCTGGAAGCTCTGGGAGAAGCAGAGCCCAGCCCAGACACACGGACACGCACTAATGTACTTGCAGACTCGGGCACCATCAGAGGACAGGCACTCTGGAATCAAAGTGTTGGTTCATCTAGGGAAAGCTTTCCCATAGAATAGCAGAGGAAGGACAAGAAGGCTAGAACTCCCAAGGGCTGAAACCAATCATCATCATCAACATCATTACAGCAGCAGTAATAACAATAATAACAATAAAGTTAACACTCATAGCCACAATGCTAAGTATTTTCCTTCTATTAACTCAGCTAATTTTCTTATTTCTTGTTTTTTTTAATACTCATATTGTTATTTATTATTCCTATAATTGTTAAGTCTATTGTCCAGAATATAGAAAACATTATAAGGTATCTTTTAACTAGAGTAAAAGCGTATTGTCTAGCAGGACAATCTATTGGAGTTTCTTTTTGTGTGCTTCCCCAGAAAACAATGAGGCAGTTTATTTTAAAATAAAAATAACATACGAGCATGTATACAGGCCTATGTATACAAGTGAATTTTATCTGTAGTCAGTGAAATCTGGGAGGTATTCCAGTTCAGAACGTACTTAAACATCAATATTGTCCCTTTAAAATAATGCACACACAGTAATGTCTAGTTACTGACATCTTTTATATTAATTCATGGAACTCACCAGTATTGTCTTTATTTTTTTCTGGTGATTGCTTCCAGTTCTATTTACTTTGAACATTGATTTTCCCCCCTTCATTACTGAAGTAACCAAGTTTATTGTACCATTTTTCCTGAGATCCTTATCTCAGCTAATTTTCTTAACAATGCTAACAGTACTCCCCTCTTTTACAGATGATTGTCATCTACTTAGAGTTATGCAGAGATGAAGAATAAAGATTGCAACAGGGCAGTCTGGGTCCCCAACATGCGCTCTTAGCCACCCCCCCCACCTCTGAAACCAAAGGGGAAAATCCTAGGGTATTTCTGCACCTTCCACTGAACCTCCGGGGTTGAAGGCCCTGGCCACACACAGGCATCCTGAGACTCAGGCAGGAACCAGGAGGGTCCCTGTGCCATTTTTCTACTGTGCCAAGAGCCTAGATACCCCAAAAACGTCACTTTGGAGACACTGATACCAAAGGCCCTCTCCTTGTGGGCGTCTCAAGCTAAAATAATTTTCCTCTCCAGCACATGGCATATCCTCAGGGAAAGGAGAGTGGTGGGGAGCAAGTGGGTGACAGGTCTCAGTCCTTACTAAAAGCCGACTGGGCATGCAAAAGACTCAGGAAACAGGACAGACAGATTTTTAAATCAGCGGGCTCTTTCAAATCTGATTTTTTAAGTTGCATTTTCAAATAAAATTCTCAATATATTTTTCAACTTTATACCTAACATTCAAATAAAGTTCTTCAATAAATCATGCCCAAAGTACCTGGCATCTAAAGGTAACAGTAGACATACTGGATTTTCTTTCAGATTAACAACTGGACTCGATTGCTATGGACAGGGTTTTCCCTGTACTTAAGCACTCTGGGGATCTGTACTGGCCTCTGGGGAGCAAAATTCTTTGTTGTGGGTTGTCCTGTGCAGTGTAGGATTATCGAGGAGACTCCTGGCCTCTACAAGCCAGATGCCTGTGGCATTCTCCTTCCCCTCTCCCCAAATGTGACAACTCAAAATGTCTCCAGGCATTGCCAAATGCTGACATTTGGGGAGCAGGCAAAAGCACCCCAAGTTGAGAACCACTGCTTCAAGTTTAAGTGAACTTCAACTGAAAATGTCTGGAGTTTGAACATAAAAACACACTAAGTATATTAGTACTTTCAGCATAGTACTAAAATTTAACTGACACATTGTTTAAAAATAAGCATATCCTATTTTTCCTGACTTCTCAACATCTGTATTTGAAAATATTCAGGGAACTGCCATACCCCTTCCCGTGAATCTACCCTAAAAAAAAAAAATACTTGATACTCACCACCCTTACGCCCATCTCCTCCTCCCAAACCTGGTTTTCGGAATCTCATTTAAGTTCACCCCCAAAACCTATTCATCCTCAACAGTTCAATATTCCAAGAGGCACTTGCTTTGTGCAGGAGTCAGATACCGCAGTTCTGAAGGAGCAACAGAGGGTAAGATCAGAAACCACCAGGTTTGGGCTCTGGCAGCATCAGAGGCAGCAAAGGCCACACCTAAGTAACAGCCCCTCCTCACAGCCACCATGACTGATCCATTCCGCTCACTATAGCCTATAGGTAGGGTCTGCCTCAGACCCCAGGAGCGAGTCAAGCCAAAGATAGAACTACCTCAATGCCTAATCTGAAAGACTGTGAAAGACCAAGAGCATAACAGAAAAAATGGTCAAAGAAGGTGAACTGAAAGAAAAGGAAATACAAATGGATTTTAAACTTTTGAAGAAAAAAAAAGTTCAACCACACGCATAAAAGAAATGCAAATTGAAACTCACTGAGGTACCAATTTTCATCTATCAGATTGGCAGAGATCTAAAAGTTTGATAACGTGCTATTGGTAAGGATATCGCACTCACTGAGGAGGGTACTGGTGTAAATCACGACACCTCCTTGAAAGCACGTGCAGCGCTGGGTGCCAGTATCACAGCCTCCAATGAGTGCTTCCACCAGCAGTTCCACATTTAAGAATGTCATTCCCAGTTATGCTTGCCCATCTGCAGAATGGTGTATGCACAATACTCATGACAAAGAACTGGAAACACCCTCAATATCCACTGGGATTGCTTTAATGTCATGTTCATTCATAAAATGTTAGCAGCTGTAAGAAATCAAGCATTCTGAAGGTCACAAGACAGAATATTTTCAATGTACACTGTTAGGGAAGACAAGTAAGACACAGAATGATGAGTGGTATGCCAACAGTTCTGGAAAATACTGTGTTCACATGTTCACATATGCATAGATTACCTTTGAAAATGATAACCAATAAGCTATAAATAGTGGTTACTTTCATAGAGGAAACAGGGGGGCTAGGAACAGGAAAGAAAGGAGTTACCATCACTACTTTAGAGTCTTCCAACACTTATTAAAAAAGGAAAAGACCCTTAGAAATGATCCAATTCTATCTTCACAGTGCATGTTTGCAAGCATTAAATAAATATTATAGGTCGGTTTCAATTATGAATTCTCAATTCCTATAAGTATCTCTTCTTGTCAGTTCAAATGTCCCAGGTTTCTTGATTCAAAAGTAGGATGATCTCTATATTGAAAAACACACACAAAGCGCACCAGCTTCCCTCCTCAACCAGGTTTTGAAAACATTCATCCTCAGGATTACTTTCCTTATGTAAAAAATGTAGCATCATTGACACTGGGACTACTGCTTACCTGAAGTTCCACTTGCAGGTGAGGTAATCCTTTATAAGTTTGATGCAGGATCACAAGAGGTGGAAGCACCCACACTTATGATAGAATTATGTCCCAATACACCTAATACCTTAAGTTGAAAATATCTTAAGTTGAAAACACGTTTAATACATTTAACCCAATGAACAGCAGAGCCTACCCTAGTCGACCTCCAACGTGCTCAGAATACTTAGAGTAGCCCACAGTTAGGCCAAACCTCTAACTCAAAGCTTGTTTTACAATAAGGTGTTGTTCTGTATGCTTACGATTACTGCAGCACTTTTACAATAGCCAGGATACGGAAACAACCGAAATACCCCAAGGCAGATGAATGGATGAGAAAGTTGTGATATATTTACACAATGGCGTAATATTCAGCCATCAAAAAAGACAAACATCGTTTACGGCAACACGGATGGAACTACAAGGACTCGTGCTAGTGGAAATAAGTCAGAAAGAAAGAGAAATACCAGATAGTCTCACTTATAGGTGGGATACAGGGAAAACAAACAAAAGGACAAGTTTTAACTAGTTAAAACTAGTTAAAACTAACAGACTGACAGCAGAACTAAAGCATACATCCAAGAGAGGGAGTGAGGGTGAGATTAAAGGAGGGATGAGCACAAGAGATGACATGGTGGTGGGAGAACCTCGGCGTATACAATGATATAAATATGTGTGTGCAATCACAATCTCATGTCATTTATTGGTTGCTGTACTGGAGGTAAAAAAGAGAGTGGCAGTATATTCTTGCCATTAATACATGTGGCCAAGAGCACACTGGGTCTGTAGAATGAAACACCAGCTGCTGGGTGACGGGGATGCTACAGTGACAGGGTCATCAGTTTCTCTCTTTTCTAATGAGGTTCAAGAACAGCTGCTAAAGGTTGTTTACCCTCATGATTTTGTGGCTGCCTGTTGCTGACCAGCATCAAGAGAGAGTATAGTATCATTCTGTATATTGCTAACAGGGGAAAAGATCAAAATTCAAAGTATGATCTTTCTGAGTGTGATCACTTTCACACTGTAAATTCAAAAACATCTCAAGTCGAACCAAAGGAAGCCGGGGACTGTCTACAGTTCTCAAAGTACTATCAGCTAGACCAGTGCACCACAGAGTCACCTGGACCCCAACACTTATGGGGAGTGGCGGGAACCCCTGCACCCACCAGGAATCCTCCCTGCAGCTCTGCCTATGGCGGTGTTTTAATGGTATATTATTCAAAGGTGCCACAGCCATCACTTTTCAACCTACCCCACTACCACTGTCACTTCATCATAAAATAACCCTTATATTTTAAGCTGTAAATCAGCATTTGTCAAGTTCTAAATTGGGCTACAGCAATATTTATTCATCAAAGGATAAATCTTCCCTGCACAGCCATAAAACTGCCTAATAATTTAATATGCTATCATTCTTACCTGAAACTTGTCAAAAAGTGGCCTGAAAGAGGCATGTGTTTTACAGCCGACTGGCGCTAAGTCCATAGTTTATTAAATAGATCACGTTTTTAATTCTTAGCATGGGGTGGTGGGGATGACAGCTGGGACACATCCTAAGCCAAACAGCAATTCGGAGATGCATTGACCTCACCGGGGGTAAAGGAAAGCTGATTCTCCCAAAGAGGACCAAGCACTCTTCCAAGTCAGCCTTAAGACATGAAAAGAAAGAAAAAGTCAAGCGGCAGCATTTTGTGTAGGGCAGAGGCAAAATGCACTAAGTCAGAAAATTAATGTGGGGAGAAAGGACCGCAGAGCAGTAAGACGAAAGAACTGTTAAAAGAGAAGGTCGAAAAAATGCACCTAGGATGCAAAACTCTAACGGCCGGGCCAAGACACCACTTCCTGGGACCTTTTAGATCTCTGGAGCAATAAGCTTTCTGGACCTGGCAGTTCCACCTCAGTAGAAGTATGTACTTTCCCCAACCCCGAGCCAACACATCATGTTAAGGATAAAATGGACAACACATCATGTTAAGGATAAAATGGACAACACATCATGTTAAGGATAAAATGGACAACACATCATGTTAAGGATAAAATGGACAACACATCATGTTAAGGATAAAATGGACAACACATCATGTTAAGGATAAAATGGACAGCAACCAAGCCTGGAAATCAAAGCTCCTCAGTCTTGGCATGCACGATACTTAGGGCTGGCAATTCTTCATGGTGGGGTGTCCTGCCCACTCCAGGATCTCAGCAGCACCTAGGTCTCTACCCACTTGTGGCCAGTAGCACCTCCCCCCAATCAGCAATGACACCAAACTGTCTGCAAACATGGCCAAAGGGCCCCCTGGGGGCAAAATCTAGCAGGTGAGAACCCTGTCCCACAGGGATGAAGTCTAACCTGACAAAGGTGCCCTGCAGGAGACCAAATCCACCCACTCCACCTCTAACCTGCCTCTTTTATGCTGCCTTTTAGTTTTGAGATATAAATCTAAAGAAATGCAAAAATCACAGCACCAATATTTAGCTCTTACTGGAAAACCCAAGCCTGCTGAAAGGCCAGGAGGACCAAGCCAGACTCTCTTTTCCTCTCTATTCTGCAGCCTCCTCCACAATCCCCCATCCACCAGCCTTCACCTTTTACTATTAACATAAGGCCCCCCCAACCCCCATTTCCTTTTATATTTTTCCACAACCTTGTGGCTTGCTCTGGCACAAGATGAGCCTCGGTGCGGCATTCACTAGTGGTTAATGACAAGGTGGGTTGTTAAGCCACAACACTATTAATTTTAAACTATTCAAAAATCACTCTTCTTGTTCCGAAGCAAGCAGGATCAGCAGCCTCCCCAGTGCTGGAGCACTGAAGTCCTTAGAGCACTTAGCCCAACAAAGAGAGAGAATCACTTTTTAATTAAAAAAAAAAAAAAGCCAAGTTCGTATGTTCTGCATCAGTCCACATTTCCCACAAGAATTTTACCGTCATCAGAGCAGGATGCTACACGGAACCTACAGACTCTACCCAGGGAGCCATCTGAGCTCCCAGCTTTAAATCAGCTGGGAGATAACAGTGCTTGGGCTCGACTCAGTAAATGCGAAAAGTATAAACCTTGATTTCATTGTGGAGTTAGCAATTTTTAAGCGAACTTAAGCAAGGTAGTACTGGAACAGAATGGGGGATCGTGAAATAAAGCTGGACTGGGGAGGTTTAGGCTGAGCTTTTATTTGCTGATTCTAGTCTATCAAAGAGTGCGTTGATACCCAAAGCCCCTGGAAAAAGAGCTGGGACACTGTCAGCTGGGCCCCCACCTGCCTCCTGCTGGGTGCTGGGGGAGCTCCACCTCAGGACTGCTGGGCAGCCCCTGGCCACAGATGAGTACAACAGCTCCGGATCATGCAAACTAACTTCTCTGGGTTTGATTCATAAAAACTAAGTATCATAAAGTTCTATCTTCCTCCCCCACGTTTCATCAACTTGAAGTAAGTCAGCTATGATCACCACAAGCAGCAGCAACTAGCACACCTCTAAACCCCTGGTGGCATCACCAGAGAGAGAGGTGACACCTGAGGTCTGTGTTCTTTGAACACAGAGACACCCAAATAGCAAGTTTCTACCACTGGAGCCAGTCTTACTTGTTTTTTAAGATCTCTTTTTACTTGCACATCCTGGGGACTTGATGGGGGGGAGGGGACACGTTTCTTGGAAATCATCAAGATTTCAGTGGAATACAGTGACCCTCTAAGAAAGCCTCAGGTAGCAAGTGCACCTCCATGTGTGAGTGGCAAGACGGCCTACCTATCACAAAGCTAGTAGAGTCAAGGTCTGGTTATCACATGGACCAGGGAGCTCCCCTCTGAGGAACATTCTATTGCCAAGGCCACAGACCACATCCGCAAATCTACCATCTCAGAAACTGGCACCAGAGAACACAGAGGGGACACGGGAGACAGTAAACTCAGGGACAGGACAATGCTCCATCATTTCTGCTCACAGCGTTTACCGTTCCAGCATCCACTGCCCAATGTGTAAAATAGAATTCCCGCAGCATTACATAAGATCAGACCTGTGACCGAGTATCAGGTCTTGGGCCCCAAGGAGCAAGCCGAATAGCAGCTGACTTACCGCTCATATATTCGTCATTTCACTATTAGTCTCCTCCAGCCACCATCCATTAAGCGTCTCAAATGTCTTTCCTCTCAACTTCACGAGCCAAACAGGAGGGAGAAACTTGAAATTGCAGGTGAAGTACCTATAAGCACTCAGCTCTCATCTCCGGTACTGCTCTTCTTGTTGGCTCCCGGCCCTGACACAGTTAATTCAACCTGAGCTAATTAGGTTCCAACATACAAAGAGGGATCCCCAACCAACAGCTTGACTCCTCCGGACCACATCTGCTCTTCAAATACAAAGTTATTTGTCTAAACCAACCACCTCTCTCCAGCCAGCCAGCCAGTCAGTGATTTGTCCCCATGGTGTGAAGTGTGCCCTGCTCAGCGGGACACATTTTAGGGAGTGACAGTTCTTGCAAAGCTTGGCGGGGTCATTACAGCCTACACCCATGGACCCTTCACAATACGGGAAACCCAGTATGGAATCTGCTTTCTCCTTTTAAAATCACTGGTAGGAAATGAGAAACTGAGGTTAGAGGCAAAAAAAAAAAAGAAAATGTGTGGGGGCAGAATTCCACTTTCCCCACCACCTTCAAGTACAAGAGCTAAATCTACAAAGAAACGTCTAAAAGAAGAACAATTTAAATAACTTTCCCCAGCCCCAGTAAAGAAACGCGGAATGAAGGATCAAACAGCCTCGAGAAGGAACAGACTGACATGAATTTGCATAACTTTGGCCAAGCAAAGTGGGGGAGGGCCATACATGTCTTCCCTAAACTTGCTTGGCACCCAGCACACTCATTCCATCGCCTCTCAAAGGCTGAACCATTTAAAGCAAATGAGAAAACTTCTACCTCAAAGATTTAAAAGAACTTATATGATCTTAAAAAGAAAAAAAAAAAAGGTCACCAGCGTTCTGAGTACACATCGCAAGCTTTGTTCTGCTCACCTTCCCACTTCCTGTTGCTTCCTCGCCTCATCACGCTTTAGTTCTGAAACATGTGTCTGCTCTGGTCTCACTGTAAGGTTTCAGTGGAGGCCACCGGAGGGACCAGGATGGGG
Organism: Uropsilus gracilis; assembly: GCA_004024945.1. Lineage (NCBI taxonomy): Eukaryota > Metazoa > Chordata > Mammalia > Eulipotyphla > Talpidae > Uropsilus > Uropsilus gracilis. Next base: position 219,777 of record PVHY01000260.1, read on the forward strand.
ACTACACCGTTCTGAGACACGAAGTCACAACCGCCAACCATTAGGAAAGTACAGCCCAAACTTGACCTACTCCTGCCGGCAGTGGCTGTGCTAGGAAAAGGCCTGTGGGCGAGTTTTCCTTTGTGGGGAAGGTCCTGTGTGGGTGACAGTTAGGTCTGGGGACCATGGGCACCCACAGAATTCGAAATACCCAGGAGGAAACACAGTCCAGTCCTTAAACTCCTCCCCAAATCCTGCGATAGCCACTGGGAAAGGAATGAAAGATTTAAATGCTTTGTGCATGAACCCAGTCTAATCTCCAGTTTCCAACAAAGGTGAGGGCATAAAGGGACATGGCAGCCATGTGGCCAGCCTCCTTTTCCAGAGCAGGAAGCTGAGACCAAGACGTAACTCATTAGCAGCACAGTTGAGTCCAGGACCTGGTTCCCCAACCCTATGTGCGGTTTTCAATGTCTTAGCCAAAGAACATGGAAACTGCTCAACAATTGTTGGCTCAGCTGCTGGACAATGGATGGCCCACAAAGATTGGGGGTAGGGGGGTGACTCCAACTTATGTTTTGTCATAAAATACACCAAAAGGCCTCTTCTTCTAGAAGTACTTTTGGAGGGGGGAAGGGGGAGGGGGAGGAATAGCCTGTCCTCATAACCTTCTCTGGCTTCTGAATGTCGAGCTGGGAGCTACCCTTTAGTGAGTCCCTACGCTGGCTCACAGCACCATCTGTTATGACGCCCTAGCCAATGACAAAAAAAAAAAGAAAATCAAATCTAAGAGACAGAGTGGTACCAGTTGCACAAGGCATAGGATAGGGACTAGAAAACTGGGTTCCCCCTCGGTAACACAAGGGTGCCCTCTGAGGGGCCATCTGCCCACATCCCCACCCCGTGCCTTCCTGAGCCCATGTGTGCCATGAGGACATTACTTTCAAGCAGTCCCAGTCCCATGGGTCTCCGATTCTAAAGCCACAACTCTGTTCAGTGTGGAATGTGGAAGCAGGTAAATAGATGGACCTTTAGATAAGAGGAACACCTCCTATCTCTCTAGCCCCCTCTGGTACATCTCACCTGAATGTCCTCAGAGACATATGACCTATTAATAATGACTGTTGCCCCCACAGGTAAATTCTCCTGTTATCACACATCCCCACAGCCTCCCTGCTGCATGTCAGGTATGCTTTGCTACTTCCCCATTACATCATTGTAACATTTCCTTGCTGGAGTATACTAGGGGCTAGTAACTTCATTAAAGTTGGACCTGGACATGCTTTCCAGGATGCCCACTCTGTGGGCGAGCCTCGCAGATGGCTATCAATCTCTTCCGTCTCATTTTCTTCATTCCACATGTGACTCCCAACAGTTCAGCACAGAGGTCACTCTCTTCCCTTCATCCGTGAGCCCCACCGAGGCCAGTACAAGGAGAGTCCTGGGTGCACTTGTCCCCCATGGGCTCTCAATGTGCCTTCAAAACTGTTACTAAGGAGTAAGATTTTTACCCAGTTAGAAAAAAAATGTGCTGTGTGTCTCCCGTGTGTAGGGTGCAGGCCAGTTTCTCAAGGGCGGTGAGCTTTGAATCCCCAGCCTTACCCATCAGCCTCTTTTTCCTTCCTTACCAATGTAAGGAGGTCTTCTTCATGGGCAGGCACACCTGGCCTGCAGTGTTCGCTCATGTGTTTACATATCATCTCTCTTGCTCCCTGACGGCAGGGACCGGGCCTGGCCCTGCAGCAGGCAGAGCAGCACTCAGCATGTGGCAGGGGTCTGTCCTGGGTCTTCATCTTTGCACAAGTTTCACATTTCCCTCGTTTATAAAATAAGGATCATATTAACGTACCCTTTATATGACTGGAGTGAGGATTAAGCAAGAAAATGACTGTAAAAGCACTTAGGCGGTACCTGGCACACAGCAATCAATAAATGCTAGCTATTACTTGTTAGCCATGATGATTATAGCCACTGATGGAAACACCAGGAAATAAAGCCTCTTTATTATACCCTGGGCAGTTTTTAGGCCAAATAACTAAAATTCTGTATGTAAGACCCATCTATAAAGAATCATTAAGAGAGGACCAGGCACAGACCTTCATCGTTACTATGAATCCCTTGGAGCACTAGTCTTAGCATAAATTTTTTTTCATGTTACTTAAAATCGGGAGCTTATTTGTGTAAATGCTGCTTTATGGGTCCCTATCACAGCCACCAACCAGGCAATTAAAATCTTAAAAGATCTGACTGTTGTCCTCAAGAGCTTATAGTCCAGCAAGGGAAAATGAGACATTAATATATGAAAGGAGAACTGTAAACTCAAAACAATGTAGGTTGAGTAAGTGTGCTGGAGACTGAGGCTGTGAAGTTTCTAGGAAACACTTAACAACCAGCTCTCAAAAAAAACCCCTGATTGTCAATTTCCGTGGTGTAAATACTCCGATGATAGCTGATCTCAAGTTGCCTGCATGAAGGCCAGTGGACAGGGAGATGAGAAGAGATGTACCATCAAGCCTCATGGCTGGCAGAGTGGGCAGGACACACCATGGGACCAGCAGGCTCAGTGCTGGGGCAGGACCCAGGCTAACAATGACAGTACTCCAGATTATAAAGGTCCTTCTGCCCTCATTGTGCAGATAAGGAAATTTCATGTCAAAAAAGCACCAAGTTTGTTCAGGCTCATTTTGCCAGTGAATGACATTGTCAAGACTTGAACAAGATCTTCCGGGAGGCCATCATCTCTCACTGTACCCACGGATCCTGGTCCTCGGAACCTTCTAGAAGTGGTTATAGGTATACTGTATGTGGGAGAGCTGCAGGGCTTGCCCGAGGATGTAGGGAGCATGCGATGCAGGAGAAGACTCAAAAGCAATGAAACCATGTGCTTGCATTCATATGCTGCCCCAGAGACAGCTTTCCCCAAACGATGATCCAGTTATTAAAGTTTACATTTCCAGATTCACTGCAGCCTGAGGTAAAGGAGCAAAAGAAATGGACTGCCACTTACATGCTGAACATCAACAATTATTAATGATTATGTATAAGTTGTTGTGGGATGTCCACGTGATAAAATGCTATGCCACCATCCCGAGTCATATAGTAGAGGAAAAGTTCACAACTGGGAAATGCTCACAGAATAGTGTCTGAAAAGTCTGTTACATAACAATAGGTGCAGTGTGATTCCAATTTTGTAAAAATGAACAAGCCGGCTAACACACCCCTTGAATACATGCCTAGAAAAAAGATCAGAGACATAACTTCAAAATCCTCAGACTGGTTTCATCCAGAAGGGTAGGTTGTGGATGGTTTTTATTTTCTTCTCTATGATATTCTGCACGCTTCAACTTTTCTGTAACGTGTTTCTTGTATAACCAGAGAAATAGTAAATGGACAATGTTTTTTAAACCTGTTTTATAAAGGCTGACAAGACCAACTAGGTGAGGGGAAAGTCCCAGGCAAGACATTCTTCTGGGGTAAAGGTCCAGGTGATTAGAATGTTTCCTCATAGCTCCAAGACATACCAGGACCCCCACACATCCCCATCTTAACTTCCTACACACACACACACACACACACACACACACACCCCACCAGCACATGCCTCCATGTCATCCCCTCCACCTCATTGCTGATCTACCCCGTTACCTGGGGTGGGGGTCAGACACAGAAGGCACAGGACACGCCACGACAATTCACATGCCCCTCCATGTGCTGGTGCATGCCAGGAAATCCCCACATAAGAATACAAGTCTCAAATGCAGGCATTGAGAACAACATCTCACAAAGAAGGAAAGAGAGGTGCAAAAACAATAGGATGATATGGTCAGGAGCCCAGAATTGAGAGTGTAACTTTAGTCTGATCATAGCTGGTCAAGAACAGTCTAAAAAGTTTGCCCAACAACTGCACTTGACCATCATGAAATGAAAAATAATAAGATTCCAACTCCACTTACTTTAATTTATACCCAGGCTGAAAGTGAAAAGCACCACCAGTCCTGATTTGAAAATAGAGAGATATTTAACAATTAGAAAGAAAGGAAAGGAAAGGGGGGGGGGACCTCAGCTCTGTGCTCATCCCTCATTCAGTGAAGTAAAAATAAAAATCGAACCTTCCCCCAACACATTGTGCTTTAATGAAAGCACCAAGCCAATCTTCTTCACTACCACCCACCCCAGCCCACTTCGTTTAAATTTAGGCAACCACCAGGCAAACTGTACCCAACTGCATTATCTGAAATGAAGTCATAAAACCCTCATCTGTAACACCAGCACTTGTTCCAAGGAAAATGGGGCAGGGTAGATGGGGCCAGCCTCCTGGGAGAGTATCTGGGGCTGGGCAGCAGAAGACCCCTTTGCAGAGCAGGTTCTGTGCAACTTGGCCCCTCACATGGAGCTGTCACAGGCACCCCTCCAGTTTAGGATGGATGGATGAGAAGGTCTGGAAGGTTGGGTTGAACATACAGCTTCGAGGACCCTGATGTGTCAAGAGCAGCCCACTGGACAAAGCCCAGACACTCCACCCCACTTCCCAACACCTGTACCCAGAGAATGAACGAACTCAAGCCTAGATGTGGTGATCAGGGTGAATGAGATGACCAGACACTGGAGCTGCAGGAGGGCTTAGATCTAGCTTTGGAACGTGATGAATTCATGTTTGGAGACAACAAAGGGAGAGAAAAGACTGAGTATCCAGGAAGGTTTCAGCAAGATGGGCTGCAGCCCTCTGGTCCTATCCAGGCAGCATCAGAAGAACTGTGCTTCCTAGAACACAACTCTGAGCCCCTAGTCCACACACTTGACTTTTAATGGGGCCTGAGCCAGAGCAAAGGGCAGTTACTAGCTAATGAAAAACTCTCCCCAGTTTTCTGGATGAGTGTAAGGCTTTGGAAACCCACAAACTAGCTGGATTTTTCTTTCAGCAGCCTAGCTCAACTAGTTCAAGGTTTCTTTCTAGGATTCCTGGGTGTATCTATACCCACTCCGTAAAGCAGATGTAAGAAGGATAACATACATGTGGAAAGGGGAATAGAATTGCTATTCACAACTCAAAGAGAAGCCTGGTCTTAAAAGTCTGACTCACCGCTCCAGACTGGAGACACCATTAAACTACTTTGTGCTCGCTACTTTGTTGTCTCCAAACCCTCCAACCAACCTGGGATTCCAATTTCTATCATCCATGGGCAGCAATTCAGATCAATCCATGGGGTCGCTCTCCCCTATACACACATACACACTCCATACATCCTTAGGCCCTGCCCCCTTGTGTACCTGGAATCTTCCAGGTGGGTTGTTCCTGGTTCCTCTCTCCTGCAGAGCCACGCTCTAGACTCACTCAGAAATCCAAGAAAAAAACAGAAAGAGTAGCAAAGAAGATTCACAGAAAGCAAAGGGAAACCAGTGTCCTCAGTGCTCTGTAGCTCTAAGACATGTGACATTACTACTTGGTTTCAGAACCGGAGAGGTGCGCCTCCCAAACATCTTCCCTGCCCCTGCCTCTAACCTGGACATAGTGCCTCCACCCTCTCACTGAGGCCAGTCACCAAAACCCCAAAGACCCAACATGCAGAGGCATTCCTTTCAAGGGGAATGAAAGTGACATAGACATAGTATCCTACTTCTCACTGTGCTAAATTTACCCAGTCCAACTGTGCTAGAGGGGAAAATGACAGAGTAATAGGTATTTGCATGATTAAATGTGTATTTAGATAAATAAAGCAGGGCTGATGTATATTGGAGTGAAACTCTGGAATCAGACCTACATTCAACTCTAGGTCCTATCATTTGGAAGCTGTGTGACCCCAAGCAAGTTCCTCAACTTCTCCACCTCCCTTCATTGAGAAATGAGTGTTAAAGGACTACAGGTAACTAGGAACTTACTCATTAATCCCCAAGTTGTTTTCTTTGGCAGTTGGGGGAAAAAGAAAGAGAACCCTGGGTCCATGGATGACAAGGACCTAGACTTCAGAAGCAAAGACTAACAGGACAGGCATATCAGCTCCCACTTCCCCCCACCCCCAAAACGTGCACCTGAGAGCTAGAGGTGTGGCCTTGCTTACCACCTGCACCCTGGGCTGCTCCTGCAGAGAATGAACACTGCAGAAACGCTCCAGGCATCTGGCTTTCAAACTTTTTTTAGCAGCAGAATCCCAGACCCCAATATAGAGAACGGAGATATAAAGCAAGATGCTCTTGGAGAAGCGGATTCTAAGATTAACTGATCTGCAGTCCTTAAAGAATCCTGCAAACTAAAATTGCACTGTAATGGAGAAGGGTGGGGGAAGGAGAGGAAGGCAGCAGAGAGGGTCAGCGGAGGAGAGTGGCAGTAAGAACTCAAATGGGTATCAGGACTGGGGCTTCATGGGATGGCACCACAGCGTGGGATGAAATCCACAGCCTCAGAGACCTCCCAGGATGGTATGCGTCACACAAGGATGCTGCTAGAGGGTCAAGATGATAAAGACAGAGGCACTGTCAAGATGTACTCTAGAATCACAAGGCTATCTCATTATTGCCAAATGTTTATTAACACTCCCACCTACTCAATAATGATGCTCACCTGCCCTCACAGTCCTCACATCTCAAGACACTCCTGTAGAAACAGGTCCCAAATTCTCTATGCTTAATCTACTGCTTTTGTCCTCAGGAAGGGTTACCAGCTTCTCCACCTCACCCAACTCACTTTTTTTTTTTTTTTTGAGACTAAGTCTCGCTATTTTTGCCCGTGGATTCACAGGTTCACGTTGCCCGGGGTACCACAGACTCAAGCAATCCCCAGCCTCAGCTTCCCAGGTAGCTGGAATTACAAGCGCACACCACCACGCCCAGCTATTTTTTGGGACTAGGTCTCACTGTGTTGTCCCGGGCGGGACTTGAACCATGATCCCCAGACCCCACCACGACTCCATAAGCTATCGCTTACAAGCACGCACCACCACGCCCGATCCAACACTCTTTCATTGTTTCTCTTTGCAGATCTCACGGGATTGGCATGAGTTGGTCGGATAAAACTCTGACTCTGTCAAATAGAAGGCAACTAGATCATTAATGCCAGCTTAAAAGTTTGTCTCCTTTAGCATTAACAACCCAGGCAAGGCTAGCAAATGATTTGCCTAGCTGGGCAGGCCACAGGTCAGAAGATAACAAAATTAACACAATCTGTGTCTGCGAAACCAGCTGACTGGTAGCATTATATAAGATGGGCACCCGAGACGGGTCCTCCAAAAAGTGGGGCAAAGATGGGCAGATTCTTTTCACTAACCACAGACCTTGACTGGTGAGACTTAAGAAAGCAAAATGTTTTCACGAGTATTCCCACCAGTGGCAGCCAACTCTACTTTGCAACCTGAATGTTAATGTGCGGGCGTGACTGGTTAGCACCAGGAACGAACTTCCCAGGTGATAAGGCAGGGGCCCCAAAAACAGAACTCTGGGAGCCAGTTCAAGCACTTGCTATCTGTGTGCCTTGGAGAAGATGATGAATGTCACATGGATAAATAAAAGTCAAATATTCAATAAATACTAGTCCTCTCCTACTGCCAACCTTCTATTTCCCATGCAGATCTATCACAGCATTTTTCAAAATCATTATTGGGCAAGTACCTTAAACCCAGGCCAGTACTGGCTCTGTGTTTGTACAGTATGATATTTAGGAACTAAAGTGTGGCCTTGGCATGCTCTTGGTCCTTATTTCCCCAAGTGCCTTTTCATGGTCTGCCCTGCACCAAGATTCCATTCATCTGCCAGAACTCCATTGCAACACCATCCTTGCATCACTGAACAAAAATTAACCCCCTTCCACTACTCCACTACTTAGTATGCCTATAACGATACTTACATTGTCCAGCTTGGCATTTACAGTTATACGATGGTTCTGTCCCCCCTAACTCCAAAGGTTTGATTCTTCAGAAATGGGATCCTCTCTCCCTTATCCCGCAAACCTTTGGACTTGATACATCCTCCTTGTGCAAATCAAAGATATTCTGGACGGACGGTTGGACAGATGAGGAATTCATCCAAGATTGTCCAGATATCACACAAGATTCATCATATATCTACTCTCTAGCGAGGGTTCATGTTAAATAAACTGACAAAACCACAAGAGTTACCAAAACAGATGGGGAACAGATCTCACATCCAAGGCCATCTAAGTCTTCTCAGAACAGAAGCAGTCCTGACCCAGAACCTGAGCACTAAAGACCTGATTCTAATCCTACCCAAAGTGTGCCTTTGACTGAGTCCCACCCTCTGATCGGGCCTGTTTCTCCCTGTCAGCTACTACCTGCTACTCCACCAGACACAAGCAGACTGGACCGGAAGGTGATGCAGCAGGCACCCCAGAAGGAAAGTGCTGTATATTCCCCAGGGTCCACTTTTATTTTCTAAATGATGTTTGTTTTTATAGTACATTGTTCATGATTTTTCTAACAGAAAAGTCCAGAGGAAGAGAAATGAAACAGAACATACAGAATTTTTAAAAATAAAACAAAATTCAAGAGGAAGTGGGTCCCTCTCCCCGGTTCTCATTAAACCAATAGTCAAATTTTAGTAATCAGTTTGTGTTATGGTTTCCATCACAGAGGAGCCCGCGTACTCAACCTAACCCGATCAAAGAGAAGGCACAGGCCCACAGCAACCGGACTCCACCCCCCGCACTCCCCTGGCAGCCAGTGTCGGGCCTTCCCCAGGGTCCAGTGGGGAGCTGGGTTTCCTCTGTAGGAAAAGGAGGGAATCAGGACTGTGGAGCGGAAACCAACACCCACATGCCAACATGCAACCAGAGGAGGCCCACACCTGCGGAGGGTGTCCAGCCCTGGACATCCAGGCAAACACCTCAGGACAGAAGTCTACGCGAGGACACTGGTCAAAGGTGAGCTTCCAGATTGAAGCCTTCAGGAAAAGAAGGTGCAGGGCTACCGCCAGTGCTGGACCTACGGCTGATCTGAGGCGCCCAGAAACTGACAACGGGTACAGACTGGGGGACAGGGCAGGGAGGACAGGGGGGGTCACAGGACTCTGAGAATGACCTGTGACCTCCCCAACACATTTGGGAGTAGTGCAGCATCTGGGGACAGGCCAGCTTCTCTGCCCGACATCTGCCTCACCCCTCAGGGTCACGCCCTCATCCGTGGAGTGGCAGTGAGTGGACAAAGTCACTTTTCACACTGCTGTTTGCCAAGTAGCTCCCACAGACCCAGGGTGGACTGGCATTCCGAAAGCAGGACATTCTAGTATTCCAGGACCAAGGGTAATGGTGCAAAGCGCTCTCCTTGGAGTCAGAAGCGTGTCAGAATCCTGGCTATCGCACACACAAGACCATCAGTCTCTCCAGCCCACCCAAGGTGAGTGGGCAGATGTTCTTCCTCCTACCAGATCCAGTTGTCATAAAACAGAAGCCAAAGGACCCACATCTTTCCCAAGGAGAAAAATATACCCAACCTCAGGCACACAGGATCCCCCCACTCAGCCAGCCGCACCCTAAGTGCCTCTCTGATGCCGTACAAGGGAGAACTACATGTGGCTCAACGTGGCGCAATTCAAATGACAGCGACACCGCCCAGCACACAGAGCAAGCCAAGGAGAAGCAGCAGCGATTATAACTGCCCCCTTCCTGTGGGCACGGGAGGGCAGCAACTTCACCCTGGCTCAACTGTTCCTCACAATGGGGGGCTTTCATGAAGCACTTCATTCATCCACTCGCCATCTCCACACTACTTACGGGGAGATGCCCCAGGGGTGTCGCCACCCCACCAACCACACTCTCTAGGAGGGCAAGGGTCACCAATTTGGAAGAGGCAATTCTATCAGGGGGAGATGTTGCTCTAGGTACACCCCCCAACCCCCAAAGCTGTGCATGGGAAGAGATAGGAACTCAGGGAGACACCAATAATGAGGGAGGAGGCAGGAGCAACCAACAGCAATTCCACGGCCCTTCATCAAGACCCTTCATCCAGACACTGTAACCATTGCCTGGACTGTCCCCCAAGTTCCAATTTCAAATGCCCCCCTAAACCTGAGCTATGGTCTCAGAGAGCCCCGTATTTCAAAAGTCGACATGGATATTAAGAGCCTCCTATTCCCAGGAAAGACACCAAAATCTCTGGGAGACCCAGGTCTCGAATGGGGCCTCGGGATCCCTTCTCTGTCTGCCTGGCCAGAGCAAAGTGGGGAAGGTATGAATAAAATTGCAGAGCCACCAGAAAAGCCTAGTCTGACCACTCATGGGGACGCCAAAGAGGAGGGAACACTGGTGTGTCGCTTGGGCCAACACCAAACATCAGAGTGGAGAGGCAGAAATTATTCAAGTGACCAAGGACAGCAACTTAATATATTGAATTAATCACCACCAAAAACCAGTGAATCGATCACTAATTACCTAGAAGGAACATCTTAAGACCCCCTTTCTTACCAATGGGCGCCGTTCACCACACATATTCTCAAAATAAAAATTTCAGAGCACTCCAGATTGTTACAATTGCTATTTTTTTGAGCCTGGCTATGGACGAGGCCTGTAGTAGGTGTCTTGAATATCTCACCAAATCCTTAAAACCACCCAATTAAGCATCAGTATGCCCATTTTCCAAGACAAGGAAACTGAGGCTGAGAGATTACACAACTCTAGTACGCAGGCACATGCACAAAAGCCTTCTATATGCCTAACCAGAAGTGATAGCCTATGAGCCACTGGCCTGTCACCCTGTCCTCCTGGAGGGACCCTGGCTCCCAGCACAGTGCCAGGTATGTACAGGGCCCTCTGTAGGTGCCTTTATAGCCATTCAGAGCTCCCTACGGCCCTGTTGAGTGCCACCTGCAAGAGAGAACATGCTGCACCTGGTAACTTCTTCAATTCTTTCTCATCCAAGTTTGCCCCCCAAGACGTGCCCGAAGCCTTGTCTACTCCGGGGGACTGACTGGAATTTCACAAGTTCATCTCTTGACAGGAGAAAAAAAATTACCTGCACACAAAGAGGAGCCAAAGACATTTCTACTTAAAAGGAAAAGAGGTCTCGCGCTTTGAAGCATTGTTCTCTGTGGCCAGTAATCAAGAAACAAGAGTAGGACCTTTTTTTAAAAAAAAAAAAAAAAAAGCATTTCATGAAAACCAAAACCAGACACAAGCATGCACCTCGAATTTAGAAGTAGACACCAGTTTGCACAGACTTATTTCACTGACTTCAAAATACACCTACCACCCTTTCATAGATCAAAATACAGCTCCAGCAGGAAATATGGGGAAAAGTACGCTAGGAAGATGGAATCAAGGCCTCCCTGCTACTTGGGACCACATAAAATGTTTTCTGCCTCTTTTTAGACACTCACAGCTGGGTGGCCCGGCTGCAGAAGGCCCCGTCTCTCCCAACTGGCATGTCTGCCGGGCATCTGAAAGCTTTACAGTAAATGGTGACTCATCTATTGCAGCCACCATAGGTGCCGCTAGTGTAATCAGCCTAAATTTGTTCCATCCACATGAAAGAGAAATGCAGGGCGCAGGCCTGCAAACCTGACTCAAACTGCGACCCCTGATCTCCGCCACCCATCAGTGCTGAGCCAAAACTCGAACTGTAATTACCCAGCTCTTGGGGACTCAGGGCTGAAGGAAGGGGGGTGTTTCTAAAGAAGGGTCACAACCATAAACACACAGGTGTCACTTCTCATCAAACTATGTCTCCTCAGGCCATCACTCAATACATATTTATGAAGCACCCAGTGTCAGCGCCAGAGACAGCAAGATGAACAGATCAAAGATGAGCCTGATGCGGAGCCCGAGTCCCAGCTCACTGCTGTGCATACTCGGTCTGACTTCATTGATTCAATTCTCATATAATAGAGCCACCTTACAGCGGGGGAAACTGAGGCAAAGAGGCACAAGAAGTCACTCCGGTCACAAGGTAATGAAATGGAGGCCCAGGAGTCACCTCTGCAACTGTTGCTCCTTGGACCTGGGCTCTCCAAAGCAGGAAGGAAAGACCAGCAGGCCTGCCCCATCTCCAGAAGCTGCGGCCCAGTCCTGCAGAAGATGGGGACAAGGACAAAAGTGTTGGGGTGCTCACAGAGGAAACTTACGAGTCAGAGACAGCATGCCTCAGTCGGAAAGATTCTGAACCTCTTCCCAAAGGAGCCCATGGCAGAAGGAGGTAGGGCTCAAGACCCAAAAGGCAGGTAGAAGGGAGGTTGGCGGGGCAGACTGTGTCTCTCCAAAATACATGACCACGAGGAAACTCAGACTCTGATCTTAAGAGGAAATAGGGTCTTTGCAGATGAAGTCAGTGACTCCACTGAAGCCCACTACTCCAATGGCTGGCACTCTTAGAAAAAGAGAGACAGAGGGAAGGCCCGATGACAGCGGAGCTCGGAGAGACGTGTCCACATGCCAGGTGCTCCAACGATAGCTGATGGCCACCAGAGGTAGGAGCGTGGCGGGGGGTAGATTTTCCCTCAAAGCTTCTGGAAGGAACCCAGCCAGCCAACACCTTGATTTTGAACCTCAAGCCTCCAGTAGTGTGAGAACACATTTCCACAGTTCTATGCCACACGGTCTGCAGTACTGTGCTCCGGCAGGCCTCAGCTAGGAGGCTGCACAAGGCAGCTCCCGACAGGTCTGATGCGCGGGGTCAAGAGTTTCAGCTCTACTCTGCAGGCTGGGGAGTAGATTTTAAGCAGCGGACCTGGGGATTCATTGGGGGCAACTCTGAAAACTGCTTGGAGCTGATGCCCTTCAAGTCTGTGGGGGGTACAGTGAAAGGTAGAGCTTATAAAGACCCTTGAAACCCAGTCCTGTATCTGCTGTTGTCCTCCAAGGTTCTCTGTCTGTGTTTTCCTGTGCGCATTCTGTTTATCGGTTTTGTCCAAACCTATGGCTTCAGGTACCGGAACCTGTTTGCATATGGCACCCAAGTTTACCCAGGACATTCTGACTGGTCAGAATGTCACTTCCACCTGCAGTTCTCACAGGGGTCTCAAACTCAGCACATCCCAAGGTGAGCACTGTGCTACAACGTTCCCCTCCACCTTGTTTCCGTGAGGTTCCTCCCTGCCTTGGTTGGTAGCACCAGCCACCTGATGGTCATTAAACAGAGGCTCAGCCCCAGACTCTCCAGCTACTTCCACATCCAGGCAGACATCTGCTGGCTCTCCACTCCACTCCTCCTTTGTCACCCTTACATCTGCAACACAATTCCTTCATATCTGCTCCCTCCTGCATTACTTGGGAGCAGCACCATGGTTTTCAAGATTCTGCTATTCCTCTGTGCTTCCCCAAAAGGATCTAGCCATAGAGCTCTCAGACAAACCTAACTTCCAGTCTCATACCCAGCCTGTAGGTTCTAGCTGATGCCTAGGCCTTCACTCAGTCAGGATCCCATCCCAACTCATTTCCCTATCCTCCCTACCACTGGCTCACGCGTTCTAACTGCTCTCACTGCTAATCCCCCCTTCCAGTTCTAGCAGAATCAATCAAAAAGCCCAAGAAGCAAACACCTAGAAGCTGCTTTCTCTTGCTAGGGAAAGGCTCCCACAAGTTCCCATTGTCTTCATGGGCACAGATGAACCGGAGATCAGTCCTGTTACCTAAGGGCACAGCTAGGGAGGCCTGTAGGGACCCCATAGTGTTTACATCTCTAATCAGGCTGAGGACTAATAGGCCCACTCCCTAGGCTAAAGCCAGCAAACAGGTCCCCTTCCCCTGGGGCTGGGTAGTGCAGCTGCATACTGGGCCTGCAAAGCCTTGGGGTTATCTGAATAGTCACAAACACCAATTAAGTACTGTTATCACAGCTATTTTACAAACAAAAAAGTGAGGCACAGAAGGGTTAAGTCCCAGGATTTGAAGTTGGAATTGAGAAGGGAAAAAGGAGCAACAAACACCACTCCTCCCAGCTGCATGCCAGTTTGCTGGCTAGAAGAAGCAAACAAGCGGGTTCCCTGGAACCCAAGACTCGAGCCCCAGCAGCACGCAGCACCGGCTGTAAGTTTGTTTAAGAAATGAGACGGGTTTGAATCCTCTTCTGTGTGACCCTCTAAGCTTCAAGGTCCTGGTCTGAAAAGTAATAATGAATTCCACCTTGGAGAATGATGGAGAGGACTTCAATGAGATGGATGAAAATGACAGAACAAAGTGCCTGGCATGCAGAAGGTGTTTAAATACGGTTAACAGTTTTAAACTGAAAATCGTGAAAGGGACAGAAAAAAAAGTGAGACAGAGAGAGGCAGGCGGAAGAGAGAAGCATCTACCTGCCGCAGTGGGGTAAAAGTGTTACCGACCCACCAGGCAACCCAGCCTCGAAAGAAGTGTCTTCACACAGGCACCAGTCCTGTGTGATGGCAAAAATAACAGCAGCTACACTTTGCACACTCAACTCTAAACGAGTTAGTCCTCCTCACACTTCCAAGAAGTAAGTTGACTGTTCCCAGTTTTGACCGAGGGAGGAAACGAGACTCAGAAAAGTGGATGAACTTGGCCATCGTCATGGTGGCTGGCTATTGTGTGACTGTCACCAAGCTCCAGGGGACTGACTCCAGCCCCAGCTCCCATCTCATCTCCCATCCCACCTCCTGAGAGTCACCTGGTCACCAGATTCCGTGAGCTTCACCTTCCTTCTGCACCTCAAAATGTTCCTGCTCTTCACCCTTGTCTCTTCTACCCCTTACCTCGTTCCGAGCAAGAAGGCCAGTCAGCTAGGAGGGTGCTCCAATGCCTTCATCTCTGTGAGGTCTCACACCCTCACCCCGTAGGCTCACCCCATAGGGAGCCGGCATGAGCGTGTTCAGTACATCCTACAAACTGCATTTTGTCCATCACAGGACTTCTGGAAACTTCTCCCACCCAACACCACCTTTCTTACTAGGCATCTTGACTAGTCTCTAGCTCCAATCTACATGAAAACATCATCCCTTCTCATGCATTTATCTTGGTAGAGATTAAAGTCATGGCCCCCTCTGGGCTGTGCAAGTTCTCCCAGTGGCAGGGATGATGATGCATACCACTCTGTACTCCCTAAGGGGTCAGGCGGCATTCTTGGCAGGCATTCGGGAAATCTGGACAAACAGTAACTGAAAGCACAGAGGACCTTTAAGTACAACATCCTAAGTCATTCTCACAACAAAATAGGGAGGAGAGGTGGTCCCCAATTCACAATGAGGAAGCTGGAGCTCGGGTTAAGTTCAAGGTCATCCCAGCTCCCAAGTAAGGGAGCTCCAGACTAGAATGCATTTGTGAGGCCCCCAAGTGTCTCAAATACACCAAGTAAGTGGCTCGCTTCCTTCCCTTCCTGCCTCGTCCACAAACCAGTTCTGGAAAACAATTCCACTGCTAATCTGAACCCGCTCACCAAAAGGTTTTCTTCAGTCCTCGTGTTTTCCTTACCCCCATCCCAAAGGGAAGGGGCACCTATTTCTTTGTTTAATGCTTCCTGGGGGCTGCAGTGTCTTCTCAAGGTTATCTGCAGCAGCTGTGACAGCAGTCTTGTACTGGGTGTGTCTGCTGGCCTCCCCTCTCTGCTGCTGCGGTAGAGGTGGACCCGCTGTCCAATCAGACATTCTGCAGAGATGGGATTCCGAAAGCTTCCAATGAATAGTGTTTGCTCAGAAGCCAGTAACTCCTGGCATCTAATTTGTGGGTGTCACCATTACCACCTCCTGGGGTGGAGATGGGGGCTGGAGGAGATACATGCTTGCCTCAAACCACATGGCAGCACGGTGACTCAGATCCAACCCCATGTGGATGCCTTGCCCACTGCTATTTCTCCACCACAACACGTTGCCCACATTTTCTCATTTACCACCAGAATTTCCCCGTCTTTCCTTCTTTAAAAAATATGATTACACAGTAACACTTAAACAGAGGGGGAGGGAAAAAGTAAAACTAACTGCGAGTACATCAAACGAGTAGCGAATTTTTTCAGGTTTTTATTGCTACATAGGCATCCATTTTTACCTGGATGCCATCAGCACAGGTAGGCTAGCCATGTCCTCACCCACTTAATTTCATCCCATCTATATCTGTACTCAGCTGAGTATTCACTGTATTGTCACAGAGTCCATTCACCATTCCTTAATTACTTGCTCTGGATTATTACCAAATTCCTCGTACTTTATGATGTCAGTTTTCTCCTTTTTACAGATGATGTCTGTGAGATTTACTCCTCAAAGTACTGGTCAAAAGGCGTTCAGAGTGTCTTGGCTCTTGTAGTTCCAGGTTGCTCTGCTTTCCAGAAAAGCAGCTCATTACTGATGCAGTTTTCTTTTCTACAGGCCTTTTCTCCCCCACAATGGATTTTATAAATTGCATTTATTTGTTACTAATAGTGCAAGCCGCTGAACTTCCACATTTTTGTGTCCAAGGACGTTTTCCACACCTCAGTTTCTCTTCTGGGCTTCATAAGGAATGACCTGTCCCCATGCCTTGGTTATTTAATCAATGGAGCTTTTGAGTATCTGCTGTAAAGAATGTTTTTTCTCAGCTCTGTGTGTATTTTTGACAACCTGACCTTATCCATCAGTTCATCACAACTGTTTTCCTCTTCCTACCTTACCCTCTTCTATTTTGGGGGAAGGAAGGACTTCACTTTACTGAGTCACACCGCAAACCCCCAGACCACATGATCTGTGATGAAATGACTGGGTACGCTTTATTTTACAAATTTGATTCCTATACAGTTGAACCCATCTCATGATGTCAATGATGATTTTTAGGGAATTTTTACAAACACAATTGCTCTCCACAGTAAGGATAAATATTCCATCTGTTTTCTCTGAGTTTTAAAGAGGTTTTAAAACTAAGCTTTTTAATACATCTAGATTTTGTAATATAGAATGTGCGACATAAATCTGGGTTCATTTCCTCCATATTGTTATCTAGTTTTCCCCAAGAGCTACTTACTTTAAAATAATTGCCTTTCTAAATTTGCCATATACGAGTATCTGCCACTTATTTAAGCCTACTTTACTGTGCCAATCTCCCATTTTTTCTGTTTTATCCTAACTGTTGTACGGTTTTAATAACTACTGTTTACCTGCCTCGTATGGCTGAGGAGCCTACTGCTAAGAGATTTTCCAAACATCCTTCCACTTGTTTGCCCACCAATTTTTTCCTGAATATTATTGCATCTCATGTTTTATTAAAGTATTTCATTGGCACGTTAGCTGCCAGGGAATGAAGTATAGTTCAAAACTTTGGAACAGGGGCCCTACAATACTTAAACTCTGATCAGAAGCAGTCATGTAGAATTTTGTAATTTTCTTTGAATAGAAATTGTGTCATTTGCAAACAGTGATATTTTTATCTCTTCCTTCCCTATACCAATCCCTCTAGTTTCTTTTTGTTCCTATATTGTTATGACAAGCATCTGTTAAGCTATGTTAAATAAGAATAGCGATAAGGGACACTTTGGTTTAGTTCCTCTTTTTCAGGGTACACTTCTAGTATTTCTCCACTCAGTATCTGCATCCCCAAGTAAGGCTTAGTAACTATTATACACAAACAGGTTCTTTAGATATTTAGGGGTAAAACCCCTGCACACCATTTTTCATTTTTATGACACTTTTGCAATGCACATAAAATCACTTCCAGAATTTTTCTGCATCTACTAGCACCAAATTTGTGTATTCACCAAGCATTTCTAGAATTATCAACATATTCCAAGCACGGTGCTAAATAGTGGGTATCCTGGTATGTAAGGTTTATTTCTATTAACGTTCGTCTCTTTGTTTTGAACCAGACATACATTCCTGGGATAAGTCTTGCTTGGTAAGTTTTCAAGACTTACTTTTTCAAGAGCCTATGAAAAAATGATAAAATTCATCTGGAAAAATAAAGAGACAAGAAAATGGAGCTGCCAAGAATCAGCTCCCACATCAGTGATTCTGTGAGGTCTTTCCCACCTTCACTTTTCTCAGAGTTCTCCACTCCTTCCTTTGATTCCCACAGTCCTCCTTCCTTACATGTTATCTCTTTATCACAGGGGTAGTAGTACAGGCCCCCTCCCCATACCAGTTCCCCACCACTGCCCCAGACACAAGCTAGTGGTGTACCACAGGCACTAAGCATCAGGGTTCGGATACACTTAGGTCAGTCATCTATTTATGTCACTGTTGCTTTTCATGGTGTTTTTAAGTGAAATGGATCTGTCATCTATCTCCTTCTTGGAATTAGCAAGACACTGACAAGACCACCCCCCCCGCCCCCCAACTCTCACCCATGAACACACAGGAGCCACAGGTCCTGGGGAGGGTACTAGGGAGGGGAGGGGCTGGAGGTCTCCAACTAGAGGCCCACCTCACAGCGACTTCTGGGAAGCAGACAGTTTCAGGGGTTAGGAATATTCCTGGCAACAAGTAGAGAAAGCCCGGTGACATGGGGAGCCCGGACGAGTGCCCCTACACAAGGCTAGCATCTGTGTGACAAGAAGGTTCCTGAGGCCCCAGCTGGTGGGCAGGACAGTGTTCACCCCTGGAGGAGCAGATCTTCACTAGTGGCGATTGTCAACGTGTACTTCGCACTAGACAACTGACACCATGATCTTTCCAGCCAGCACCATCCCGTCAGGGGTATTCTCAAGTTCCCCACATACACATAAAGAAACTGAGGCCAGTCAGGTGATGTCATTACCCAGAGGCATACAGCTGGCCCCTGAACAAGCTGGGATGCAATCTACCCATCACTCCTGGCTCTCCCCTCAACCAAGGAACATGCCATCTTAGCCCCCGCACAGGACCCGGTTACAGACACATTAGCAGAACAGGAACCAATAGAGAAGCCTCTTAGAAGAACTGAGACTGAAGAGAAGGAAACAGGACACAGGAACAAGTCAGGAGGCCCTGCCATGCCAAAGCCAGAGAAGTGTCTCGGCCCAGAATCCTGGCCGGAAGGGATTTGAGGCTCCGCTTCCTCAGAACAGACATGACTCTGAGGGCAGGGCTGAGGCGAAGGAAGTACCGGCAGGGCTGCCCTCACCCGAGATGCTGCAGCTGGGACAGCGTGGATGTGCCCAACTCGTCTCAACAGACCACAAGGGAAATCAAAATCAGGCCACGCTGCCTCCTCCCAATGCACCCCATGGGCATCACCACCCAGGTTGAGGGTGAGAGTCCCAGAACCTGGGGGATCTGACTATGAATCGACACCTGAAAATCTCGGCCCTTGGTTTCCTCATCTGTGATGTGAACAGACCAGCCTGGAGAGCCTCTGCAGGTTCCGTGGGTGGCCTGCGTTCCCCCCAGGGAGCCTAGGCTTAAAACAGTCCCACTTTAAATCCTGCAGTCCTGTGGTCTATACACAGACTTCAGGAAGAACGTGATGCCCACCTAAGGGAAAGCAAATTCGTCTTCAGGGTGCACGAAAGAGTAGGGGCACATTTCTGGAGACAGCTATAGCCTCCATCATATTCCCAAAGGGGGCCACGGACCAACACCAAGGTTCGGAACAACTGAGCCAAACATACCTACAACGTCAGTTAAGCCAGGAGAAGTCAGGCTGGGCCAGGGAGGTCAGCTCAACCAACAGGTCTAGCTGAAGAGATTCTGTCCCCAAGAATTCTTCCACCCAACCAGACCACCTGGAAAGGGTGTTGCCATGAGTGAAACCAGAGAAAGTGACGGAGGGGGGTCAGGGCATCCCATTCTCACGACTTTAGAGAAGAACAGTATGTATTTTATTTCTGTGACTCACAGCATCTTTACACAGCTGACAGGGCCCCTGGGGGCTGGACTCTTGGGGCATGTGGTCCACCCTAAGGTTATGGAGGAGCAGGCGTCAGGAGGACAGGGTGGAAGTCCTCTACCATCACCATCCCCAGAGGTTGGCCCTATAGGAGCTGAGGAGAAAGGGCCTCCAGGCTCTAGGCACTAGATCAAAATCTGCATTTTGTTGGGGTTCCAGCCCCTTCTCCTTGTGGCGACTCATGTGCTCCTTAAAATGGAGCGGCACGGCTACACTGGTAGTGATGGGAGATCCCAAAATTAAAAAGTGAAAGATAAAAGAAAAATTAAAAGTGAAAATAGAATTAACAAATGAGAATACGAGTCGATGTCGGGAAAGAAAACAATCACCAAAATGTTGGCTCGTAAAAAATACACATCTAATGAAATGACTAAACCCGAGACCCAATTAACTTCAAGAGAATAAACTGGAAAAGTGAGAAAGGAATACAAGATCCCCAAAATGAACCATGGATATGCTACCTAAGGGATTTCAAGGGAAGTCTTAAACCGGTAAGAGAAAAAGTTAACAAGATACATACAAATTTACAAGCTACCCAGGTTAAAGCAAAGGGAAAGACACTTAAGCTGATCGGCAGCAGAAGATAAAATAGAAAAACACAAAACAACCCAGGGGAAATCACCTGGGCTAAATGGGGTCCTGGGGGAATCTTTCCATAATGTGCGGGCCTGTTTTAATCACTTTAAACATACGTGTAAAACATTCGTACTTTCTTTTTTTATAAATTAAAGCATGTGCTATTAAGGCGAGGCCTTTTTTAAATACTACCCCCGGTCTCCAGAGGCTCCTCTCAAGAGTCTGGTGCACATCTTTCAGGCCTGTTTTGTATGAATATATGATTCCACCAAAAATAGGCCACTGTCAAAAATATGATACCATTTTCTTTCTTAAAAATGGCATCACACAGTACATATCATTCTGTAACTTGCTTTTTTTACTCAGCTTTACATTTCTGAGATCCACCCTTACCACTGGATATCCATCTAAAACTGTCCTTAACTTCTTTTGCAGATTTTCCAATGTATGGTCAAAGTTTCACAATAAGAAATATTTCACTTTGTGAGTCAGTTCACACTTATGAATACGCAAAACTGAAACAAAAATCTCACCAAATATTTACCACCTTATATACAGTGCACTCCATTATTCTCTATTCTTTGTTTCATACTGTGTCACAATCCTCTAAGTTGATTTATTGACCCACTAATGGTCTGGACAAGACCAGTTTTATTTAGTCCTTTCTAAATAAATAAACATTTATTTCTCTATCCTGCTGATGGGCATTTACATTGTTGTCTCTAATTTTCCACTATTATAACAAAGTTCATACACTGTCCACACATGTGAGTGTTTCTTTACAGCAGACTCCTAGGAGTGGAACCGCTAGGTCCTAGGACATGAACATTTATAATTCATACAAAAACTACCAATTTCTTTCCAAAGCAGTTGTATCCCTTGATTCTCACTAGCAATGCACAAAAATACCTTTTCTTTCCATCCTCACTAGTACAGTATACTATGAAACATCTTAATCTTTAATTCAATAAGTTTCAAAAGCCATTTTAAAAACAGTTCTGATTTGCATGTGTAGTTAAAAGATTTTGTGCATTTTTCTTGAGCCATTTACCCTTGTTTTCCTGTGGATTTCAGCTTTACCATTTGTCCAGTCTTCAATGACTTGATGCATTTTAATTTATTTTTAAAGAGCTTTTAATATGTGAAGAAAGTTACCTCCTTGTATCAACTACATTGCACATTTTTTCTTAATACTGACATTCATCTTTTGAGTTTCCAGTGTTTTTCTCATGCAGAAGTTCTCATCTTCATGTTGTCAAATTTATCAATCTTTTATTTTATGTCTTCTGGGATTTGTGTCAAACTTTTATAGTCTTTCTACTCCAAGACTATAAAAAATTCTTTAGGTACTTTTATGTTTCCCTCCTTTCTTTACATTTTTGCTCTATCTTTGATAGACTTATTTTGATCTAAGGCACAAAGTGGCTATTCTGCTTTCTGCACCCTCCTCCGAGATAGCTGTAAAGATATTATCTTTCCCCATAAAGTTTAAATTCTGCCATTATCACAACACACACACACACACATACATACACCCCTTATTTACTTGGGAGTTGTCTATTTTATTCCATCACGTGTTCAAACTATTTAATACTAAATTGTCTTAATTATTATTGTAGCTTTTAGCATGCTCAATATCAGTTTGAGTTAGATCTTTCTTTAACTTTTGCAAACTTTCGTGCATGTTAATTTTTCTGTAGGAACTCAGAAGCAGCTTTTCTACTGCCAAAATAATCCTATGGGTAATCTAATTGTGATCACATCTTAAATGTGAAGAAGTGATATTTTTATAACACTGATTCTTTCAAATTAGGGTTATATTGTCTTTCTATTCTATTTAAGTCTTTTATGTTCCTCTGTAACACTGAGGTGAGATATAAATGAAATTTTTATCAAAAATTAAAAAATTTTAGGCTTATAAGTTGGTACTTTAATTGCATCTTGCTTATATAGTTGGGATTTTCCTCCCCTCCCATCATGTTTTCTTGTTGTGTACTATTTATGTAGAAGAGCTATTGATTTTTGTGCATTATTATGCAACTGCTTTACTAAATTTTCTTTTTGTCTTTCAGTTTTGCCTCCTTCCTTTTAGTTTTTAATACCTTTTTTCCCCTCTTTTTTAATTATACCAGCTTAGACCTCTAAAACAAGGTTATATAATTATGGTGCTTATCATGATTTTAATAGGAATGCATCTAGTACTCACCGTTTCAACACTCAACAAAATTTGGCTACTAGTTTGACAAAGATGTATTTTCTCATTATGAGGAGGTATCTAATTATTCCTACATTATGAATTTTTATTAGAAACAGATGCTTAACTTTTCACAAGCCTTTTCTGCATCTTATGTTCTCCTTAGATCCTTTAATATGGTGAATTTTATTAATAGAAATCCTAAAATTAACCTATCCTTGCATTCCTGTTCTGAAACTCACATGCCCATAGAGTTCTTTCAATGGGATGTAATTTTATTTGCTAATTATATTAGGATTTTGCATTCAACCCTGAGATCACTTTGTAGTTTTATATGTGCACATATTGCTATTCTGTCATATTTTAGCTTCAAACAGAGAATTTTAGCTTTACTTCTTTCCACTAAAATAATTTAAATAGCAATAGAACCACCTGTAACTTCAATGTTTGAAAATTTACCTGTGAAACCATCTGGTCCTACACCTATTTTAAGGAACAGTTCTCTGATAACTTTCTCAATTTCTTGTATGATAATTGGCCTGTTTAATTTTATTCTATTCTGGAGTTAGCTTTTTTTTTTTTTTAAGAACACATTCTCTCATATTGCATGAACTATTTCTAAACATAAAATCCTACCAGCATCAATGCATGAAGTAAATATAGACTCCACCCCAAACCTTATCAAGACAACGCCCAAACGGCCTGCTTCCTAATTTCTTAACCCCTCCCCCTACTCCCTCTTGAAAAGAGAATGGACAGATTTGCAATAAACCAGAAACATGTTCCTTCACCTCCAGAAACATCAAGGCAGAACTGTGAACAAATAGTCCAATTCCTTCCTTCTCCCCTCAGGGAAATCCCTTCTATCTCTTAGGGCCTTCTTTTCACAGCCCTCTCCAGGCTCTACCCCATCTTTAAAGCAGCAGCCCACCTCACCCACTCACATAAAATCCTCAGCCTCCTGATGGCAAACATCAAGGAATCTACAGGTGTTCCTTCACCAGGCACCTGCCAAATGCCTGGGGTACAAAGGCCCGCCCACTAAAAGTGTGTCATCTGAATGAAGCTGGCCCACAAGTAACAGCAAAGCCTCAACAGGCAGTTCAGAACCACCGGATACTAAAGAGTACAACAGAGCAAAGATTCATCGTCTTTAAAAAAAAAGAAAAAGATTAATAATAATCATTTAAACTCATTAAATATGTATCAAAGCCAGAGTGCAAGGAACTGAGAAAGCACCTGGTTCCACAAAAGCAGGGGAAAGACATTTGAAACAAGGGTCCCAACACCCGGCTGAAGGAAGATCAACCTAGTATGCCGCCAGTATAAGGTCAAGCAAGGGGGGTAGAGAACAATTCTGAGCCCCAGAAAGAGGTCTGGACATGACACAGCAGGCAGCTGGAGCCACTATGGACTCCAGTGCAGAGCTGTAACAGGAAGAAAGTGGTGTTTTGGTCACACCCCCCACATTATATGATGCCAGACTTGCATTCAAAGAAATGACTAGCAGTGCCAAGAACTCGGTGAGCTGTGGGGGGATCACAAACCACAACCCTATGCTGATGCCACAAAAGACAATGGGTGCACCCCCCCCACACACACACACACACAAAACATATCCTGGTCCTAATTAAAGACACCAGGCTGGAATCACACTACAACACTAGGGTTTGAATAGTTTAGTGCACTACAAAATAAAAACCACATTGCCACAAATCTCAAACCTCAGGGGGCATCTGTATAAACCCAGCACTTCTCAAATGCTAAAGTGCACCCAATCACCTGAGAATCTGGTTAAAAATGCAGATCCTGATCCTGCAACCTGTTTTCCACATCTGTGTTTAGGATGTTCGTTTGGTGTGCTGCTCGCTGCCTCCAGTCCAGACCCCTAACTGTGACTAGTAAAGGACACTGACACTCGACTGGACTCATAGCAAGCAGATCATGGACAATGGCCACAGGTAGAGTAAAAACGGAGGGCCCTCTGGGGTCTGCGGCAGAGCACCTTTTTTTTTTTATTCATCGTCATTTTCTGTTCAAAAAATTCACCGTGGGGGTTCAGTAAGAGGTAAGACTCCCTCAAAGCCATTAGTAAATGGAAACTACCTCTGCATTTGACAACTGGAGTCTAGTCACTCTCTCCTTAACCTTTCACAGCAGCTCTAAGTCAGCTCTTTCAAGTGTTGATGCCACTTGCCAAGTCACAAAGCCTTAAAGCATCAAATTATTAGCCTTGATATCAAAGCATAAAACAAATTCCCAACAGAAAGTGCAAGGATCTTTCCTCCCTGTTGAAGTTTCAGTAAGGTGATCACTGGCATCTCACCCCAGGACAGAGGAACATTCTTATTATATCCAGGACAGGTCATCCAAGAGAAATTTACTAGCTCTTTTAAGATCAATCTTGGAAGATTCTGGAAACAAATCATGCTTTGCCACAAACCCAGGGACTTCTTTATTATTCCCATGTCCTGGGTAACTTGAAGCCTTGAAGAAATACCCGCTTCTCTCCACCCTTCTGCTGGGTCCCCTCGCATCAGGTTGACTACGTAGGCACAAAGTGGCACACTTCAAATCAACCCCATTGCAGACCACAGAGCTCATTGACATGGTTCATTTCTGAAATCAGACAGCCTGTGTTTCCAGCTGCAGGCCTGTGCAGCTTGGAAAACCAACAGGGCATCATCAATCAGATTATTCCAAAGCAGACCTGGATCCCCCTCAACATGATGCATAAAACACTCACTCACAATCAATATCTCTCTCTGCGTCTCTCTTTCAGTTCAATGAATGAGGAGTCTAAGGTGTACAGAACCTCAGCACCCCATTTTATACTTTGAGAGTTCAGAAAACACAATTCCTGGACTTGGTTGCAGTTATAGTGACCTAACCTCAAGTAGCACCATACTTTAAGCTCCCCAAAGGCTGTGTTGGGAAGGAAGCCAATCTGCCTCCAGCCTTCCAGATCCATCAGCAAGAAAATAAAATGGAAACAAAAGAAGAGAGATTAGTGAAACCACACTTTAATTACTTATGCAAAGAGACCCACACATAGAATAATGCACCTAACTAGTCATTTCAAGAAGGTTACATAGTTTCTAGAAAGGGGACAACACATTTAGGAGGAAAAAAGAATAAAGGACTTTGAAATCTGGAAACAAAGAATTTTTCAGGGTCTACCTATGTCTCTATCAAAAACAGATCTTGCAAGCCCCAGTTTGGGTTGACAAGGTTGTCAGGTTGTCTCACCTCACAGACCACCAGAGATTTATTTCCTGTTTTTAGGGAAATAGCTGCATAAGCAAAACATCCTTTTTGGATCTACTTCCTCTTAATTTCTTTTATTTTAACAAAATCATCTAGCCTCTTAAGCACATTATTGGGCAGCCTGTCCTGATACTGACATCCACCAATCTGGAGATTTGTGACCCAAACATCAGGCCACTGGCTCTGAAAGGAAACAAGGCTTAAGATCTGTTAAGCTGAGAGTACACGGTGTGCTATTGACTAAGCAATACATGAGGAAGGAGAATTCATCTGTCCTCCAACAGCCATGGTAATGACTCACCCAAAATTACAATGAGTTTTATTTTGTCTATTTATTTATTTATTTAGACTAGGTCTCACTATGTCGCCCAGGGAACTGTAGATTCATGTTGCCCGGACTACCATGGACTCAAGCGATCCCTAGGCTCAGCCTCCCAGGTAGCTGGGATTACTGGCACATACCACCACACCCAGCTTTTTTTGAGACTAGGTCTTCCTATGTTGCCTCAGGCGGGTCTCAAAGCCGGGACTCAAAAAATTCCTAGTCTCAGCCTCCCTTCATAGGTTGGGAATAAAGGCACCTGCCACTACAGTGAGTTTTAAAGCTGGGAGCAGCACTTGAGTCTCTCAACTCCAGACTAAATCACATGCCCCTTACCTCCACTTTGAATTTCCTTATGAAATTGGTATTAAAAAATTTACCACTTCTTTGTTCTTTATTCCACATCCCGGTCCCACCCCCAGCCTCAGCCCCAGTAACCTTTACGAACCTTCAAAATCGCTTTTCTCTTGGGGTAGGCTATATAATTTAATTCATCTGGCCAGTTCTGTTCTACATGAGATGCATCAAGGACAAAGCAAAATGACATCCCCTCTTCAGGACTTAATTTCTCTTCTCTAAAGCAAAGATATTAGTGGAGAGAATTTCTATGATCCTTTCCAACTTTAGATAGACTCAAGGGAAGCTTCACTTTACAATTAGGAGGTAAAGGGGTTCCCCCAAATCTGGGTCCTTTTCTCATCCTCCTCCATGCAGGGAGGATGGGCTGGTAGAGGCAACTGATAAAAGCTGTGTTCCACGAGACCTTACTCACCCATCCCCTCCACGGCCCATAAGGAGCTTCCCAGCCCACACAAGAGGAAGAATGGCAACCTGCCAGCTGTCTCTGCAAACTTGCCAGGAAGAATTCTTAATTAAAGGTTTTTTTTTTGTTGCATTGTGGAATTATTTCCTTTCTAATGACTTTTTTAAGCTATAAAATTGATTTGTGTTCAATTCAGAAAACATTTTATTTTTAATAACTCTTTGAAATCATAAATGCATACTCATTCCTGAAAATTCAGAAAACTTGTTACAAGACAATCCCACCTGTAAACAAATCTAAAACTATTTGATAACTAAATCACATTCTAATCTAGAATGGATGGAATCAAGAGCAGGAATCAACCTTATAGAGCAAAGCAGGTGGATTCTGGGAGGTGCCACACTATGTCAAGGGGCATGGTAACAATTCAGTCCAATACCCAGTCTCCACTGCCTCTGACAAGTCTCTCTGCCCCAATCCTTCCCACTTTCTAGCCCTTTTCCAGACAGCCTGAGTGACCAGGGAATGTTGAGGGCAAGCCATTCTACACTCCAGAAACCTGGACGTGAGTCCAGTCCCTTTTGGGAATGTCTTTTAACTTTCTTGAACTCCTCGCAAGTCACTTAGTCTTCACAAGTCTAAGATGGGGATAATGATACCTGCTTGGAAGGATCCTCACAAGATTCAAATGAAAAAATGTACACAGAGACACAAATAACTTAGCAAAGTATCAAGTAAAGCACACGTGCTCAACTAGCAATGAGTAGGATCACCTGGCGGCTTGTAACAAAGCTTCACAGTTTTTCCACCTATCCCCAGCTAAGAAACTATATTTTATACCATGACTCACAGAAACTATTTTCGTATACATAAAATACATAAAACAACAAATACTTTCAAAAAGACCATACTGATCCATACTGCTCAATCTGCTCAAGAGTTTGGTTTTTTTTTTTTCCTATTCTTTCCAATCTACTATATTTTTTTGTTTATTTAACTCCTGGCCTTGACCACCAAATGTGCTGACCAATACAATGATGGATTGCAAACTGCAGTTGAAAAGCACTGGCTAATACTAAAACCAAATATCTCCTCCTATAGCTGCCACCATTCCATTCTAGCCTTGCTTTCAAGAACCACACAAAATAACTCTGCTCCACCTTCCACAGGGCCAGCAGCACGCACCGGACACTTCCTGTTCTCTCCAGTAGCCATGGTCTGTTAACACCGGGGCACTTGGTCTACATCCCCCCTATGGTTTCATTCCTGCCTCTGAAGGAATGAAAACTGCAGTCGTTCACTACTGTGCAGCCCTCTACTCTAGTGGTGTCTCAGTAGCCTCAGGTCAAGCGGTCTGACATGAACATCTTTTAGAACATTTCCACCAGATGCTCGTTCCCATCCTGAGGAGCGTGTCCGGTGCTGCCAGGCGGAGACGGACTCCTCGGCAAGATGGCTCCTCCGCATCAAGCACTCCCTCCATGCCCTTCTCAGTCCTTCCACACATTAGGGCAGGATGCCTCCAGGCCCATCAGACAAGAGGGAAAGTGAGGAAGAGTTTCAATTTGCGTATTTGTGCCCAGATCAATAACCAGAAAGTGCTCCCTTCTTACTCATATCTCAACTAGCTGTGCCTGCTAACCCTGGCACCAAACCAAGGAGGCCTCAGCACCCGGCCACATCTGCCCCTTCAGGGCCCTGCAACAGGGAATCTCACACCTGGCTATAAACACAGCCCTCTGAGCTCAGTCTCCCAGCACCGCCTTGCCTGGGCAGGAAACAGATATCAGATACAGACAGTTTCCCATATCCTATCTGCATTTGTGGTCACCAAAACAGGCGTTCGTGGTATTAAAAAAATAAATGGGCACACATGCACCTAGTGTCATTACTGTGATGGCAACATTTTGTAATTTGGGTTAGAAAAAATTTCCAACACATTAGCCCAAAAGGTTTAGTAAGTCTTTAGAATTCAAGTCAGTGCATTAGTGATCAGGTCACAAACAGAGCCTCCCCCCACAGGAGAAGCCCTCCCCCACCCACCACCTAGCATGTGGGCTTTTAGTACCTTAATCTGCAACTCTAAACAACTTACTTGAGCACTTTTGTTGACTTTCAAATTTATTCAAAAGGTATCATGCTGTATGGCCTAGTCAAGATTTTTTTTTTTTCATCCAACCTTAGATTACTAAGATCCAGTCCTGTCTGTACACAAGTGATCTTCATCCATGTCGCTGCTAAGGAACAGTGTCATGCAAAGGTGATTGATTACCTGTTCTCTGGCTCATGGGGATTTGGGTTTCCAGTTCTTTGCTACTATCTCCAATGCATATAGGAAGAGTCTTCTCACAGGCCTCCTGGTGCCCACACGAATGCGTTTCTCCTGATTACACTATACCCAAGTGTGGAAATGCCAGGTTACACAGTAGGAACACATACAACTTCACGAGATACTAGCAAACTTTCCCCAAGTGGTTGCATCACTTTGTCCTCCGACCAGAGGCACAGTAAGCGGTTACGGTAATCTCTATCCTCTCCAACATTTATAACTGCACAGCTTCTTCATGTTTAATAATCAAATGGGGAGAAAATAGAGATTCACTGTGATTTGTATTCCCTGATTACTAATGAAATTTAGTGTCTCATAAAAAGAGGGCAATCCTCTTCCAACTTAACGCCCTGTCCTTTTCTTTCACAACTCTTATCACAGTCTGTAATTAAACATTTGTAAGATTACTTGATTAAAGGCTATCACTGTGCCCATTTTCTTCACCACTGCATACTACTGCGGGCACAAAGCAGAGTCTCTGTTTGTTTTGAGTGAATAACCACATGACAAATGGGACTCTCCACTTATTCTTCAAGTTCCTGTGGTTTCATTAAAAACCTGGGCTCAGGACCATCACCTGACATGCCCCCCTCCCCCAAATGAGTTACCAAGAAGTAATGAAGTGGTTGGTACCTCTGAATTGAACTAAAAGGAGAGAAAATCTATAACGGGGAAAATCTATAATGGATAGGCGCCAAGCCCATCCCTGCCTCAGTGCTATTAGTAGTGTCTCCTCAGTAACAATAGCACAACAGTTACTCCTGTGAACTGTCAACCTGTATACAGCCCCCCCTCTTCATACCAACTATGAACATCTGTCATTTCTAGACCATCATTATGATAGCCAGTCACTGCATTATGTGCTTACTAGATTTCTCTTCTGATGCTAACAACCTCTCTGGAGAATGAACTTAACTGTCCCATTTTACAGCACTGAAAAGTGAGGCTCAGAGAGGCTAAAAGAAGAGCCCACTAGCAACACAGCAGGGGTAAAGCTGGAGTAAAAGTCAATTCAAGGGCCCCAGAATCCAAGCCCTTTGCACACACCTGGTGCCTCCACTCCCCCAGGTTTCCCATCTTGCCTGCATGAGCTGCTTTTCCTCCCCAACTGCCCCCACAAAAAGAGAATTCTTTTCCAACTCCTCAGATTCCAAGTCTTGCTCCACAACAAGTGCTCTCCAGGTTCTTGGGGAACACTGCTCAAGTAAAGGTCACCTAGCTATCTGCCACCGGGCCCTTGTACAGAAACTCACCTGGCAGATCCCCACTGCAAGATGCCAGGTGTGATCCAGAAGCTTGGGACTAGGACATCATCTATGCCCTGCAATTCCAGAATTCTCTCAAGTCAGCAGTCCCTACCAGTGTAGGTTCTGCAGAAACCAGCTCCTTCTCAACTTTGAAAGGGTTTTTACTGCAACTGGAAACAAACACTTAGCAGATGCCTACTATGCCCAGGCACATGACTGGCCTGAACTCCACAAGAAATACTATGTAGCTAGCAAACTATACAACTCAGGTCAATGCATGGAAATATCTCTGCAAAATTACGTTAAGTGTGGGGAAAGCAACTCAAAAATAGTATCTACATGCCAAATCAGGTACACAGAGTACCTCAGAACCTGGCAACAATATAAATAGAACTGAGAGTTCACCAGAACCTTTCTTAATAAAGTTACTTAGGTTTCCAATGCCCCCCAAAAGTTACTGGTCAACTCTTTATCACAGGTGTGCTTTCAAAGCATTGTTACTAACAGTAGCAAAGACTGAGTCCCAGCAAGAATGGAAGCTGCATGAGGTTCAGATCATGTCTGTTTTGCTCACAATTACAAACCTTAGGAAAGGGTGAAAGGGATCAAGTCAGGGGGCAGCAACTAACCTGCCTGCTAATCCTGTCCACTGCCGTTTTTTGTAAATAGAGTCTAATTGGAACACAGTTGCTCACTTAGTCACTGTTATCGATGGATGCTTTTATGAAGGGTTCAGTATTTAGGACAAAGACACGGCCCACAAAGCTGAAAATATTTACTCTCTGGGCTTGGGCTTGTATAGAAAGTTTGTCATTCTTCTATGTAGTGCCTAGCCTGCTGTTGTGCATCTAGTACTAATTCAACATTAACTTAATTATGTCAGATAAGCTCAAGCAAAGTTAACACATAAGAACAAAACCTTATTCACCCAGAATACCTAAAAGCAGATGCCTCATAAGTGGAAAACAGGCTTTCAAATAGGTCTACATGTGTGTACCCATATACGTGTGGAGACGTATGTGCTTTTTAAAAAATGGGAATCCTGACTCCTCAGGAGATTTGCCTCCAGCCTTTTCTTCCATGGGGGCCATTACACACCACACATCATCACACACCCAGTCTAGACACGCAGTGAATGAAGTGCCAGCACAGACCATTGGAAGTCAGAAGCAGGAGTCAAGTCTGGGTGACCTGTCAAGAGGTAATAATCCCCAAATGTGGCTCCAGCAGAATTTTGGCCCATCTTGCCTTACCAACTAGACAACCAAGTAAGCTACAGATCCACAACCAAGTATGGTGAAATCATTTCATTTATTTCCTATGCAACTTCTGATGGAGACAATACATCTGTAAACAATTGTAAGCTCAATTATTTTCCCCTTTATTTATCTGTACATCTGTCTTACAAAACAACCACATATTTTTAGTTCTGCAGACTTGCTTATTCAGAAGCTGATCACTCAGTTGGTAGCTTTTGAAGCTTGTTATGGCCCCAGTAGTAGAAGGTGGGGGAAGGAAGGTGAAACCCCAATCGGTTGGTGTTGCTACTTTATTAGCAGATGAGATGTCAAGATTGGAGGAGAGGTGGTAGAGGGTGAAACCCCAGGTGTTGAGAGCCCAAGCCTTCTCAGCATCCTTCTCCACCCCTTACGTCACTGCACACTGACAGCCTACCAATCATTTTGGTAGACTGGACATTCTCCTCATCATAATCCGGAAATATGCCTCCCTACGCTCCCTTCTTTCTTTATTCATATGGAAAAACTAAAAGACAACAGGAGGTTTGAGCACTGAAGATGCAGAATGGACTCCTTGGCCTGCCAAAGTCTGAGGGCACTCTCACTCTGAAATGCCCAAATGTTCAGGGAAGAATGCTGGGAAGAGACTAAGCCACCTCCTCATGGACCTCAGCCTTCCGTTCCCGCATTAATTACCCCAAGCAGGCTTTCTCACTCCCAGGAACCCACAAATCCAGGAGAAGTTCCACACACTGGCCCCAAGGTACCCGGTTATACCCCAAGTTCCCTGGTACTGTCTGTCTCTCCTGCTGAAGCACCAGGAGCTCCGACTCCAACCCCAGGGCCACAGAGGCTGCACTGCAGCAAGAACCCCATAAACACTGAGGAACAATCGAATAACCCATTCCTTATTTTAAGTGAAAACTAAAGTCACACTCAAAGAGGACCACAAGCCCGATTTCTCCCTATGACATGACCCCTCCACGTGATCCACAGAAAGCTCTCTCCTCTTCGCTCCAGCCCCCCTCTTTTCTCCTTTCTTTTCAGTCTGAGAGCTGATGACTTGGAAAAAGCCCTCACTGCAGGAAGGTAGCATTCTCTCTGACTGACAGTGGACTCTCCCTCCAGTGTGTCCTGGGAGGCCTGGGAACCCCTGCTCACCTCAACCAGCAGGCTTCAGGCAGTCCTAACATCCTTAAGAAAGCCAAGGAGGGGAACTGAAGGTAGCGCCGCCACTGCCGATTCCTCTCACTTTCCCCGGGGCTTTAGCTCTGTCAGACTTTGAAGCATAATGAGTTTTGTTTCATAACAGTCTTAAATGAACTGGAAGGGGGGAAGGGGATGACAATGATAAAAATCTTAATTAAAAAAAAAATTCCTACAGGCAAAGAGATTTTTCTAGATGCTAAGATGTGAAAATCTCTTGAGCTGGGGACCCTACAGAAGCCTCAAAGGAACTAGCCTACAACATACAGTTTCTGAATGCCTACTATGTGCCACAGCACGATTCTGGATATTTAACATGCTTCTTGGGGCTCGTATTTTAGGAAGAAGAGATAGACAAAAAAAAAAAAAGATAATGAGCAAGTAAGGTATATGCAGTGTTATATGGTTAAAGTGCTTTGGGACAAAAGGAAAAGTAGAGCAGTAAAGGGGATAAGGACTTCAGTCAGAAGGCAGACTAAATACAGTGGTGAGGAAAACTTTTTAAGAAATATGAGTGAAGACTTAAAAAAGAGGAGGCAGGAAAAACTGCAAAGGATAGCCTGTGCAAAGGCAAGAATATGCTGAATACGTCCAAGGAAGAGCCAGGAGGCTGAGTGGCTGGAGCCCAGTGAGTGAGGTAGAGAACACCATCAGAGAACTTCACTGAAGCCAGGTGGAGAGCCAGAAGGGTGTCTCTAGACCATTGTAAGGATGGTGGGTTTCAGAAAAAGGCGGAGGTCACTGAAAGGTTATAAGAAGGGGAGGAATAACTTCCCTTCAATTCTCTGGTACCTTGTCATTTCTCTTGGTGACCTCCTTTCATACCATTTAATAATTAAGGTTTAAAGCCATCTCTCCTACAAATTATAAACTATAATAACCCTAGGGAAACCAGGGTTTCCCAGGAGGAAAGAAGATACTAAAAGACTAAGAAGTTAAGCAGAGATTTTGATTTCATAGTAGCAAAGAGACAGAACTCAGAGATCAGAGTTCACCAAGAGGAACATATATTGAAAACCTATCTTACAAATAAGGGGAAATCAGAAACAAGCTGCCTTTTACTAAAACAGGATAATACAACATCTAGTGCACTTCCATACAAAATGCCCACCATGAAAGCAAAATGACAGGAAATAGGCCCAAATCAAGAGAAAAAAAAATAAAACCATTAAAAAGAATTACAAATAAAATTTTACAAATTAAGCACTGGATAAATGGTTTTGACAGGAAATAAAGAATAAAAAACATGACTGGTGAATGGGAAATAGGTACATAGAAAAAATTTTCCCATTGAAGCACAGAGAAAATTAAAAAATGAGCTTCAGGACAATGTAGGATACCATGGCCTAGACAGTCTTAAGAGGTGAAGTTTAAAGAGAGGAGAGAAATAATGGGACACAAGCAATATTTGAAGAGAATTACTCAATAATTTTCTAAAATTGATTTTAAAAAATCAAGTCATGAGTTCTAGAAACTCACCAAACAAATACGAAGAGATACATGCAAAGAGAACTACATTTATGTGCTTATAGTGAAACAGCTCAAAATTTTAAAAATGAGAGAAAAATGTTACTTTCAATAGAACCACAGTAAAACTGACAGATGACTTTTTGAGAGAAGTGAAAGAAGTCAGAAAACAATGGATTGTCTTTAAATAATTAAAACAAACAGAAAAGAAAAGCTAGAATTCTATACCCAGGGAAAATATCTTGCAAATATGAAGGCATAAAGAGCATTTTAAGACAAATAAAACTGAGAGAATTGTGATACCAGAGGACAATTCTCTCTCTCTCTCTCTCTCTCTCTCTCTCTCTCACACACACACACACACACACACACACACACACATACACACACAGAGTTCTTCAGACAGAAGGAGATTCATCTGAGGATCTGAGGGAATGGCATGCACATGGTTAGATGGTTAAATAGGAAGAAATGAAGAATAACAAAAGATGCAAATATGTGGATTAATCTAAATTATTACTGACTTTTGAAAACAGTGTTTTCTGTGGTGTAATACATAGAGAATTAAATCACAAGATACTAACAGGCATTAAGGAGGCTTATAAGTAACTGAGTGTTATAAGTAACTTGCTTTGTCCAGGAAATGGTTTAAGTATTCATTTAGAGTAGGTGCTAAAAAAAAAAAAAAAAGAAAGAAAGAAAAATAGAAAGCCAGCTATACAAAGACATATATATTGAAAAAATACTAGAAGGAAACACACCATTTTTTAAAACAGAGGTCCTAACTAGATGACAGAATGATGAATCATTTCCTTTACACTTTTCAGTATTTTGGGTAGAACATTTTCCTCAATATTTAGTTTCATATAAAACTAGTGCAGTATTTTCTTAAGGTTGCAGGAGGTGAAAATAGCCTTCATTTTCTTATTAAAAGTTTCAAAAAGAAATTCCTAATATATTGAACAGCCACCCTATAATTCTACAGGACAGTAACAGCAATATTTATTTGGATGAGAGAAGAATGCTGTGTTTCTGGTGATCCAGACCAGATATTAGACCATCTTGTGCTCTGGGCAGAGAGGGAGACTGCTCATACTCACTTTGTGTATAATGAAAAAGAAGCACACCTAAAGTCTTCTTTCATATGTGTAAGGAAATTCTAAGTCAGCACAAAGAATCACTTTTGATAGCAATTCAGGTCATTTGCATAGTATTTCCACAACAGAAACACAAAGATATTGCTAAACTAACAAAAAATTGTCATCATACAAAAGATATTTGTACTTCACTCTGCATCAAGAAAAAAACTGAAGCCCAGAGAAATATATATGTGTATATACACACACACACGCACTCACACACACACACACACACACACTGTTTAGAGGGCAGTCCGTGTTATGTAAGAATTACCATTTTGAAAAGCTGTAACATTAGGGGTGGTAAGGTGAGATGGGTATTATCATATGCTGGCAGTACAAACAAAAACTGATTAACATTTGGTGGACAACAATTAGGAAGTGTTATAAGAATTGTAAAAACACCCATTCTCTCTAATATGGCAGTTCTCTTTCCCAGGAATTCATCCTAAAAATATGTAATCAAAGATTTATGCACAAGTATGTTCATCAAAGCATTATTTATAAGTAAAAAGGAGATAAACAAGCTGAAGTTCTAATAATAGGGATAGTTTAATAAATTATGGAATCAAGTGCCTGGTACACAGTAGGCGCTCTATAAATATTTATTGAATGTAGAATCTATGTGAGAGGATACTAAACTATTTAAGAAAAAAGTTTCCCAAGAATTATTTAGTAAGACATTAAAGCACATTCAAAATATATTCAATGCTATTTTTAAAGCACAATAGCACAGCTAATGTTTATTGAGAACTTACTGTCAGACACAATCCCAAATGTTTTATATATCATCTCATTTCATCTCACACAGCCAATCAGGTCATTATTATTTCCAGTGAGTGAAGAAGCCTGGGTTCAAAACCCAGGCAGTCTGACTCCAGATCTTATCATTTTAATAAATCATACTATACTGCCTAGGAAAAAAATACTAGAGGGGAATTACTAAAATTTTAACACGATGGAACTAAAGACAATTTTTATTTTCTACCTTACACTTGTCAATATCAGCAGAAAAGAAAAAAAGCAACTCTAATGAAGCTTTGGATCACATCCTCACCAGGCCTGAAAAACAAGAGAACATTGTATAGATTTGAGCCATGACATTATAGCCCTGGAAAGAAGGGTCAAGGTCTGCTGAATGCAGTCCTTGATTTCTAGCCCATACACAGGTGTGACCGTGTGGCTTGCAAGGTGCTGTTTTCACACCCATTCCGCCATCAGTGTAGTGTACCCAATGACCTGTCCAAGCAGCTGTGACCATCTCAGCAAATGGAGTTAAGGAGGTAAAGTGCTTTCCCCAAAGTCATGCATGGCACTCTGGTGCAAGTCAAAGGTCTCTAAAGTCACCAGAGATTCCCCAAGCACTCCTAGAAACATCAGTGATGACCTAGGTGATGGCTCCATATCACCCCCAACATCCAGAAACAGCAGCCTTTATCGGCCCTGTCCCTTCAGAAAACAATTACAGAAAAGCACAGAACATGGCTTCAGAGGCCTCTTTACCTCCTCTGACTCAAAATAAGCTTTCTCAGTCCGTAAAGGAAAAGCACTAGGGGTAAGGAAGATGAGGCCTGGAAGCCTGCCTGCCTGTTGTCCAAGAACACCCCCAGAGGAGCCATGTGGCCCCTCCCTCCATTTATGACTGGCATATTTTCTGAGCAAAACTAGGACCAAGCTGTTGGGGAGGCAGTTTCGGTCCCTCAGGAGGAACACCTGCCTCGACAGTCACACAGGTCTGGGTTCCTTAGTTGAAGCCCTGCTCTGTCATGTAACATGAAATATAACCAACATAACATGCTCTGACATGTCACGTTACATGTCTCACCATGAAACCTTGAACAAGCCTCTAATTTCTCTGTGTCTCCATTTTCTCAACTGTATAACAAGTACAAAGATGCCTTCCTTGGGGAAGCTGCTGAGGATTAAATGAGGCAACTTTTGGAAAATGATAGCATGCATCTGCACTTAGTAGGTAACTGTCCCATCTTGAAACCTATGGTATCCTAAAACACTCACACTGCAAGCTCATCATGGCCACAGCATAATCCTCATCTTTCTAAAGAAAATGATTTCCTTGAAAAGGTGAGAGCCCAAGATCACAAATCATAAAGTTCTGTTAAACCATTATTACCTCAATAAGAGGACTATAGTAAAAAATAATTTTTTCAAACAATCACCTCAAATTTCTCTAAATTCTGCCCTTAACTACAATCTTTTTTTCAATTTTTTTCCTTTTTCTTTATTTATATATAAATTTCACAACTTTGTAATCTCAAGGGTTTGCCCCCCCCTTTCTCCCCTCCCTTCCCCCCCTTTCCCTCCCGTTCATAGTTGTGCGCTTCATTTTGGTGCTTAGCTTGTTTTGACTTTCCTCAAGGCTTTTATTTATTTTTTTTTTTCACTATATCCCATACATTAGTGAAACCATTTGGTTTCTGCCTTTTTCTTTATGTCTTGTTTCAGCTAATATCAATTTTGTTTTTTTAATTGATTGCCCACATATAGATTTTTTACATTGTTGTCTACCCCAAAGATCTCCCACCAGCTTGTCATTTGTGAAGCATGATCTTAATCTCTTGTGCCCATCCCTCCCCTGAATTGAACCCCACCTTGCTCTATGCTTCAGTTCCGCTAACAGTTTTAAGTTTTACTTGTTCCTTTGCTTGTTTCTTTTTCCTGTATTCCGCATATAGGTGAGATCAACCTGTATTTCTCTTTTTTCTTTCTGACTTATTGTCACTAGCATGATTCCTTCTAGTTCCATCCATGTTATCATAAAGGTATCAAACTTGTCTTTTTGATTGCTTAATATTACTCCTTTGTTTAACTATATCACAACTTTCTGATCCATTTGACTGCCTGGGGCATAGGTTATTTCCATATCTTGGTTATTATAAATAGTGCTGCAACAAACATACAAATACAGGCGTCCTTTTGAATTAGTGTTTTTGCATCTTTTGGATAGATTCCTTAATTACAATCTTAAGGAGAACTTCTCTTAACCACTACTGCTCCCCCTTATCCTCAGAGGTTAAATTTCAAGACCACCAGTGGATACCTGAAACCACAGACAGTACCAAACCCCATAGGTACTATTTCTTCCTATACATACATACCTATATTAATGTTTAATTTATAAATTAGGCACAGTAAGATATTAACAATAAAGTAGAACAATATGCTGTAATAAAAGTTATATTTTTTGCTCCCTTTTTCAAACTATTCATAATATTTTCAGTTGACCATAAGTAACCGAAACACAGTTGTGGATAAGCGGGGACTCCTGTACCCCAAAGAAACGAGATCCAGCTCAGTTACTTCCCAGACTTCTTTTTAAAATTTTCTATAAAAGTGTCCTATAAAAGAGATGAGCTGGCATGGGTCAAGGAAGGCAGAGGTGGTACCCCAGACACTGTGCTCTAAGCTTCAGATTCAGCCTGAAGGATTTACCCATGGGATTGCTTAGAGAGCACAGGACCGGCAGTGAAGTAGAAGGGGTGGCATACAGAGAGCATGGCCGGGAACCTCCAACAGGACCAAGAAGTAGAAGGGAATTCTTTGAGCAGTTCCCCTTGGATACAGAAAAGAGCAACCAAACTAGAGAGTGAAGCGATGAGAGGCACTGACCTGGGAGGAGGTGATGCTATTCCTCTATTACCATCAGCCTCAAAATCCGTTCCTAACCAGTCTCTTGGCCTGCAGGCTCAGCCCCTCCGGCCTGTCCTCCATACATCTTAGGGTGAGCGTCTTAATGCAAATATGTCTTGTTTAAATATTTTTTGCTTTTAGAGGCATCAT
Organism: Uropsilus gracilis; assembly: GCA_004024945.1. Taxonomy (NCBI): domain Eukaryota; kingdom Metazoa; phylum Chordata; class Mammalia; order Eulipotyphla; family Talpidae; genus Uropsilus; species Uropsilus gracilis. Next base: position 259,013 of record PVHY01000260.1, read on the forward strand.
AGATTCTCTAGGTGTGTTTTGTTTTGTTTTTTACCAATTGAAGATCTGTGACAATACCGTCTTGAGTGTGCCTAGGCACCATAATCATGTGTCCATTTGGTGTCTGTGCCACAATTAAGGTATATACATTTTTTAAAGGTATTACGCTATTGCACTTTCAAGAGACTATGACGTGGTATAAGCCTAACTTTTATATGTAGGGGAAAGCCAAAAAATGTGTGTGACTCACTTGACTACAATATTAACACTATAGCAGTGGTCAGGAATAAAACCCAAAATATTTCCAAGGTATGCTGTACACAAAGTGATTTGATCCCATTCCATCACACACCCCTCAGTGACTACTCCAGTGCCTGCAGGGTCAAGGTCAAGCTCCAAGGCACAGGGTCCTTCCAGGAAACCCCTGTTTACCTTCCTGTCATTGAGAACTTCTCATGTGCCAGATCCTGAGTGGGTGCTAGAGATACAAGGACAGGTGAACAAGACCTAGGCCATGCCCTCAAGCTGAAAGTTCTCAGGGTACAAGACTTGGAAAGGAAGTGCTGCAATACAGATGGACAAGCGAGGAAGCCTAACCTGGGTGCTGAGGGACAGCATCTGGAGGAGGTAGGAGTGAGTCAGGAAAGGAGCTAAGGAGAAATGCAATGCAGAAGAAACCTTGGGCCAATATTTGTTAGCAACTTTACTTGATAGAGTGGAAATGTTCTCCTCTGTGCTCTCCAACTGGGGAGTCACCAGTCTCATGTGGCTACTGAACACTTCATGTCACTAGTACAAGAAAGTGGATTCTTTAATTTCAGTTAGTTTCCTTAATATAAATTTAAAGGGGCATGCATGGCAAATAGCTACCATCTCAGACAGCACGGTTATAGACCATTAAACCAAAGGCATAGTGAAGTCTAATAGGTAAGCTTTGGACTGACGATTCAACAAGGCCAAGTTCTATGGACTTCCCATACACACCATGAGATCTGTTGTCTCCCCCCACCCCTTGTCTGCCCAGCATGTCCTAACTGAACCCATATAACCAACCATGAACCCCTTCTTCCCTGTCCTCACACTCTCTCCTGCTTAAAACTTACAAAATGTTTGGGAGCAAAAGTGGTAATGACCCCTGGGTAAGCCCCCCAAAGCCTGGAGAGCCCAGAGGGGGGAACAGGTAGGGTTCTAGTCCTACCCACCAGCAGCTGTTTGTTGCAAGGGCCAGCCATCTGCAACCCAGATTGGTTGGGGCATGTCTCCCCCAGTCCCCATCCCAGGGGGGGCTTGGGAGGACGCCTGCCCATCCAGACCCCGTCCCCATGCAGGGAGGTACCGGCACGAGGTAGCCAGGAGGGGGGAATGCCCCTTCCATTTCACTCTCCAGCTAATAATCAGGAGGAGGAAGAACATTCATAATACAAACCTCATCATAAAATGGGTGAGGGATCAGGTAAAAATCTAGCCCACAAGCCTGAGCTGGACAAAGCAAATGAACAATCGAGAGAACCAGTGTATGCAAGACAGGAGAATCAACTATAGAAACACAATGTCACGAGGTGCACCTATGTGCTCTCTGGGTCTAGAAGACCCAAGACTTCATTTCAGAGATGTCTTTTAGGAGAGGAGAGAAAGGCCAAGAACTGGGGGCATTGGCTCCACAGCAGGGCTGCAAAGTGACACAGAGGAGATGATCTACAATGGCCACTCATGAATGCCTGTATCCAGAGAGACTTCTTCACGGACACTGGCAGGGAGTAAGACCCCCTCCTAAATCTGACACCAGAAACTTAAGATAAAGCTGCAAAACAACAGAGATGGGATTTCCAATGAGAAAACATGGACAGACCACAAATAAATAGAGATTGGCCGCCCAACACAATCTTAAGACTGAAAACCTACCAGCAAGGTTCGCCTGGTTCCAACAACACAGTCCCTCAGCCAGTGAAAGAACACTGACATAGGAAAGAGACTAATGGACATAACACAGGCTGGTAAACAACAAAGAACGGGGTTTGAGAGAATGGGGGGGCACCAGAGGGAGGAGGGAGGGGAAGGTATCCCAAAAACCATTTACAGATGTGATATAATGAATAAAAATAACTAAATAATGTCTTTTTCTAGGCACCATACATACATCAAATTTATACGTTCTTAGAAGTCTTCTCTAGGTTCTGAGTTCCTTCTCTTACTTGTCCTGGTATTTCCAGCCACTGGTACAATCCTGGCACACAAGAGTCACTTGACACAAGTTGTCAGCAAAGTTATGGCAGCAACCTGGCAAGGATGGGTGGCAGGGCACCGCCATCTTCTAGCAGAAAGGCAAGCTTCTAAACCTGATGGTTTTTAGAGTGACAGCTCTAGCCAGGGGATTGAGAGAGTGTCTCACAAACATCCCTATCACTCTACTCATAGTATCAGTGGCCAGGTTCTTTTTTTGCCCAGGTTCTTAGAATCCAGAAGTCTGTAGAAGGAAGACGATGAGCTAGTTTTAAAGACAGCAGAGCCTAATGATCAGGAATCAGACTTGAAAATTATTCCTGGATCTGGATACCAGTTCAGCAATCATCTTATGCCCCCAATGCTGAAATCCCTGGGCCTCAATTTCCTGAGGTGTAACAAACATCAGCACTTGCCTCTTACAATTGCTGAGGATGACATGACAAACACATCTGCACCAGACCAGGCACATGATGGGTTCTCTATACACAGAAGCTTCTACTACCAAAGAGGTTTGGAACCCTAGTGTGGGTATCCCTCCCCCCTTATCCCTCAACATATACAAATTCCTCTGTCCCTCATCAGGCTCTTCTCAGTGTTCTCTGGGATGTAAAGGGGATATAATCCAATCTCTGTCTCACATGTGTTGCAAAAGTTCTCAAGAGAAAATTTATTTTTAATTCCTTCTAACTTTAAAAATTAAAGTCCTCACAGCATTTTGGGGTGGCAGGAAGAAGGAAGGAGGCCATGATACCCAACAAGGCGCTTTAAAAAGGTTACTGATTGGGGAAAGAAAGGAGAAGGCAGCTGAAGGGGGTGAGAAGGGGGGATGGAGACAATCCCCTGAGTTTCTGCTATTATTGAATACCCCAACTCTCAAAGCAGCCGGTAGCCCCCCTCCTCCACGTGGGCTAAGCTCTGTTAATGAGAAGCGGGGCTGTGCCTACATTACCACAATAATGATTTCCCCGTTGCATTTTTACATGCCTGCTGCTTTATCATAGCAGAAGTAGACATATATTTTCAATAAATCCCTTCTCTCCTTCCTCCTCCCCAACTCGAGCTGGCCCAGTAAATGTTGTTCCCTCTGTACCCTCCCCCAACACAATCCCAACCCTGGAGCACAATGAGTTCCACTAATCAAAACAGAAAGAAAAAGAAAAATGGAAAAATCACAGCTGCTGAAAAACAGCATTTGCTACAAGTCAAAGCCCTCCACATTTTTTCTGCTTACAGCATTTACTTCTTCAAGGACACATCACCCCTCCCCTATCAGAAATCTTACGTAGAGTTGCTCAAAGGGGAAGGAGGAGGGGGCGGGTGAAGAAATCTAATATTCACTCTCTTTCCTATTTTGACTAAGCCAGCACAGACAGAAATATAGATAAGGCTTTGAATAACTGATTTAACAAAATGTCACTTATTAAAGGGGTGGGGGATGGGCGGCATTTGCATTCGAGAGCTCAGTTAAACCACCCCATCGAAAGGCTGCAAGACCAGGAGAGGCAAGGCAGGGAAGGAAAAATTTCTCTGGTCTCTTTCAGCAATGGTAGCAAGAACTGACCCTGGTGGCAGAGAGGCCTGGATTTCACCCTCCAACAAGAACCACTGGGAAGAAAATCAGACGTGAAACAAACAAACAAAACAAAACAGAAAAAAAAAAAACAAACAAAAAAAAAAAACCACAGCTGATTCCTTAATAAATAAGCAATAGATCTCACTAACTATTGCCAGGTTCTATGCCAGGGGCTGGGGGTATAAAAGTGAATGATAACCCACTCCCTCCTGAGGTGCCATGTCTAGAAGGGTGGGCAGACCTGCTTGGTGGGAAGTATGACAACAGACCCAGTGGGCCAAAGGCTGTAGGAGGAGTGCATCCCTCCGCAACCCACCCACTGCCCACCCACTGCCAGGCACAGAAGCCTCCAGAAAGACTTAAGTGTCCCCACGGTAAAATTGTTTGAATTCCATACTGGTTTCTAAAGAAGCTTGGACTCTTCAAAAGGAAAGAGGCCCTACACATCCTTACCTCCTATGGCTCCCCGTGAAAACCTCTCCACTTGCAGATGTTCACCCAATTAAAAAAAGAAAAGTGAACAAATCCAATACTTGGGAACCAGGCTCAAGACTGGTATCCCTGAGTTGTATTTTAAGGGTGGTTGATACCCCTTGTGATGACAATAGAAGCAAGGCAAATGACACCCCTACGAAAACTCCAGGGGCTCCAATTCCATCTTTTATTTTCTTGTCCTTTTTTAAAAAACTCTTTCAAAGGAGTCAGGTGGAAAATGCTCTGCAAAGACCAGAAAGGCCCTTGAAGCAACCTCTGTTCTGACCAAGACCCCAGTACCCTCGGGAAGCTTTCCTAGAAAACCAACTAACTGCTCAGGGCCCAGAGTATCCAATGTCAGCACCTGAAGATGACAGGCTCACCATCTAGAAATAACCACTGATTACCCGGATCCCAGCACCCAGAAGCCCCCCAGGGGTCAGGGCTCAGATGAGAGGCTGATGGCCACACAGATAGTCACTCTCTGTTATAGCCAAGTTTTGGCTTTCATTATGGGGCAACCAACGTTTGCTCTAACAGTATGCTCCACCAAAAGTCAGAGGACTCAAGTTTTGTTTTAAATACAATCCCCTAAACATGCTTAAATTATCTGAGTATTTCCAACTAAGGTCACCAGAGTTTACAGCCCAAATTTCCCAACTGATCTAAGTTTCCATAATCTATTGCCTCTATTCTGTACCATATTACTTAAACCTGTGTGCCATTATCAGTTTGAGAGTGTACAGAATTTGGAGATTATTCAAATTCTGGCATTCAACCAGGGCTTTGGATGCTGGCCGGACATGTGACTCTGGGTTAATCACTTATTTCTAATTTCTTCAGTTCTACTTCTTGAGCCTCATTTTCCTTAGCTATTAAATGAGAATACTATCTACCTCCTATGGTTATTGCAAGACACAGATAAAATAAGACATGCCAGAGAGGCGTTAGAACTATAAAATGCTAGGTAAACACTAATTATTTCAATGAGAGCCTCTATTTCCTCTCTCTGATTTTTCGTTGATTATTTTCCCCTCTATGAAAGCAACTGATATCGGGTCCACTAATCTCCCAAAACTGACAATTTGTATTTGTTATACAAATACATCCGCAGGGAAAAAAAAAATCTCACTACTCAATCGAGGTGATGTTGCAAGTGAGTTCATTGTACTAGTCTGAGTAGGTCTTAAATTTTTTCACAATAGAAATTTATCTTAAAATAAATAAAGTCTCACCCTCTGAGGAAGAAGCCAGGGGTTCAATTAGTGAAAAGCGCTGATTTTTTTTCTTTTTTCTTTTTTTTTTTATTGTTTCAGTAAGACTAAGGGCTAAAGACTGGTTTTAGGGAGATTCAGCTTTATAGAACAGTCTTCATTTGCAAAACAAACACTGGATGCAAATGAAGACTGCAGAGATGGGGGGGGGCACAGCTGGGTTTCTGGAGTAGGTTCAAGGTTCTTCTGCACCTAGTTCACAAAGCAAGCATGTCTGACCCTTTGGGTGGACAAGTCTCAAATTCTAATTGTGGAATGTGAGTTTGAACCTATACTGACTGGCCCTGTACAGCCAGAATTTCTGATGCCAGCCTTCAGTAAGAGCAGTTTCACTAAAGGTATTCCTGAAGACTTAAAAACCCCAAATAGAAAGTGGCTACAAGGAGTGGCCATGGCGGACAGCTTTTGGTAAAGCTTTGGGAAATTCAGGGGTGTTTCGTTGGTTGTCAGATTTCATATCTGAAAAGAGAATCTGGCTGGAGATCAATTCACCTCGCTGCTGCCTGTGTGCAATGTATCTTACAGTTTACATAACACTTTCCGTACATTATCTGATTCCATCCTCACAACTCTAAGGGGAGAGGCAACAGATGGTATCACCCTCTTTTTACAGATGCAGAGACAGGCTGAGAATGACTTGCCTAGAGTTAGACTGTGGTGCTGGACCCCTTACCCAGGTCAACCGACTTCTCACCACCCACCTCCCATCCTGACTCCACTGAGGGCAACTGAGGATAGCAGGCTAAGGCATACCTTTGTGAAAGGCAACCTAAAGAAGAGGAGGCCCTTTACCAGCTTTTTCTTTTTCTTTTTTTTTCATGCTCAAAATATACACCACTGTGCCCACCAATTTTTGAAAAGGGCAATAACCCACCACTATCTCTTCCTAGTCATAGTTTTCCAATAAATCTAATGTGAAGCCCAAATTATTTTAACTGAAGACTTCCCTAAGCTAAAGGCTCGGCTCTTTCCTCTGTACTGTTCAGTAATGCAGTCAAATGTTCAGAAAAATGCAGTACAATTTTCTGATGCAGTCTTAACCCTTGCCGTCTCTGGCCGGTGTCAAGTCTGCAAACTACACTCTTCCCAAGGACAATGCAGCGTCTCCCGAAGAAATAGGGCCACGCAGATCTGCCCAGATCCCTCACCTGCACCTTCACTCATTCTTGTTGGGTTTTGCCTTCAGTCTTGATAGAGGAAGAGTTCCTCCTCCCGCAACACCAGATCTTCCCTCACCCATCTCTTCTCAGCCTTTGCTGAGCCAATCCAAGCCATTACTGCTGACCAGCTACTCCCGCTTTCCTATCGGCACACACAGGCTACCAAGACCAGTCTCAAAAAAGTTCTTTCCTTTATGCACATGTCTATGCAGCTCCAGCTCCATTTCTCTGCTCCTCTTTCATGGTAAAAGCTGCCTACACATGTACTACCAGTTCCTCACCCCACCCCCATTCCCTTCCCTCAAACCCTACCATCTTGCTCCTGCACAATTCATCAATCCACTGAAAGTATTCTTTGCAAAGTCACCAGCAGCTTCCATTTTGCCAGATCCAGTAGTGACTGTTCTGGTCTTATCAACCCCATGAAATACTTAAAACATACACACTCTCACTCTCACTCTCTGTCTCTCTCTCTCTCTTCTCTCTCTTTCTCTCTCTCTGCTGCTTTTTCTTCTCTATAGTCTCTTTCCTGAGGAAATTTCATTCAATCTCCTGATTTAAATGCCACCCCCTGGCTGATGGTGCTCACTTTGACCTCTTGCCTGCCCACTCCTCTGGCACCAGCACTGTACCAGACTGCCTTGAACCAGACTTCTCCACCTTGTGTCCAGGCATCTCAAACTCAGTAGCATCCAAACTGAAATATTTCTTCTGTAAACCCATCAGTAAGTCCTGAACACCCAACCTCTACATTGCATCTCACCTACTACCTGTTCCCCTCTATTCATTTGTCACCTCCCTACCTGGTCTGCTCCTACTGTCTCTTTACTGTGCTCCCCAATTCCACACCTGCCCCTCTCTACCAGTGCAATTCCCTTTAAACTTGAGTGAGGGACATCACTTCTTACTGCAAACTTTCAGTGACACCCCAGTTATGCCGATTGAAACCCAGACGTTTTCAGAGACCTGAATGTCCTGTAAGACCATCATGCTCCCTTCCCATGCCCAAATGTGTCTCTTTTTAGTCCCCCTAGCAAAGTTCTCCCACATAGACTTTCCTCTGCCTGGTCCCCCTCGTGTTCTCTGTCCTCCATCCCCAATGCTCAGAGTTTTCCTTTTTTTTTTTTTTTTAATTTAAAAAAAATTTTTTTAGTTTTTATATTTTAAATCACAGGGATGTTTCATTGGTTGTCAGATTTCATCTGAAAAGAGAATCTAGCTGGAGATCAATGGTTTTTGGAATAGGTCCCCCTCCCTCTGGCACCTCCTCCATTCACTCTAACCCCTCTTTTTGTTGTTTGCTAGTCTGTTAAGTCCATTAGTCTCTTTCTTTCCTGTGGCAGTGTCCTTTCATTGGGTGAGGAACTGTGTTCTTGGACCAGGTGGACCATGCTGGTAGGTTTTCAGTGTTAACCTTGCATTGGGCAGCCAGTCTCTATTTATTTGTGGTCTGTCCATGTTTTCTCGTGGCAAGCTGTCTTCTCCAATCCCTTCTCAGAGAAGTTTTTCTGGCTAAGTAAGTTCAGGTCACTGTTCCCTGTGGTGTCATCAAACAATTTATCACATTTTATATCTCCTCTGCACTGGTAAGCAAGTTAGGGATTGGGGAGAGGAAAATGATTAAGTCCCTTTAAATTATCAGTGTATTCCCAGCACCTTCACACAATGTCTAGCAAATAGCACTTATTAGTGCTTAATAAGTAGCTGCTGAATATATAATAAACCAGAGTTATGACAGGAAAATAATGGATTTCTTCTACCAGCTCAGAGTTATCAGGGTACATAGGTTCTTTTTCAGTGTCCCTACCACCCAAAAGAAGTCCAATAGCTCACTAAATCCCAGCATATTGTCTTCGAGGAGGAAAAAGCAATTGTCATTCATTTCCTCAATAAACACAAATTAACCAGAGAATCCTTAGAGTAGTTAGACTGAGATCTTAAAAATTCTTAGAAAGTATCACAGGCTTTTTATTGTATATTTTATACAGGAGAAAAGATACTAGGAGAAGGAGCCAAATGCATATTACCAAGCTATATAGCCCTTCAAATGCCCTATAGTGCCCTTGCACTGGACTCCAGCCATTCTAATCTCTCCCAAGGGGGAAAAAATCAACAAAGTTTTAGTTTCCCTTTTATTGGTTCCCCTCCAAAATACAAATTCAGAAATAATAATCCACAAGATTCCAGCTAATTCTAAATCACCCCTCCTAAATCACAGAATTTTATGTGATCAGAAGTAAAATGGGTTGAATTCAATTACTTTTAGAACAAAATAATCAGCACCCATTTGTAGTGTCTGGGGCCCAGTCACTCACTTGTCTGGATCTTTATCTTTCATATCAACATTTTCCCTCTTCAAACCCTCCCCCAAAAAAGAAAGAAACAATGATGTGAATGTTATCACAGAAGTGACAATAATATAACATCCTTATCATGAGCCCTATTGCAACTATATAATCAAACCCCTATTTACCCACATGGTGAACTCTCCACAGAAAGTAGGTAAAGTCATACTCGGTTTTCTAGTCACCCATTTCTCCCCAAGATTACCTTCTCTGCCGCCTGGGAATAACAACTCAATTAACCTTAGACTTGACCAAGCATAATTAGACAAGTGAACCAGGTGGCTGAAAGGGAAACTTCCAAGATGGACTGAAATTATTTTGGTGCCCAGGATGATAATTAGGAATCAACCGTGCACTTTTTTTGCCCTCAAGATAGTGAGAGACTTTCTTAAGTATTTCCTTGCATTTGATGGTCAAGATCACCAGGTCACTCAAGAGTCCTCTGTGGAATCCAAGGTACAGATCCACTCTGTCCATCCGAAGACAAAAACAGAAGTTAATCAACTCACACAAGTCATGAAGCAATTTGGTCGTTGGCCCAGGAAGAGACTATCAAGACCTCTTGAGAGCTCTCTCCACAAGAACAAGTCACCGAATTTCAGAGATGGATAGAGCTCACAGATCAAGTCGTGCATTTTTAAGATAAAAAATACGAAGCCCAGAAATGGCTAGAAACTGGTACCCTCATCATTTGTCTTTTCAGTGACTTTTCCCCCAGCCTGGTTTATTGAATCATCTTCAAAGTCCTGGTCACCTTACAAATACTGTAAACTTGAGCCAACTGCTAAATAAAAGACAATTTTAATACTGGTCAGTCTTTATGGAGAACCCTTATACTTTCCAGAAAAAAAAAAAAAAACCAATGTTTTTGATTATATTATACCCAGTCCACCCATGAAAGGCAGAAAAAAGAATATGGTAAATAAGTTTTGGGACAATACATTTTATTATATAAGCAGCAAAGAACACTACAGTCATTAAAGCTTCTACCTCAAGAGAAACCACAGGCCCAAGCAGGTTAAAAGAGGCAAAGCTGAGTACTTTTCACACAGTTCACATAACAACTATGTTCACAGCAAGCTCACATAAACGCTATGTGATATTAACACGTGCCTCCTATGTAGAAGCCTGCTTACCAAGCTGTGAAAAGACCCGTGTTTCCTATGGAACTGCAAAATGAATCTTCTCTGTGCCCATACAGCAGAAGGGAAATGCCCTTTTTTTAAGATGTCAACCTGGCATCCATATTAATCTTTTGGCGAAAATGGACATGCCTAAAAGGGCGGGGCCCAAAGTATGTCTCTCCCGGTATCAATTCCTATAAATCAAATACTGACAATCACCACAATATTTTTAAAAGAATGAATTATGATACATGGGCCTGCAAACCTTTATTACCACAAGAACATTCTCGGCAGAAGGGGGGGTAGGGGAGCTACTGTGACTTGATTAATGGCCAAAGAAGACAATAAAATAAATCTCATAAATATAAGAGAAAAAAAAACAAAACCCGAATGACTGTTCTTGGCTTCAAGGGGAGGGACGTAAATAATTCCACTACCCTGGGATAAGCATGCATAAAGATCTTTTTTATCTTCGTGGCATTTCTACATCAACCAAACTCAGATTTTCAGCATGAAAAAAACAGGTAATTTGTTTAAATTAATGCCTATTTAAGAACATCTGATAAATGACAATAATATTCAATTCTTAACTAACCCAACTCTCAAGGTGTCAAATATCAGATTCTCAGTCTGGAAATCCCAAGACAGAAAAGAAAAAAAAGCAACATCCATCAGTAACAAGTATAGAGAGCTTAAAAACAAAAACAAAAAACTAGTTTTTCCCCTGTTAGAATCAAATCTATCCACAGGAACTGCAGGAAGCTTAACCAACTTTAGTTAGTCGCGTTACCTAGTATTTACTCCCTGGCCCTCCCAAACATGTCTGGGTTTGAATTTTTAGTGCTAAATAATCTTGGCAAAGTTAAAACTCCCAGCACAATTAACGTACCTGACAGCCAAGACCTACACCTCATCTACAGAAACCGGTAGCGAGGAGCAGGGGAACAGAGGCAAAGAGAAGGCAAGATTTCTGGTTAACAATTACAAGTCGTCCTGCTTGTTACCCTGCCAGCGAATATCAAGCCACAGTTCCCATCGCTCTCCTTCTTTCTCCAACAGTAAGTGATGCAGAGCTTGGTACCAACTGCAACAACTCAAAACTCCTCTCTTAAAGCTCTCCTCCATGGCCTGCTGAAAACATGCACCCAGACGCTTTTAGGGAGCATTTTTTAAAGAACGCTTTGGCCATCCCCTGGACCGTCATTCCTAAGCATCACTTTCATGCACTTCAGGAGACAACCCAAGCCACGCTTAGCAGTCCGCTTCAACGCGTCCACTTGCCTAAGCCGGCTCTAGTTTGGGGAAGAGTTTCCACAAAGCTGGCTCCAACAGCCCAGGGGAGGCACAGGCGGGAACCACAAGTCATTTTCTTTTCACCTAAGGATGGTAGGCGCACATGCTCCACCCCAGTGCTGGCCAGAGGCTGCCCGCCAGGTGCTCTCGGCCTCCGCCAATGAATGGGTGGTTTTGTGTTGTTTTTTAACATTCATTTCTTCAGACCACCAGCAGTAACTTCCCAATCTCCCAAACTCAAGTTGGGGAGTGAAGGGACAGGTTTATCCCCTTGGCACATCTCTCCCATCTGGGTAGCCACAGTAACTTCTGTGGAGTACCCAACCCCCAAAGTGCCCACAGGCACATACACACAAACATAAGCATCATATCAAAAACCCCAAAAGGCACATCCCTGGGGTCCTGCGGTTTCTTGGCTGCAAGAATGAAGGCTTCATAATATCACATCCTTCAACTGCAAGCCCCACAATCATCACCCTTCAAGCCAGGGTTGCCAATTATAGCGCCCACCACACCCCTCCCCCTTTGCTGGGATGCTGTTCAGCCCAGAGATGGAAGAGGGAAGGAGGGAAGCAGACAGGAGGCCCTGCTAACATATTGAAAGTAAAGACGTGGAGGGGGGGACTTCTCTGCCTCCCCACTTTTTTCCTTTCCCCTCCCCCCCTTCTTCTCGCGGAGCATCTCCCAACTAAAATTTTTTTTAAATGAAACTTAATAAGCTTCTTGCCTACCTTGGCTGCTTCTGCAACAAGTGCATGGGCAATCCGACAAGGCCAGTCTCCGCTTGGGGGGCAAGATGGGGGGCCAGCAGAGCTGATGGAGTAATTTCAATATTAATTTATGTCAGAGCCGCCTTCTCGAAGCGCTACTCACTTACAGTACTGCCCTCAGCCTGTAAACAAATATCGCTCCGCCAGGAAACATACTCCCCAGATGCAAGCCCCTCTCCCCAGCAGGGAATCTAGCCCTTCGCGCCCCCCCCCTCCAACAGCGCGCTCCCCCACCCCGGTGGGAAGCTCCAGGTTTCCAAAGCACCAACCCACCACCTCCGCCACCACCCCAGCAAGAAACTTACTCGGTCCGTCTACGCCTCCACCCTCCCTTCAGGAAATCTACTCTCCATATGCATTCAGCCTCCCCGCAGGAAATCTGCTCCCCCCTCCCCCCTTCTATATACTGCACCCCTCCCTCTCCTCCACCCCAAGCGCCCTCCCCGGCCAGAAACTTACTAGCGAGCAAGCGTGCAGGCTCTCCTGATCCTGGAAACTTACTCCCAGATATAGCGCCTGCCAGCCCCCTTTCCCGGCCCTGATCCCTTTCCTGCCCTCCGCCGCAAGCAACTCCAAACTCTCCGCATCCAGCCACTCTCCCTCCCCGGTGGAAATTTGCAGCGCGGGGCTGCGCGCGTGCATCCACCCTCCCCTTCAGGAAACTTACTCCCCATCTGCATGCACCGCCTCTCAGCCATCGCTTAGAGGGAAGGGGGTGTGCTAGGGAGACAGAAATACATATGTATCTCTCGCCCCTCCCCCGGCCGCAGCCCACTCGGGGCCGAGCCGCGGTAACCTGGCCTTACCTTTACATTGCTCCCCACCCGCGCCCCCTCCCTTACTCCTCCTTATCCGCTCCCCGGCGCCCCCCTTTTTTCACCCATTACCCACCCCTAGCAACCGTTCCCAAGCTCCTCTCGGCCTTTTTTTTTTT